>CM056057.1:182555132-182955132 GCA_029574335.1 Rana kukunoris
GTGATCTGGGTGCAGTACATGCAGTTCCTCACTTAACGACCAATTCGCTTAACGACCAAGTCGTTGAAATTGAACTCGGTCGTTAAGCGAGGAGTACCTGTATTGTAAAATCCAACACAGCACTACAAGTCACAGCACACTGGAAAGCTGACTCATTTCACATAGCTATTCTTCCTTTTTTTTGCCTCTTATTTGCATTGCCTGTATCTGTGATTTTTGTGATCAGGATCACCTTTGAAGATGACCACACCCGAGAGGCTTCCCTTTCTGTTCACTATGTAATGGCGAAGAAGGTCTTTTAAGTTAACCTGGGACACATTCTCTTAAAAATGCACTGCAGATCAGCTGATCTATTACAAAAAGCCAGTAGTCTGCATGTCATGCTGTTACTCTGACTTCATTATTTTAAGTCACTAACCCAAAATAATTTGCAGATAAGGAATCTTGACGTCACTTGGACTTTCCTGATCTACATACTTGTTCACAAACAGTGATCAGCATTTTTTGGGAGATCAGCAATGGCAGCACCTATAATTATCTCATTAATTAGTGCACACAGATTATTACATTTATTTATTAATTTTCGTTACATTTTTTTATTGAATGTTTTCAATCATTACACGAAAAGTAACAATACAAACTAACAAAATACAAATTGAGGACACAAATTGGAAAAAAAACACAATACCCGCCGTATGGCAGGGAAATACAGCACAATAATAAAGAAACCCGTGACCAGTAAAGTGAAATCTTCGCTAAAGCCCCATATTAACTGTTAGATTTTTGTGCAGATTTTTGTCTTCAGATTTAGCAAAACCATATAATGTGAGGTCAAACCTTAAGGCCGCGTACACACGATCAAATTTGTCCGCTGAAAACGGTCCGATGGACCGTTTCAGCAGACAAATCCGATCGTGTGTACGGGCTAGCGGACAGGTTTGTCCATCGGACAAATTTCAAAGCATGCTTTGAAATTTGTCTGCTACAAACCTGTCTGTCGGATATGTCCGCTGGTTAGTACACTAACCAGCGGACATATCTGCCCGCGCAAGCGTCGTATGGATGCGACGCATGCGTGGAAGTTTTTTACTTCCTGGTGCGGTGACGTGGCGGCGTCAACATCACCGCCACGTCACCGCGCCTGCCGGCGGGGATTTTGATCCGATGGTGTGTACATGCCATCGGACCGAAATCCGATGAGACATGTCCGCTCTAAACTGTCCGTCGGACAAGTTTGAGCGGACATATCTCATCGTGTGTACGCGGCCTAAGAGTTTCAATTTGTATCCAATCAGGCAGGTCCTTGTACTTCATGGTTTTGGTAAATCTGAAGACAAAAATCTGCACAAAATCTAATAGTGTGTATGGGGCTTTAAAACAGTGCAATAAGAAAAAAAACATTTTTGCGAGCCCCACCCTCACCATCCCATCAGTGAAAAAGTTGTTTATTGCATAGGAAAGACAGCACATGCATAAAAGGTGGGCTTATAACAAAATAAGTCAGGTTAGTCCCACCCAGTGGCGGTTCATCCATAGAGGGCGCTGGAGCGTCGCCCCCTCTGGCTCTCACCGCCACTGAGTCTAATAACATAGATTGGCTGTACGGAAATGTCTATCAGAGCCAACAGCTCTGATAGGCTTTCCCAGTACAGCCCTCGGGTCCCGGAAGCTTATTCTCGGGAGCGCACAGACTGTACACCCCTTGGATAAGATGACAGGCGTCTCAGCCAGGCGTCTCAGTCAATCAGGTTGGCCGGTTCTGGCTACCGGTAACCTGATTGGCTAAGACGCCTGTCAGTCATCGAGGGTGGGAGAAGACATCGTGGGACGTGGATGCCTGACTCCAGTAAAGGTAAGTGCTGGGCGGGGAGGGAAGAGAGCAATTTACAGGGCACAGTGGGGACAATTTGCACAGCGACGACCATGGGCACAGTGGTGACAATTGATGGCACAGTGGCTGGTTTAATGGCATGTAACAGTGGTGACAATTGATGGCACAGTGGCTGCGTTTGGGCACAGTGAGACTGCAATTTTTTTTCCTTTGCGCCCCCCCAAAAATTTGGAGCACCAGCCGCCACTGGTCCCACCGATAGCTAAACATCCCAGTATACAGGTTCATGAAACCATAATCTAATGCCTTGTTTCCACTGAGTGGAACGGTTCGGGTCGGTACAGTTTGGAGCGCTTAGAATGGTCCGGTTTATTCTGGTGAGCATTTCCACTGCAAGTCGGACCATACAGGGTTTAGAAAAAATGCCTAGCGTGTCCATCAATCAGTGGAATGTATTGTAGCTCCGCCCTAACCAAACCATTCTATTTTCTATGGAACCACATCTTAAGCAGGACCCTGAATGGTGCCGTACGGTTCGGTTTCATGGCACACTTTCATAATGGAAACACCCAAAATAGTGGACTGTACCGTACCAACCCGAACCGATCCGCTCAGTGGATAAGCTTCCTCTAGGAACCACTACAAATGGCTATACTCAATCCAAAATAGTGGAAGTGGAGGACCGCCACGCTTCCGAACTTTGTCATATTTACAAAAATGCACCCCGTTTGGAATATGTGGCCTTGTAGAAGGGGACAGCATTTCATTTCTTTAAGGTGTTTAAATTTATGAATATTTTCACTACAAAACAAACCGGGCCTTGTTGAAAGTTGGACATTGACCCAACAGACTTCTGCGTGGACCTGTTTATTTCACATGCCCTCACATTCACACAGTGGTCTCTGCCTGCTTCCCCCAAAATAGGAAAAGTTATGTATTATAAATACATTTGCATTTCTAGTACAAGGCTGGTGGTTGGTTGAAAACTTATGGGATCGAAACTGTTAAACATGGCTTTCAAATTTTTGGAAACATGCATGACCAGCTAATATAAAGTCATATGTATTTTAGGTAAAATATTTGAAAATAAATGAATGAAAGCTTTTTATGTCCTGAGTTGTTGGATCCTTCCATTTTAATAACATTGCCTTTCTGGCATAAAAGAGCAGAAGCCATATTCTCTTTTTTTTAGGTGTTTACCCATTAAATGACATATGGTAATATAGCAGGGAGGTATAATTCTGGGAGGTAAGGCAGATTAAAGCCCAGCGTCTGTATCAATAGCAGGTGTATTTGTTGCTAGTAAGGTGATATTTGAACAGAAGACCAAAATACATTTTTAAAATTTAACGCAAGCAAACCCATCCATCCATGTCTCCATGCCTCATTTTGACAAGAAAGCACTTTGGAAAACACTGCCTAGAATTTCTGGCCATAGCCATCTTGAGTAAGGGCAGGTGATTCGTGTAGCATTTACTTCCTGGAATCCATCTGCCCTTAGCTCATGCATACATGCATGCAGGAAGGTTTGCTTAGCTGAGAAAATCCCTCCTCCCCTCTTGAAGACTCCAGGGGATGTCTGACATAATTTGACTAGACTTGGAAACCAGAACCTAAACCTAAAGCGGAGGTCCACACAAAAGGTGAACCTCCACTTTTCAGAACCCTCAGGTATTAGCACCCACTTCAGGGAATAGACTCCCACTGGAGTCGCACCCCTTCATGTGGCCCCCCCCCCCCACTGTCTTCTGGGAAACACACTGGTCCCAGGAGACAGCGGGGACTAGTGAGGGCACGGCTCGCGCATGCGCAGTAGGGAATCGGCCAGTGAAGCCGCAAAGCTTTACTTCTTGATTCCCTCACCGAGGATGGCGGCGGGGGTAGCCGAAAGATGAGCAATTGCACGGCCTCGGCTGCCGACATCACAGGCACGCTTGACAGGTAAGTGTCCATTTATTAAAAGTCAGCAGCTGCAGTGTTTGTAGCTGCTGGCTTAAAAAAAAATTTGGGTGAACCTCCGCTTTAAGAAACATAAAAAGTAAATAAAAATATAAAGTTTAAAACAAGTAAATATAATATATTTTCCTATCTATTTACTAATTCTAGCAGCTTCTGGATAAAATATCCAATGCTGATTGAGAAGTTCCGCTTTAACCCTTTCCTTACTGAGTAATTGTAAAATGTCAGCAGGAACCCTCCCTCCGGTTGGACGTCATATGACGTCATGGACTTCAAGGCCGGCTAGGGGGCACGCGTGCGCCCGCCGCATAAATTGGGACCCAGTGCGCATGCCCGGCGGCCACGATATCCACTGGGTACCCGCGATTGCCCCTGATCACGGCAGGACCTTGGATCTGTGTGTGTAAACACACAGATCCACATCCTGTCAGAGAAGAGGAGACCGATGTGTTTTCCCAGTACAGAGGAAAATATTAGAATCACTGCCTAGGGAAAATATTGTCCGTCGCAATGTCAGTCACAATAAAAATCAGATTGTCACCATTACTAGTGAAAAAATTTAACTAAATAAAAATGCCATAAAAATATCCCCTATTTTGTAAATGCTATAACTTTTGGACAAACCAATCAATATACGCTTATTGTGATTTTTTTTTAAACAAAAAATGAGAAGAATACGTATCAGCTTAAAAGGAGGAAAAAAAAAATATATATATATATATATATATATATATATATATATATGTATATATATATATATATATATATATATATATATGTATGTATATGTGTGTGTGTGTATATATATATATATATATATATATATATTTTTTTTTTTTATTTAAGTGTATTTTGTGCGTGAACTCGAGAGAGAGGAGCCGGACTGCAGGAGTTGGGAGTAAGCAGACCCTCCCCCCGGAGGCAATCACCATCCTTCTCCATGCCCCTGGTGGCAATGGTGGGTCTGAGGGGGGGCCTCCCACTCACCCCACCCTACCTGCTCCACTTGGGAGCCCAACTGGGGCCCAACAGGACCCCAACAGGGCACAGGGACTCCCCCTATGAGGGAGTGAGGGGGTCTAGCCCACCCAGCCAGCACCATAGGTCCTTCGCCTCTCTTTATTTTAGGAGACCGCATGGCCAAAGTGCGTGCGTGTTAAACCAATTTCGTGTGCGTGCAAGTGTTGTGGTTTTTGTGGGGGGGGGGGGCGTACTAAGCACAGGCATACCTTGCATAGCACACCCACTGGGAGCCGGGCTGAGACCACCAAACTCAATTCACATGTAGCCAAGACCTGGATCCGAACCCTTGGCTGCAGAGGTGAATGGCTTGTCAGCGCAGTGCCAATCACGTTGAGCCACCACAGCTTCTATATTATATATATTTTTTTTAATTGTGATATTTATTTAATCAAAAATTAAAAAATATATATATATATATTTTTTTTTTTCAAAATTGTCGCTCTGCTTTTGTTTATAGAGCAAAAAATAAAAACCGTAGAGGTGATCAAATACCACCAAACGAAAGTTCTATTTGTGGGGAAAACAAAAAAATATATATTTCATTTGGGTACAGTGTTGCATGACCGCGCAATTGTCATTCAAAGTGCGACAGTGATGAAAACTAAAAATTGGTCTGGGCAGGAAGGGGGTGAAAATGCCCAGTATTAAAGTGGTTAAAGCCCTCTTTGGTTAAGGGTGGAAAGCCTCCAATACACTTTGACCAGGCTTTGTCAAAGGGAGTGGGGTCTGTTGTTGGAGAGAATAGTACAGATGCATCACTTTTTTTAGGATAGCCATTGCAATTAGGATACTTTGAAGAGGAGAGGTCAGTATCTTTAGGGTTTGTGTTCCCAGCTGGGCCTCAACAGCGTCTCGAAACATGAGGCGGTACCTGGAAATGTGATAATTATGCAGTTTAACACATTTGTTAAATACGTCCAATTGTACTCTGAACATGTAAATGATGAACATATTTATTTTCTCTCTGCACCCACTATAAGACCTCTGTGAATAGCTACCTATCTAGGTGTAGGGGTGGTAGATTGCTACGATAAAGATTTATTTATTTTGAGGTGCAATTTGTAATTAGTAAAAACATTTAAACACGCAAAAGGCGAATTTTTGTCAATCGGAATGGATGATGCATAAGACCCCTTTCACACGGAGCAGACTGTGGCTGCGACCTGATTGCTCAGCAGAGGATCTGCCTGCTGATCCCCACTAGGCAGGTGAATGACGGGTCTGTGTTCACTCCGCTTATGCAGAGCAGACACGGACACAGACACAGACTGCTCTCCTCTATGAGCAGACAGATGTAAACTGACTTCCTGTCCATTTACACCCGTCTGTAATCCGATCCGAGCCAGAAGGGGAACATATCCCTCTTCGTCTCTTTATGGCAGATTGGATTGGATGTAGGCGGGTGTAAATGGGCACATGTCTGTTTACACCCGCTGCTCCATAGAGAAGAATGGAGGTTCCGATTGAGTCTGCCTAAAAAAACTTCCTGTCTGTGTAAAAAGGGCCACCGTGGTCATTTCAGGCTTTTCCATTTTTTGTTGTGTTTGTCAGCAACTGTTAGAATAAAATGTGTTTCCCATTTCCTGTGCATAAAATCTTCTAACAGCCCCCTGGCTAGAGGTAAATGTCCAGGCTTAGTAGAAAATGTTTGGACAGCCACACTCTGAAAAAACCTCTCGGTTGCCTTTTATTGGTAAAAAAAACTTTTAAACCCCACACATCACAGCACAGAATAGGGGGATGCAGCTGACGCGTTTCACACTATTGGTTAGTGCTTAGTCATAGCTCAAGGTCAAGGCTTGGTCTCCACATTTTTAAACCCACAGTGTCAGATATTCATTGTCTTTGATCATATGTTGTCTTAATTCCGCTGTAATGTGTCCATAATCTAACAGGTAATCCAAATCCAAAGGGGATACAAAAGTCTTCCAGGTTCTTATCAATCAATTTATGGAGAAAATGCACACCTGGGGGGAAAAAAAGTTTCAATAGATTACTATGGCTGGTATTACCTCAATTAATATCTACTAAGCATCCTAATTTTTAGAGGGAATTTTCAGGAAAAAAAACATTCCACAGCGGTCCCCCTGCACAGCACACAGACCCCCTGCACAGCACACGGACCCCCTACACAGCACAGTCTCCTTTCATTATAAACCCCTCTGCACTCCCAGGAGACCCCCAGTTTCCTGGGACAGCGCTGCCAGCATACTCTAAGGTTGAGAAAAGTTTGTCAGATCCTTCTCATACACCGCTCCTTCTGTGTCACTCTCAAATTCTGTAAATCAAAGCTTCTATATACCTCAATTAATGCCAATCTCTCGTGGACACAGTCATGTGACTCTCCTCTGCTATTTCATTGATGCTGACACGACCATTCTCTTCCCCCAATCAAAAGCTACACTTCAGGAGGAGGAGAGCGGCCGGAACAAGCGGCGTTACTTGAGGTATTACAGGCTTCCATTTACATTGAGAGTGACACAGAGGAGAAAGGGCTGTCCGTAATGTTTTGTTAAATTTAAAGTATGGCAGCGCTGTCCCAGGGCCAGGAGGAGCGGGGCAGTCAGCCTGACACCCCCCCCCACCCCATGGGTGGCACCTGGTGCGGACCCTCCATTGGTTAAAAAACATATAAACACTCAGGCACAGTTTACCCTCTGTTTTCAGGGGGAAAAGGTGTGTGTTATAGGCCGATAAATACAGTAGATGTCTCATTTATGCCTCTGGAATGCCCGAAGGTGCTCCTTGGATTTTGGACCCCTCTATGCATCTAGGCTGTAACAAAAAATCTCACACATGTGGTACCCCCATACTCGGGAGGCATAGCAGAATGTGCTTTGTGGTATAATTTATGAAAAAAAAAACATGTTTTAATTTCTTAATTTGCCCAAAAAATTTGGACAAAAAAATTATAACCTTAAAAAAAAAAAAACATGCTACTTACATAAATACAGTCCAAATAAATCGGACTGTCTACTTTCCAAAAAAGGGGTAATTTGGTGATATTTTTTGTACTGTCCTGGCAGTAAGTAAGGCCTCAAAAAAACACAGGCATTCAGTAAATCCTGAAATTGTGAAGAAAGATTATTTATTTGCAAAATTTAATAACACAAACTAAGAAAAAAAAATGTTTTTCCCCCAAATGTTCAGTCTTTTTTTGTTTAACCCCTTCAATACAGGGCTTTTATACCCACCTCCATACCTCTATCATGATTTCATGAATTAAAAAAATAACAAAACAGTTGATGTTACATTGAGTAAATGGATACCGAACATGTCACGCTTTAAAATTGCGCACACTCATGGAATGGCGGCAAACTTTGTTAATTAAAAATCTCCATGACGACACTTTGAAAAATATTACAGGTTACCAGTTTAGAGTTACAGAGGAATTCTAGTGCTAGAATTGTTGTACACGCTCTAATGCACACGGCGATACCTCACATATGTGGTTTGAATGGCGTTTACATACGTGGGCGGGACTTGCGTGTGCATTCGCTTCTGAGCGCGAGCTACCAGGACAGGGGCGTTTAAAAAAAAAAATGTTTTTATTTTATTTTACTTATTTTTATTAATTTTTTTACACTTTTTTACATTTTAATTTTTTTTGATCACTTTTATTCCTATTGCAAGGAATGGAAACATCCCTTGTAATAAGAATAGTGTGTGACAGGTCCTCTTATAGAGAGATGCGGGGTCAATAAGACCCCACATCTCTCCTCCAGGCTGGAAAGCATGAGATTGTGAAAACAAATTCACCGATCTCGTGCTTACTAGCCGCAATCACGACTTTGTTTACTTCCATCACTTCGCGCCCGGGCCTCTGACGGTCATAGAGATGACTGGTGACCATCTGGTCACCAGTCATCTCTATGGTTCCCATCCGGCGCTGGACACTTCTTTCTCCGGGCCCCCGATGGCACGGGAAACCCTGGAGAAGCACCGGATGGCGGCGGGAGGGGGGTTCCCCTCCCACCGCCTACAAGAATGATCAAGCATCGGAACCGCCGCTTTGATTGTTCTTATGGTGCGCAGAATCGCCGCTGGAAAACTATGATATCTGAATGATGCCTCTAGCTGCAGGCATCATTCGGATATCCCCTCACAAAGCCCAGGACGTCATATGACCTCTGACCGGGATGGGATATCCCCTCTGCGGACGTCATATGACTATGGGCTGGTAAGGAAGTGGTTAAGTAGACAAAACCAAATTTGAAAAATGTCCTAGGCAGAAAGGAGGTAAAGTGTCCAATCCCTGAGGTGGTTAAAGAACACCTGTCATGACTGACTGAAATATGTGGAATATTAAGTGTCTGTCTGTGTCTGTTTTCATTCATTCTGAGTGATATACCCACCACAGCAATGGGGTAGCAAATGAGAATTGCCTACCTTTGCATTTTCTCCTGATGAGTATCTTTAAAGGATCACTAAAGTATTTTTTTTTTTTAGCTAAATAGCTTCCTTTACCTTACTGCAGTACTGGTTTCATGTCCTTATTGTTCGTTTTTGCTTTGAAGTTGCTGTAATCCTGCGCTGATCTCCACACTTCCTGCCTGTTTCCTTATAACCACAGTGCTGGGAGGTTTCTCACGGTGGTCTAAGCTGCCATTACTGTGTGTCTAAAACTTCCCAGAACCAATTAGATTCATTTTTAAAACAAAACACTGCCCTGGATTTGTTTGTTTTTGTTCTGTGTGTCTATTTCTAGTTCACAGAAACATGAAGCCAGTTCAAAAGTGAAACTAACCTGCAGGCACATTATATGATTGATTATATTTTTAATAATTTTGAAAAGGAATCGGTAAATACCCTATACCCTGTAAACAGTAATTTCAGCAAAAAAAAATGTTTCCTTTAGTGACCCTTTAAACTGCCAACCCGCCATGCAAAGTTAATGGTGGAGCGAGCCTTACCATTTCCTAACGTTCTCAAGTCTTGGCAGATCACAGCTATGTTTTAGGTACGTTTTCTTGTGGTGCTAGAAGAAGACATTCAAATATAAAATATGGTAAGCCATTAGTGAAGATATATGCAACTTTTGTTAAAAAATAATTAATGTAACATTTATAATTTCTGCACAGTCATTTTATAATTTTCATTAAAAGCACCTTTTAATGTGAATATATAAATGATGATGATTTTCTGAACTGAAATTATTGTAATTTGTATATGGATCCCCCTCATCGTTTTTCTGAGTGTTTTTTTACCTTTTGCAATACAAGTAATATCACCAATCGTGATTATACCAGGGAGCTCTTACCATTTAGTATTCAAGAAGTCAAACATAAGCACAATTCAGGTGTTTTTTTTTAGAGGGACACTGTCATGAGAGATATAAAGGGGTTGATTTACTAAAACTGGAGAGTCCAAAATCTGGTGCAGCTGTGTATGGTAACTAGTAATCAGTAGGGTTGCAGCAATACAAGTACTGATACTTTTTTCAAGTACGCGCCGATACCGATTACAGGCACTGATTAGGTGACACTGATGGGGTGGCACTGATGCGGAGGCACTAATATGCAGCACTGATAGTTAGCACTTGTGACAATAGTCACTTTGGGTGGGGGGCATGTGGAACCCAGCTTACCTTGGAGAGCTCCGGAAACTCCTTGACCAGCTCCCCTGGCCCCTCATATGCTTAACCACTTGCTTACTGGGCACTTATACCCCCCTCCTGCCCAGGTGATATTTCAGCTTCCGGCACTGCATCGCTTTAACTGACAATTGCGCGGTCGTGCGACGTGGCTCCCAAACAAAATTGACGTCCTTTTTTCCCCACAAGTAGAGCTTTCTTTTGGTGGTATTTGATCACCTCTGCGGTTTTTATTTTTTGCGCTATAAACAAAAAAGTGCGACAATTTTGAAAAAAATACAATATTTTTTACTTGTTGCTATAATAAATATCCCAATTAAAAAAAAAAACTTTTTTTTTCTCAGTTTAGGGCGATGCGTATTCTTCTACATATTTTTGGTAAAAAAAAAAAAAAAAATCGCAATAAGCGTCTGGTTTGCGCAAAATTTATAGGCCTACAAAATAGGGACAGAATTATTATTTTTTATTATTTTTTTTTTACTAGAAATGGCGGCGATCTGCGATTTTTATTGGGACTGCGACGTTATGGCGGACACATCGGACACTTTTGACACATTTTTGGCGTCATTCACATTTATACTGCGATCGGTGCTATAAAAATGCACTAATTACTGTATAAATGTGACTGGCATTGAAGGGGTTAACACTAGGGGGTGAGGAAGGGGTTAAATGTATTCCCTGCATAGTGTTCTAACTGTGGGGGGAGGGGGGGGACTGGGGAGGTGACCGATCTGTGTCTCTATGTACAAGAGACACAGATCCGTCTCCTGCTCTCCAGAGACGGAACGCTGTCTCTGTGTAAAACGGCAATGAGAGATGATCTATGAGATCATCTCTCATTCGCCGCACAGATCGCATCGCAAACGGCCACTCTGATTGGCCGTTCACGGCGATCTGTGATTGGCTGTGTCCAAGGGACACGGACAACACAGTGTTTCCCCGCAGCGCGCTCTGGAGCGCGCGCCGGGAAGCAGCTAGTGACAAGCCGTCAATTGACGGCTTGTTGGCAATTTAGATCTGCGCTAGAGCCGTCATTCGGCTATAGCGCGGATCTCAAGTAGTTAAATCACCTTGTGTTCATTAGGGGCACAGGGTGACCAAGAACCCCAGTCTGATCTGTGCTAATCGGATTAGCTGTATAGTCACACTGAAATGTTGTATATTTGTATATATTGTGCGTTGTCTCATGTTGTGAACTCTTTGCTAGGATTGTTTGGGGTGTGGCTGTGTCCCATTGTCCTGTTGTATCTGTCTGCCTTAGGAGAATTGTATTATGGGATGGATGTTTGTATTTGTGTTCCTGGCATGTAAACCAGAGGCAGGGCAAAGAGGGGAAGGGGAGATTCCTCCAACAGCCCTCCCTGCTGATAAGGTGGTCTATTGTTCAAATGTTTCAATGCCTGTGTTCCTTATTGCTGATTGGACATTTAACCCCCGCCCTGAATCCGCTGCACTGACAGGAGAGAGAGGATTCTGTTCATTCATAAACTGAAGCAAAATGCTCAGTTATGAATGGACAGTCGGTGATCACTCATTCAGAAAAGGAAGGAGCCGGTAAATTACATGTTTACCAGCTCCTTCCTCCGCTCTCCATCCTGGCAGATTCGGGACAGGGGGACCGTAAGAGGACCAGGAGAGAGCAAGGACCACACGGGGTAGCCAGAGGAGGACCCAGGGAGCCGGAGGAAACAGGGGAAGCTGGGTGCAGTGGTGGCGAGGGATAAAAGCACTGATCTCTCTGTGTAGCTTTCAATAAAGCAGCTGACTGCTGCAGGAGGGAGAGGAGAAGTAGCTGTCAGATGCTTTTTTGAAAGCTACACAGTGCTTGTAAACCCCCTACCGCCTCACTGATTACCTGTGAGACTGCCCAGCCCCCCCCCCCCCCCACCCACTATGCTTAGAATGCCTGGCCTGATACAACAGGTATCAGATAAGGCATTAGTACTTGCATGAGTACCGATAATAATATAACCCCCAAAGAGTTTGCTATTCTGACAGAATGCATCAGTTGTAATGCGTTACCATGACACCATCTTGGAGTATAGGAGGACTGGCTTTTGTCAAGCATGAAAGGTAAGTGATTAAGGTCGTTTACACTTGCGGTCAGATGGTGGTAAAAATAGGAAGTTAAGCCATGTTTATTGCCACCTCTCTTAAGGTGTATATATATTGTACAGGAAGCTGTGGCTGGGTCCTGGAAGGACGCTATATTTCCCCTCTGTTTGGACGGTGGTCCCTTTAAGGGAACAGAAAGGGTCAACACGCCTGTCAAAGGAAGTGGTTTAAAACAAGACAGGAAGTTGTAGATGGGTGTGGAGGATTAGAGTGGAGACTGTGGATGGTGAATGGTAGACAGTGGACAGTAGACAGTAAAAAGCTGTGAAAGCATAAGGCAGTGTCCTGCCTGGAAGCCTGCTAGCTGGAAAAATTACCTGCAATCCAAAGTAAGGACTGTTTAACTGCGATAGCAGTTCTGAGCTCTACAAGTCTGTAATACTGTAATTTCTTTTGTTTTTGCTTCTGTGAAGCTATTTAGGTTTAACAAACCTCCTTTTTGATTGAAAAGCCTGTGTCCTGCGATCTAGCTGGTTCCCCGAACTTTACAATAAATATATATATATATATATATATATATATATGACAGGGTGGGCCATTTATATGGATACACCTTATAAAAATGGGAATGGTTGGTGATATTAGCTTCCTGTTTGTGGCACATTAGTATATGTGAGGGGGGAAACTCTTCAAGATGGGTGGTGACCATGGCGGCCATTTTGAATCCAACTTTTGTTTTTTTAATAGGAAGAGGGTCATATGACACATCAAACTTATTGGGAGTTTCACAAGAAAAACAATGGTGTGCTTGGTTTTAACATAACTTTATTCTTTCATGAGTTATTTACAAGTTTCTGACCACTTATAAAATGTGTTAAATGTGCTGCCCATTGTGTTGGATTGTCAATGCAACCCTCTTCTCCCACGCTTCACACACTGATAGAAACACTGCATTGAAATCTGCTTCAATGACCCGGTTACTGTGTTCTCTTTGTTTACAGCCATTGACATGTCGCTGAGGTTATAACACGTGCGGAGAGGATAGAATAGAAATTGTGTTGATGTCTGGTGAAAGCAGTAACCGGGTCATTGCAGCAGATTTCAATGCAGTGTTGCTATCGGTGTGTGAAGAGTGGGAGAAGAGGGTTGCAGTGACTATCCAACACAATGGGCAGCACATTGAACACATTTTATAAGTGGTCGGAAACTTGTAAATAACTCATGAAAGAATAAAGTTACGTTAAAACCAAGCACACCATTGTTTTTCTTGTGAAACTCCCAATAAGTTTGATGTGTCACATGACCCTCTTCCTATTGAAAAAACAAAAGTTGGATTCAAAATGGCTGCCATGGTCACCACCCATCTTAAAAAGTTTCCCCCCCTCACATATACTAATGTGCCACAAACAGGAAATTAATATCACCAACCGTTCCCATTTTATTAAGGTGTATCCACCCTGTGTGTGTATGTGTGTGTGTATGTATGTATGTATATGTGTATATATATATATATATATATATATATATATATATATATATCAGGGACAGATGTAAAAAAAACACAGATTTTTACATACTGTCCCTGGTTTTAATGAGCCTGGGAACCCTGATGGGACCCCCTAGTGGCATGGGGCCCTCGGGCGGTGCCCGAGTTCCTCAATGGTCAGTCCGCCCCTGTATATATATATATATGTATGTATGGGTGTGTGTGTGTGTATATATATATATATATATATATATATATATATATATATATATATAATATATATATATATATATAATTACACACACACACACACACACACACATGTACTGTATATTATATACATGTGTATGCCCGCCCAAGTGTATGGCTCTCTCTATTGCTGCTAAGGGCTCTAGCCCCAGATGTTTTGTAGACCTAGCAACGCCCCTGGCTACATTTAAGGGTTAAGGTTAGGATTTAGGATTGCCACTCACTTTCTATCCTGAAGACAGTGGTGATCAGCACAGATTTAGAGGTTGAATCTCCCGGGTGGGGGGTCACAGACAGCAATAAAACCTGACAGGGGTTCTAACCCTTCCCCAAACTATTTGAAATTTAAAAAAATATGTATTGAAGATAAAAATACAATATATGTTCAACACAAAGAAATCACTATACTTTCTCTGTATAGAACTGATTTCCAAGCAAGCCAGATATATTCACACAAACCCCGTACACATGATCGCAATTTCCGATGGCCTAAAATCCGATGGAATCTTTTGTCGGAATTCCGTTCAAGCTGTCTTGCATACACACTGTCAGACCAAATTCCGCCCGTCAAAAACGCGGTGATGTACAACACGTACGACGGGACTATGAAGGGGAAGTTCAAATCCAACAGCACCACCCATTGGGCTGCTTTTGCTGATTTGGTGTTACTGCGTGTTAGTAAAAGTTTGCTGTTAGCCGAAATGCACTTTTTAGTCTTCGTGCTCTTCAGATAGTTTTCTGCGTTTCAGTTTGTGCTTGTGAATTCGTATCTGTCTTTCAGTGCGTTCTTGTCTGCTCGTTTCTGTTTTTCAGGTCGTTCTTCATAGGATTTTCTGTTCCTCAGTGCGTTCTGTTTAGTTCGGTCTGACCAGCCAACCTGTTTCTAGCAGTGTTGGAAGTACACTCTCATCGTAGAGTTTGTGCTGCGTATGGGCTTGGTGTTGAGGTTAATACTTTGACCCGAGTCCAGTCCATGAACAGGGTGAGGAGGAGTTCATGGACCAAGAATTGGTTGCTCCAGCGGGACCAATTCTCTCATAAATGCCTCTGCTGCGGGAGATCCAGGAGAATAATCCTGATGACTTCTTCAGGAATTATCTCCAGGTGACGGACCACGTTTTTCACCATCTGTTGGACTATATCATGAGGCAGGACACTGTGATGCGACAAGCCATCACTCCTGAGCAGAGGCTAATCACCACGTTAAGATACCTGGGGACTGGGAGAAGTCTGCAGGACCTCAAGTTCACGACAGGCATCTCCCCCCAGGCTCTAGGGATCATTATCCCAGAGACCTGTTCTGCCATAATTCAAGATCTGCAGAAGGACTATATTAAGGTAAGTTTTTTTTCTCCTTTAACATCACATTCTATGTATTTAATGTATGCTAATGTATAGTATTTCTTCCATCCTTCCCTAATTACCACGATTGTAAAAGGCTGTGAATGTTCCCCTTGTCCCCATGCATGCTGTAAGCTTTTAATGCTCCTTTTTTGGCTTCATGCATATTTCCCTTCACTTACCTCTCCAGCATGCTATCCTGGGCCCACACACACCTAGCTTAGTTACTTACCAATATATCTTGTCTCCTCCAGTGTAGTGCTTTACCCCCCACCACCCATAAATGCGTAAAAATGTTTTTGTTCTCATTAAATTTGGGCAGAGTGGCAGGCTTTTTTGGAGGGCCCAAAGTCAGCTAGAACCCCCCCCCCCCTAACAAAAAATTGGGCCATCAGAGGGGTTGAGGAATCTGATAATTGGGCCTTCTATTTTTGTATTTAACCACTTAAGGACCGCCTACTGCACATTTACGTCGGCAGAATGGCACGGCTGGGCACATCAACGTATATATACGTTGATTTTAGTACCCAGCCGTGGGTCGCGGGCGCGCGCCCACGGGCGCGCTCCCGCGACCCGGTCCGAAGCTCCGGGACCGCGGGATTCGCGGACCCGATCGCCGCTGCAGTGCGGCGATCCGTCCCTGGAGCGGAAGAACGGGGAGAGCCGTGTGTACACACGGCTTCCCCGTGCTTCTCTGTGGCTGCAGCATCGATCGCGTCATCCCTGTGATAGGGGGACGCGATCGATGACGTCACACCTACAGCCACACCCCCCTACAGTAGTAAACAACACACATAGGCACACATCCCCTACAGCGCCACCTGTGGTTAACTCCCAAACTGCAACTGTCATTTCCACAGTAAACAATGCAAATTTAAATGCATTTTTTTCTGTGAAAATGACAATTGTCCCAAAAATGTGTCAAAATTGTCCGAAGTGTCCGCCATAATGTCGCAGTCACGAAAAAAATCGCTGATCGCCGCTATTAGTAGTAAAAAAAAAAATAATAATAAAAATGCAAAAAAACTATTCCTTATTTTGTAAACGCTATAAATTTTGCGAAAACCAACCGATAAACGCTTATTGTGATTTTTTTTACCAAAAATAGGTAGAAGAATACGTATCGGCCTAAACTGAGGAAAAAAAATGTTTTTTATATATTTTTGGGGGATTTTTATTATAGCAAAAAGTAAAAAATATTGAATTTTTTTTAAAATTGTCGCTCTATTTTTGTTTATAGCGCAAAAAATAAAAACCGCAGAGGTGATCAAATACCACCAAAAGAAAGCTCTATTTGTGGGGAAAAAAGGACGCCAATTTTGTTTGGGAGCCACGTCGCACGACCGCGCAATTGTCAGTTAAAGCGACGCAGTGCCGAATCGCAAAAAGGGGCAAGGTCCTTTGCCTGCATTTTGGTCCGGGTCTTAAGTGGTTAAATACTCCTTTAAATAAATGTAATCCTGATCTTGGCCAAAAATGTTTTTGTGTAATCTGCTTGCAATGTTATGTGCAAAAGTACTAATTTATTTTTCTTGTTTGACTCCACAGTTTCCTTCAACGCCGCAGAAATGGCAGCATGTGGCATCCCAGTTTGCCCACCGGTAGGACTTTCCCAAGTGCGGAGGGGGTAATAGACGGGAAGCACGTCCGAATAGTGCCACCACCCCGTTCGGGGTTGTATTATTATAACTATAAAGGTTTTAATAGTATTGTGTTAATGGCGGTGGTGTCGACACAATATGAGTTTATGTATGTGGACGTTGGGAAGAATGGCTGGATGTCGGATGGTGTTGCATTCGCACAGACGGAATTTGCCCTACGTCTCCTGGTGGTGGTGGTGGCCTGGCACTGCCACCTGATGAAGACAATGTGGAGGGACTTCCGTTTTTGTTTTTATTGCTGATGAGGCTTTCAGACTGGGACCACACCTGATGAGGCCATTTACCCTGAGGACCCTCACCCCGGAGAGGAGGGTTTTTAATTACCTGCTGGCCAGAGCCAAAAGGGTTGTTGAGAATGTCTTTGGGATAATGGCCAGCCGGTTCCACCTGTTCCTTACCTCGATACATATGGCGGAATACAAACAGAATCGCATAATATTCAGCTATTCAGCTGCTGCATCCTGCACAATTTTTTGAGGAGAAATTCTGAAGATTACAACAGTTGGGCCTGAGGCCGGACTTTCAGACAATCCCATGATGGGCCTGGATACTGGCCGTACTTGCTTGGCCCCCCAAAGCACCTGTGACGTGTGTGAGAAATACGTTGAGTACTTTACAGGTAGGAGGGCCATTGCTATGCCAGACAATCTATGAATTTTTTTTTTTTAACAAAAATAAATAAATAAATTATGTGAAAAGCTTGATTTGTCATTATTGTTTGTGTTTCTTTTATCTGTCTCCCAGGTTCTAGTGCACTTTTCCTGCCAAGTGGATTTGTCTTTAGTAAAAAAAACACCATTGTCACAGTAAACAAGAACTTATTTTTCAAATTGGTATTGAGCATAGAAAGAAGAAGCCACACATTGTTGATTATAAAACTTGTTTTACTCTGTGCACATTCACACGTGCGTTACAAAATTTCAGTGAAAAAAAAGAAAACATTTTTTTTCTTTAAAACATTTGGAAATTTTTTTTGGGGGTTTTGCATAAACAGGCACGTTTCAAACAATAAAACATATAAAACTATGGAACTTACAAAGTTCAACCTTTTGAAAAACTGAAGGCATTATCAGACATTTTTTTGCACAGCCAGAAGACACACCATGCGGTTGGACCTCTTGGCCAGTGGAAAGGCAAAATTGCCCTTGCTGCAAACACGCACTTAACCCCATCTATACCTTTTGGAGGAGAAACATTGCTGCTGGGCTGGGCTGAACTCCACAGGAGGGAGATCCCAATATCTGAAGGCAATTAACACCATGTCTATCTGGTGAGTACAAAACCGTGAGGGGGACTACAAGTGAAGGAAAACCTGGATTTGTGTCTTTTCAACCAATTTCAAGGGTTTTTTTTCCCCACAAAGAACATTATAGATCTACAGACTATGTGTTTTTATTTTTATTTTTACTTTTACGTTTATTTGTATTTTTAAAAAGAAGCACCCCATTGACATATGTGTGTCATATACACTTAAGATTGTATTTTATTATTTTATTTTAGTGTATAATAGCTGTTGTCATATTGTTTTCAGAATCTGAGGCTAGCTACCATTCTAAGGATAGGAGGTCCTGATTGATGTTTGCACCTCACAAAAAGCAGATTTTGAACTTTTGAGTTCAATTGATATAAATTCATATAGCGCTGTTAATGCCTCATAGAGACATATTTCTTTCATACACTATCAGACATTATTTAGTGTTTAAAAATGTGTTGCTGTTGCCTTCATGAGATGGGGTGGGGTGATGACCCCTGAACAAGCCAAATTTTGAAGATGCACTCAAATTGTGTGGCAAAATGGGTATTTTCCTCATGATCCCATGCCAAATGTCAACATGTGCTATCTCCCATCATGGGGGATCAATGTACGTGTTAAGTGTTACGTGTTTTGGGGGTGCAGACCCTTCCTCAACAGTTTTTGCTATAGTTCTACCTTTGTACCTTTAGACACGATGAGTACCTACCACATGCCTAGGAGGCTGGCTAGGTTAAAAGCGTTGTACACTATTTACCACACAATCAGTGGTTGGATCCACTCTTTGAGATTCGATTGACCCACTTTTATGCTCCTGATGAAGCGTCCTGTACACGAAACATGTCGCGAGTAAATGTAAGATCTACCATTATGCATATCGGATTCAGCTTCAAACACTAAGAGTTCTATACCTTTTTGACGTTATGTGCTTTTATGCCATGAATGTATCTATACAAATGTATCTCTTACTTTGTGTTAGATGCACTGATATCATATGCTGATACTGTTTCATGATATGTATACAAGTTTCTATTTATGCATTTTTTACAAAATACATATTTATAGATCTTTTACATTAACTACCTATACCGCCAAAAGTCCAATTTATTAGTCCATTAATTTCCATTGTCCCTCTCACCCTCCGATGGGAGATAGCACATGTTGACAAACTATGTGCATCTTCAAAATGTGGGTTGTTAAATTACAGTAAAATTTGGGTAGAGTAGGACACAAAAACCTGAAATGGTGGCATTATGAAGATCTTTATAAGAAAAGGGAGTTACCGCTCCAGGTGGGTATGCTGACCAATCAGTAACTTCTCAGGAGATCAAGGGTGCTGGCAATGCACAAGGCAAATATTAGAGGCTAAAAAACGGTCAGCCGCACTACAAAAAACCTTTCAGTTGTCTTTATTGTACAACGGATGGAAAATGCACTACAAAATACAGCAAAAAAGATGAAGATCTTTATACTCTTCACATCAATCATGTTTTTAATTTGTTGGTCAAAACAATTGCGTATGTGCCTTATAATGTCGAATTCACGACTCATAACCATGAGGTCCTGAATTAGGATTTGTGCGCTACCACTTGAGAAAGGAGGAGATTGTTCTTCAACAAGCAGCACATCACCGAAAAACAAAAAGTGAAAAAACATGTCTTATATGCATGCATGCATGCATCTATTCCAGGGGTACTGAATTAAAATTCAAGGAGGTCCAGTCGTCAAAATTTTCTTTGGGCCGAGGTCCGAATCTCAAGTCTGTGCTGTGACTCAGAAAGATTGTAGTCACAGGTGTCCCCATCACAGCGTCCATTTACATCAGGTGTCCCCATCACAGCACCCCTTTACATCAGGTGTCCCCATCACAGAGCTTCTTTACATCAGGTGTCCCCATCACAGCCCCCATTTACATCAGGTGTCCCCATCACAGTGCCCCTTTACATCAGGTGTCCCCATCACAGCCCCCATTTACATGAGGCATTCCCGTCAGAGTGCCTCCTTACATCAGATGTACCCATTAGAGTGCCCCTTAACATAAAATAAGGGTCACGTTGATGGGCACATTTTATGTTAAGGGACACTCTAATGGGCAAATTGTATGTTAAGGGAAACGCTGATTTTATATTAAAGGGCACTCTGATGGGCACAACAAAACATGGGCCTTAACATAAAATTTGCCCATGAGAAGGCCCCTTAACATAAAATATGCCCATCAGCGTGCCCCTTAACATAAAATAAAAGTCACGCTGATGGGCACCTTTTATTTTAAGGGGCACTCTGATGGGCACCTTTTATTTTAAGGGGCACTCTGATGGGCACATTTAATTTTAGGGTGCACGCTGATTAGCACATTTTTATGTTAAGGGGCACTCTGATGGGCACAACAAAATGTGTCCATCAGTGTGCCCCTTAATAAAATATGCCCATCACTGAGCACATTAAAAATATACCCATCAGTGAGCCCTTAAAATTAAGTGTGCCCATCAGCGTGCCCCTTAAAATAAAATCTGTCCATCAGAGTGCCCCTTAACATTAACAACATATGCCCAGCAGTGTGCGCAATAAAAATATGCTCTTTAGTGATCACTAAAGACCCACATACCTTGAATGCAGGAGGGCACTGAAATACCGAAGGGGGTGGAAGCTGCGAGATAAGGAGCCAGGACCCGGGAACCGCGAGCAGCAGGGGGCGGAACACACGTGACGTCACACCCCTACTTGCAAGGAGAGCGAGAAGTGGACTTGGGAACTGAAAAAAGCAGGAGGGCGGGGCGTGCACGTGCACCCCATATCGCTGCCCGTGAGTCTTCTGTGAACTCCGGACCTGCGGCGAGGGGCAGGCACGCACGCACGCAGCGTCCACTGGTTGCTGGGGAAACCCCAGCAACCCAACGCTCGATGTCATTTACAATTATACTGGCGGTCCGGACAGAAGCAGCACTCGGGCTGGACTCAGACCGCGGGCCGCCATTTAGTGACGGCTGATCTATTCCCTCAATCTGTGGTGACGGACACTGACCTGTTGTGGTGACAATCTCGCACACTTCCTCCACCTTTTCTTTCTCCACATCCTGAGTTTGGGGTTTTCTGAGGTTGGGGTTCCCTCTGTTCTTTCCGAGGTGTGGGGTTACTGGGCTACTCAGAGTGGTGTTTTCCAAGTCTTTGCTCCCCTATGAGAACGAAACAAAAGGTATACTTGTCACACAGATATTTGAGGGCTAAAATAGGAATATGAAACATTGTTTTGAAGTGGGGTATAATTGTCTGTTTTGGCTGAGTTCCAAGATGAAGACATGATTTTTTTATTTTTTCAAAGCTGGAATACTTTTTTGGGGTCAAGTTTCACATATGGAGACACCCCAAGAATCCACTAGAGCACCTCTGTGGGACACCCTGAAAAGGTTGTTCTGGTGTCCATCACTAGTGCTCCAGAGTCCAGATGAGTAACCAGCTGCTGAGTGTCCTCTCCTTTTAACTGAATCATGTTTGCATTTCACATTCTAGTTACAAACACATCATCTAGACAACAATGTTTGTAAATTTGGTTTACCAGTATCTGCGCAAAACATTGTATTTTGTTGACGAAGGATGTTTACTACGAACAAGTATACTTTGGCCACTAACCTGAAAATTGCCATTTTCAAATGCCCAACCAGTCAGTCAAAGCACATGGAGCAACATGAAAAGTATAATAATCCAATTATTAATAACACAGGAGAAATACTTACTTTTTGCAAGCATTATTTTGATCTTCCTGTACTGCTCCGGCTCCCTCAGCTTCAGGTCAGACCACCTTTTTCTCAGCTGCTCCTTGCATCTCCGGACCCCAAATTTCTTGTGCAGATTCCTCACCACTTTGCTCATTATTTTGGCCTTTCTGAGATTACGATTGGTATACAGCCCATGCTTCCCATCATAATCTCTCCTCCGTAAGATCTCCACCATTTCTGCAAAGGACATATTGCTGGCCTTGTATCATCTCCTAGATCAGGACGATTCCAGCTCCAGGCTTTCCTTGTTAGTACTTAAAACACACAACTGCAGTGTCTCTGTCATGTTGTCTACCACTGTGCGATGAAAGAGAAGGGGAAGGGAATATACTAGAAAGAACCTCGGGAGCGGCCGATGCGGGTGGAGTTTCACGCAGTGTATATAATAACACGCGTGTGTCGTAACAACGTTCTGTGTGCGAATTCAGTTCGGTGATTCAGTTCGCATGTGTTGCGCTATATATGTTTCTCTCTCACTCACTCACTCAAGGAGGACCGGAACTGCCGAACGTCATAAACAAAGGTAAAATTTAAATTTGGGGTATCCGTGGCCTATACTGCTTCATGATTGAGGCCCATATTGGGATAAGATTAGGACAGTTTAGGCTGACCTAGTGTTTTTGTCTTGTGTTTTATCTTGCAGCAAAGAAGCAAGAAATTTTAAGACCCTGAAATTATGAGAATGTTCATTGACAAATACAGGGAGCTCAGAAATTTGTGGGAGCTCAAACACAGTTTGTATCATAACCACGAGGTACGGAGGGAAACAATGGACAAATTTGTTGAATTTATGCAGACCTGGATCCCCGAGGCAGACTATGACATGATCAATAATAAAATAAATAACTTGAGGAATACCTACAAGAAGCAGCACAATAAAATCCTCCTATCACAGAGGTCAGGAGCAGCAGCAGACAAAGTGCATGTCCCCAAGCTGTGGTATTTCAAACACTTGCGTTTTCTGAACGACCAGCTTGAAGTCAGGGAATCACTTTAGATCCTTCCCTCCATTCTACTCTCCAGCCTTTCCTCCACCCCTGCAGAGGATAACGAGGAGCTACGAGGAGCTACCTGACTTGGAGGAAACAGATCTGAATAGCTATAGCCAGGTATAGTATTTTTAAAAATATTTATTGTCCTATAATTATTGTTGGGAACTAGATGTTGTTATTCCCAAATTAAGGATTAAACAAAAAATAATTTACTTATCAATAGACAGTAGTGGCCAGAAAGGATTGGGGCAGGAATGAAAAATGCTGGGGTCAGAATGATAATCTTTTCTATTTATTAACATTCAATTTGCAACAGTCATGAGCTGAAAATTGTGTGTGATTAATTAACCAAAAACTAAAACTATGTCTCTTTCTTAAACACAGAATGAGGTCAGCCAGGAGAATGAGGCTCTGTATTGTGGCAGCCAGGAGGAGGCAGCGGTGAGTGGCAGGCAGGAGGTGGCCAGGCCAAGTGGCAGCCAGCAGGTGCCCAGGCCAAGTGGCAGCACCCAGTCACAAGTGC
Organism: Rana kukunoris; assembly: GCA_029574335.1. NCBI lineage: Eukaryota > Metazoa > Chordata > Amphibia > Anura > Ranidae > Rana > Rana kukunoris. The sequence goes on from CM056057.1 coordinate 182,578,871, forward strand.
CTGCCTTCTATGTTCGACCAAAAAGGCCAAGGAAGGTGGAGGAGGAATCCCTGAGAATAATAAGAGATGCAGCCAAGATTCCGAGGGCCCCCCGACCCTGAAGAGGCCTATGGCTGCTATGTGGTCAATATAAAAAGGAAGGTGATGAGCGCAAAACCTAAACTAAACTAAAAGGCGCAAATAGCGCCCCTAAAAGCAAAAAGTGTAAATAGTGCACATTACAACCGCAAAACGTGAACAATGAATAATAAACAAAAGTCCGGTGGTAGTGATAAATCACAACTGCATATGATGGACGCAGAAACCAGTCAAAAAGGTGAATAATGACAATAATAGTGTCAAACAATTCAAAAGCTTCTATCCCTTTTAAGCAATCGGAAAATGCAGAGACGTCTTCCAAGATATCTGTGCTCACAGAGCGCTTACCTCCCAGCAGAGAGAAAAGGGCCTCAAACCAATCCTAGATAATGTTGTTGTATTCCGTCTTGGATAGATAATGCTGTCCGCATCCAGGCGTACACAGGGTCCGCTCACCGTGGGCTAGGCATATGCATAGAATGGAAAAAATGAAGCTCTCATCGTGAATTATGTAAAAACTGAAAACAGTTTAATGGGTAAATTCACTTACAAACAAAAAATGGGTAAAACGCCAACAACGGCACTTCCGGTCGGACGGTCAGGGTGTCACGTGACTTCCGGTTGACCTTGCGCGTTGCGTTGCGTCACGTCACGTGACTTCATCAGAGCCACAAAAGACCTTGAAGCTCAAAAAAGGAAAACAAAAAAATACCAACGGGATACATCAGACTATAAAGCGGATCAGGTGTTCAACTGGTAGGTTAAAACCACAGTTACGGTTCTCTCCTCCACTTATTCAACACCTGAAAAAGAAACTGATACAGGAAATCAGAATTTTGACAAACCCATTAAAACATTAGGATGGCAAGATCAACCCCCTTTACCCATGAAAGAGGGTCAAGAATCTAGAGATGGTGAAACATCACGCCATCAAACACCGCAAAATACACGCCAAAAAACACCTTTTAAGAAACCTTTTAAGAAAAATAATTGGACACGCCGGAATTCAGATTATCGGGACCAGTACAATACGGCTTATTATCCCCCCCCCTCCACCTCACCATAATCTTCATTATTCTCAATATTATAATCATCCACAACGAAGCCCTGTTCCCACATATAATTGATTTGAGCCTCTACGCCAATATCAAGATCACCACCCCCACCACACACCCTATTATCGATCTGATACGCAGGGTCCTTTTTTAGACCGGGATCGGAGGGATCTCTCACCAAGGAGATACCCTCAGGATCGGTACCCATCCCCAAGGAGACGGACTCAGGAGGATCCATCTCCAAGAAAATTCAAGGAACACGAGAGGTCTCCAGGAAGACCTCCAAACGAAAAGGAAATCCGAATTCCCAAAGAAAAAAGGGATGTCGAGAAGGAAAGAGATCCAAAACGAAAAAGATTGGAAAAGGGGAGGGAGTCTTCAACTTAAGTGGGCTGCCCCTCACCCCAGAAGAAATACTGGTGTTGGATGGTGACCTTAACCGCATGCCGACCAGCCGCCACAGTAATACGGCGGCAGGTCGGCACTGCTGCGCGAGAGCCCGTAGCTCTACGTCGCCACTTTCGACGGCCACTAGGGGGCGCGTGCGCGCCGCCGGCGGCCCGCGCGCGCACCCCCCGCTCGCCCCCGAGTCCCGTGCGTGTGCCCGGCGGGCACGATCGCCGCCGGGCACACGCGATCGCTCGTTACAGAGCGGGGAACGGGAGGTGTGTGTGTAAACACACAGCGCTCGTTCCTGTCAGCGGGGGAAACGCTGATTTTCTGTTAATACAATGTATGAACGGAAGATCAGTGATTCCCCCTAGTAAGTCCACCCCCCCATACAGTTAGAACACAAATAGGAACACACTTAACCCCTTCCCCGCCCCCTAGTGTTAACCCCTTCACTGCCAATGGCATTTTTATAGTAATCCAATGCATTTTTATAGCATTGATCGCTAAAAAAATGCCAATGGTCCCAAAAATGTGTCAAAAGTGTCCGAAGTGTCCACCATAAGGTCGCAGTACTGAAAAAAAATGCTGATCGCCGCCATTACTAGTAAAAAAAAAAATAATAATAAAAATGCCATAAAACTACCCCCTATTTTGTAAACGCTATAACTTTTGCGCAAACCAATCAATAAACGCTAATTGCGATTTTTTTTAACGAAAAATATGTAGAAGAATACGTATCGGCCTAAACTGAGGAAAAAAAAAATGTTATATATATTTTTTGGGGGATATTTATTACAGAAAAACGTAAAAAATATTGCATTTTTTTCAAAATAGTCGCTCTGTTTTTGTTTATAGCGCAAAAAATAAAAACCGCAGAGATGATCAAATACCACCAAAAGAAAGCTCTATTTGTGGGAAAAAAAGGACGCCAATTTTGTTTGGGAGCCACGTCGCATGACCGCGCAATTGTCAGTTAAAGCGATGCAGTGCCGAATCGCAAAAAGTGCTCTGGTCTTTGGACAGCAATATGGTCCGGGGCTAAAGTGGTTAAGCATGCACCTGTAAAAAATCTAAATAAATTCGACACATATATAGGCATAGAAAAATATATTAGAAAAATGAACATTAAATATTTTTTAGGAAACCCGATTAAGCATGGATCTGCTACACCCTTACCCACTAACCCTATTCAACACAGTACATTGCGCAATAATTCGGTGTTTAACCCACAAGTCAGCAACAACTCACATATCGATGTGTTTAAAAAAATTGGTGTTGCAGGACCTTGACAGTTTGAAGATAAAAAAGTTGAGGGACCCCATAAGTATCAAAAAAGGCATCCAATCACTGAAAAAGCGCAAAGACATCGTTATTCGACCTGCGGATGAATGAATGAAAACTTATATAGCGCGGCACATGCAAACTGAATCGCCTCTGGGCGCTTGTTGTTCCTGTCTCCTTTGGTATCAAAAGAGATGAGTCTTGATCTTTCTCCTGAATGCTAAGTAGTTCTCCTCCAACCGAATACTGGTTGGCAAAGCGTTCCATAGTCTGGGACCTTGGACCGCGAATCTTCTATCTCCTTTGGATTTATATCCGGCTTTCGGTATCTGCAGGAGATTTTGATTAGTGGATCGCAAGATGCGATTTGGGTTATGGGCTTTTATTTTTTCGCATAGATAATGGGGGGCATTCCCATGGATACATCTATGCGTTAGACAGAGTGCTTTAAAAATGATTCTGTCTTTTACTGGTAACCAGTGAAGGGATCTCAGTGAGGGTGAGATTGATTCCCAGGGTTTTTTCCCAGTCACAAGTCTAGCGGCCGTATTTTGAACGACTTGTAGACGAGCGATTTGGTACTTTGGGAGTCCGAGGTAAAGGGCATTTGCATAGTCCAATCTGGAGTTAACAATTGCTCCCACCACGACCGCTATGTCTTCTTTGGGGATAAAAGGGATAAGCCTGCATAGTAGGCGCAGCAGATGGTGGGATCCGCTGACTACTGACCCTATTTGTGCGTCCATAGTCATGTAGGAGTCGAAAATGACCCCGAGGCTTTTGACTTTGGCGCTAGGGGTGATGATTTTGCCCAGAATGGGCGGGGGTGTCCAAGTTGTTGCAGGTAGCTTCTTGCGTTTGGCGTGAAACAGAAGGAGTTCTGTTTTCGCTCCGTTGAGTTTTAGATAACTCTTTGTCATCCAGTCCTCTATCAAAGAGAGACATGTCTCTAGATTGAGGTGGTGATCCTTTTTATTGCAAATGCGGAAATACAGTTGCGTGTCGTCTGCATATGAGTGATAGAGCAGTTTTTGACTGCTGATGATCTCAAAAAGAGGACGAAGATAAATGTTGAATAACACCGGCGACAGAGGGGATCCTTGAGGGACTCTGCATGATACCGTGCGTTTTTCCGAAAAGAAAGTTCCTAACTTCACTATTTGCGATCTGTTTTCCAAAAAAGAGGAGAACCAAGATAAATCGCCTTCTGCGACTCTGGCTATGTCAGCTAGCCGGGTCAATAAAAGCTTATGGTCTACTGTGTCGAAAGCTGCGCTCAGGTCTAACAGAACCATAAGACAAGATTCTCCTTCGTCTGCGGCCTTGAGAGCGTCGTCCCATATCTTGAGCAATGCTGTTTCCGTCCCGTGTCCAGGGCGGAAACCTGATTGAAATGGGTCGAGTAGGTTGTGGGTGTCTAGATGCTGTTGCAGCTGTTGCACCACTGCTTTCTCCATAATCTTGGAAAAAGTATTTAAGCTTGTTATAGGGCGGCGGTGGAGTGGATCCTTAGGGTCCAGGGTAGATTTCTTCAAGATGGGTCTAATTATACCCTCCTTCAACTGGGAGGGCACTATGCCCTCCATGAAAGATTGGTTAATAAGCTGTGTGATAGGAGGTGCCAGGATGTCGGCGCACTCCTTCAACAGTTTGGTGGGGATGATATCATTCGGCGCAGTGCTGTTACGCAGAGCACCGATGATATGGTTAGTGGCTTGGATAGTGATAGGTTCCAACGTGAACTCACCTGGTTGGGGTGAATTACTACAGGTGTTGTGTAAATAATTACAGGGGGGGCTACGGGGGGGATTGTTCTGTTGAATGCTTTGCCGGATTCCCTCGATTTTATTAATGAAGTAATCCGATAATTCATTGCAAAATTCTTGTGAGTCTGAATTGGGGGCTTCAAGACATCCTGGATTCATGGTCGCAGTGACCAGCTTGAAGAGTTCGCGGGGGCGATTCAAGGCGCTGTTGATGGCCTCAGAAAAATAATTTTTCTTGGCCTTGAAGGTTTCTTTGTGATATTTCTTAGTTATTGCCTTGTAGATAGAGAGGTTCTCATCTAATGGGCTTCTCTTCCAGGCGGCTTCCGCCCTTCTGCGCTCTTGCTTCAGTAACGCCAGTTGGTTGTTGAACCAGCTGGAGTTTTTTTTCCGGATGTTGGTTTTACGTTTCGGCGCTATTAAGTCAGCTGACTGTAATAGTGCTGTGTTTATGGCCTCTAGTGTTTCTTCAGCCGATTGATGCGGCTGAATTGTTTTTATTTTTTTCCTTAACGCGGCTTTGAAGAATTCCGAGTGGAGCTTCTTCTGACATCTAGTCCAGTGTGTAGTCACTGGATTTGATGTTTTTGTTAAGGGGGGGAAGTTGGAAAGAATGAATTTGATGGCATGGTGATCTGACCATGGCAACGGTTCATTTTCCAAGATTTTTATTTCCAGATCTTGTCTGAAAATAAGATCGAGTGTGTGACCTGAAGCATGTGTGGGTCCACATACTAGTTGTTGTAGCCCTAATCCTTCAAGGTGATCGATGCAGGCGTCGGCAACTGGGTCATGCGGGGAGTTGGCCCAGAGGTTGAAATCCCCGAGCAAAAAGTGTTTGCTGTTGAGGGTGTAGGTGGAGATAAGAATTTCATCACCTGTCATACAGAAGGTGTGGTGTATGGTATTACAATGTAGCTGTAACCTACAGTATGTGGGATGGACGAAAAGAGCCTTAATGGTTCGAATAAAAGAACATGTTGTGAATATTGAAAAAAAAATTTCTAAGCACAGTGTCAGTCGCTGAAAAACACAATAAGAATCCTAAACATTTGACTTTTTGGGGTATAGACAAATGTAATAAGCCTTGGAGAGGAGCCCATCTGGTGAGAACCATCAGCCAGATGGAATCCCAGTGGATTCACTCTCTTAATACTATGGTCCCCAATGGGTTGAACGTGGAGTTCGACTTAAACTGTTTTCTCAGCAATTTTTAAAGAAACAAGTTTTATATATTTTAATTATTTTATACTATATAGTGATTGTGATGAAGTTTCATATATTTACTTATATGACTAGAAGGCTTCTAAGATGATTTTGATGTAAGCGGAAGTCTTAGCTCTTCTACACCATGATTATATATTTTTCTACACGTAGATTTTAGTCCAATTTATATTATTTTTAACATTGGCTTTTTGGGCTAGCTATTTAAGGTTGATCAACAGCCTTAGATTCAAAAATGCGGCTTTTATATTATATGAATAATGGAAATGCAAGGTTTGAGTTTTCTCACTAGCATTTGCCTAAGTCAGTCCTGGAAAATGCAATACAGACATTTTCGTTTCCCTGATCCAAAATGGCCGCTTCGATACTTGCGGTTCGACGGCTGATCGAAAACGGCCACCAGTCTATGTTTTACACATGATTTGCAACGTATATTGCGATCTTTTTGTTATCATTTCTGTTGGCTGTTGGTATGAGGCCTTCTCATGCTAACATGATAATTTCCATTGACTTTAGCGGCACATCCGTTTTTCGACGGAAGATCGAAAATGACCGCCATATGCGGTTTTCGACGGAAGATCGAAAATGGCCGCAAGTCTATTTCCGCTTTATACACATAAAAGCATGTATCCGATAGGCCCTTGGTAACCTCTGATGAAGTCACGTGACGTGACGCAACGCGTAAGGTCAACCAGAAGTGACGTGACACCCTTACCGTCCGACCGGAAGTGCCGTTGTTGGCGTTTTATCCGTTTTTTGTTTGTAAGTGAATTTACCCATTAAACTGTTTTCAGTTTTTACATAATTCACGATGAGAGCTTCATTTTTTCCATTCTATGCATATGCCTAACCCACGGTGAGCGGACCCTGAGTACGCCTGGATGCGGACAGCATTATCTATCCCAGACGGAATACAACAACATTATCTAGGATTGGTTTGAGGCCCTTTTCTCTCTGCTGGGAGGTAAGCGCTCTGTGAGCACAGATATCTTGGAAGACGTCTCTGGATTTTCTGATTGCTTAAAGGGATAGAAGCTATTGAATTGTTTGACACTATTATTGTCATTATTCACCTTTTGGACTGGTTTCTGCTTCCATCATATGCAGTTGTGATTTATCACTACCACCGGACTTTTGTTTATTATTCATTGTTCACGTTTTGTGGTTGAAATGTGCACTATTCACACTTTTTGCTTTTAGGGGCACTATTTGCGCCTTTTAGTTTAGTTTAGGTTTTGCGCTCATCACCTTCCTTTTTACATTCATTTATTGTTGTTAGCACATAACAGATTTGAGCTGCATTTAATTTAGTTTAAGATTTTCACTGTTTACGTTTATTCACTGTTGGTCAGCGGTGTAGCTTTCCTCTTTTAATCTATGTGGTCAATAAGCTAAAGAAAATGGAGGAGGGGCAATGTACCCTCTCTGAGGAGCTGATTTCTAGTGTCCTTCAAAAGGCGGTCAGGGGACTGCTGAAAGAGACCACCCATCTGTGTGATCTTGGCCATCCTTCTTCACCTCCTCCTCCTTCTTGTCCTCCTCCTCCTGCCACATTTCCACCACCAGAACCACAGTCTTCAAGGGTGCGTGGAGGGAGCCGTGGAAGGAATGCTGCAGGGAAGCGTAGAAGGATCGCTACAAGGAGCCGTGGAAGGAATGCTGCAAGGAGCTGTGGAGGGAAAACTGCAGGGAGGCGTGGCGGGAACGCTGCAGGGAGCCTTGAGGGAAGGATGCAAGGAAGAATAGAAAGTGATTCTCTGGTCAGTCTGCTCTGCCAGAAGACGCAGGCTGTTGTAGTACCACAGCTTGGGGACATATATGACATCTGCTGCTGCTACTGATTTCTGTGATTTGGGGACCAGATTGTGCTCCCTATTGTATGGACTCCAAGTTATTTATTTTATTTTCCATACACTTTGTCTGCCTTGGGGTCCAAAGGCTGCATAAATTCTACACATTTCTCCATTGTTGCCCTTCCTCTTTATTTTGTTACCAGAATAAATGGATATTTGATTTACTTTAAATACTTGCCTATGTGTTTTTCATAAAAAGGACAGTTTGGTTGTGAGTAGGAAGGTACTTTTTATAAATACAATGTGTAATTAACAAGGGACACCAACCAACCTCCTTGAGGTAAAAAAAATACACGATAATAATGTTGTTGGGGTAACTTGACCAGAAGATAAAAATGGAGATCACAAGAAAATATTAAAACCCCACAAAAAAATAGGAGATCTTGATTCAAATCACCAACCAAAAAATAAACGATTTTTGAGATCTGGCTTTAAAATCAAATACGAAGATTCATGAGATCACAAGAAACAATAAAGACATATGTTTATAATTTCAAAATCAACCAAAATAAATCAGAAGCACTCAACTTAAACCTCTCACCCAACAACTATGACTTACTAAAGAACTACCATAACTTTAAATGGGAAAAGGAAACCCTTCAATATCTGGGAATTGAACTAACCCAATCTATTGACTGTCTCTTCTCTTCATACCCTCTTAAAATCCATTTCCAAAGACTTACAAAAATGGACACCCAAACTTTTCTCGTGATTTGGTAGAACATCAATCCTAAAAATTACGATTTTACCAAGACTGCTTTATTTTTTTAATGCTCTACCGCAGTGTTTTTCAACCTTTTTTGTGCAAAGGCACATTTTTTTCTTGAAAAAAATCACGAGGCACACCACCATTAGAAAATGTTAAAAAAAATAACTCTGTGCCTATATTGACTATATATTATATATTTACTGCACCCCCACATCACACAGGTTAGTTATGGCCCTGGTAAAGTCTCTGTGTGAAGGGTGATTAATCATCTTTACAAACACTACAAGTTTTCAGGCGTCATCATATCAGCTCTGTCTAAGTTGGAGCAGACATGTATGTGGAGTGTTCCACACACTCTGCCTACCTACATCTCTTTTCTCTCACCCACAAAATTGTGATTTTGACCTAAGCAACATGGCAACTAGGTGCTAGAGAAGCTACTTGAGTACCCCACTCTGATGTTATATTGCTTTCATGCATATCTGTGTGTAAATGTTAAAACATGTTTCTGTGACTAATATGCTCAGCAGAGCAGCACATCACACCTTGCACCATACAGTATATAGAAAGTCTTAAACTGTAATATGAGGTAGCTCGATATCATCAGCTAGCCATGTTAGTAAAAGCAAACAGTCCTTTTATTTTCAAAAACAGGCAAACCAAAAAACAAACAAAAAAAAAACATTGCTTATGTTCAGTCCATACTTTGTGGTTTTAGGGGTTCCCATTGGCTTCACGGGTCCCAAGGAGAAGGTTTTCACAGCTTAAGCACTGTGGCCCAATCCTAAACTCAGTTCACCCTGTTTACATAGGTTACCAGCTCACTTTCTCAGTGCCAGTCCCATATACAGTATGTATCACGTTTTGTCAGGCTCCACACAGGCTCACCTGCAAGACTCTCCTCCCAGACGAAGTCCACTGCACATCCGGACTGGCGCTGTCAGGGTGGAGGAGAAGATGGCGGCGGATACAGAACTTGCGCGGACTCTTCCAGGGGCAGCATTTGTGCATGCACCCGCCCACGTTTATGGATTGGCCAGCCCCGCCAGCACATGACCGCATACGCCCAATCACAAGGCGCCAGCTGCCGCAAAATGGTGGCTGTGCTCGCTCGGAACAGTGACACTGTATATGACTTTTTATTGATTTTACAAATGTGACATGGACGCCGGGATTTCGCCCCTTCCCAATTTGGCGCCCGGCCCCCTGCCCCCCCCCCCCTGCTACGCCAGTGGATAGCAGCCATAGCTGGCTATATTGGGGGTCATTTTGCCACGGCACACCAGGGGACTCTTCACGGCACACCAGTGCCGTGAAGAGTCCCCTGGTGTGCCGTGACAAAATGCTCTACCGATTAGGATACACCCTTCCTTTTTTCCAAACTACAAAATATACATCTAAAATTTCTTTGGGCTGGCAAAAAAAATTGAATACGTTTCCGCCAACTCACATTACCTAAAAGTAGATGTGGCATTGGCCTCCCAGATTGCCAGACTGATAGATTGCCATTGCCATGGGAATAATAAAGACTGGGTCCAATTAGAACGTACTCATCACAAGAAATCAATCTCTTATTACCCCTGGACTATAGATTTTAAATTCACCAAAAGGATAACCCATCCTCTAGTGCAGTGGTTCTCAACCTGGGGGTCAAATGATGATTTGCCAGGGGTCACTGTGAAGAAAAAATACTTTATTCTGGATTTTCTCATAGACTCTGTTTGTCTTTTAAGAACCCCTGGACCGATCTGGGTGAAATTGGGATATGTTGGTCCCCCAGATCGGGGCTATCTGCCTGGAGATAATTGGTTTATTTCTTAAACTGATCTCAATATCTCAATGTGTCATGTAAATAATCTTTAGTCTGTCTCTCAAGAACTGTTCATTGTGTGAATTTCTATTGTTTAGCAGGTGCGAAGTTCTAAATCACCTTGTCTGGGCAAAGGACCAGTAATTAACTCATGTGGATTCTACTGGAGACAGCCGTCTGTCTCCTAAAATAGGTCTCTTGAAGGGGGGCTCGTTAGTAACACCATTGTAGGATGATGTGGGAGGAGGATGTAATTGTATACCTGATTACATCAAGTATTAATTTTGCTGTATATAAGTAACCTGTCTCTCAATAAAGTCACTCTATATCTGGACACCCTTCATGAAGTCTTGGCTCATGCTTGGGGAGGGGGAATACTCTAACCATTCGGAAGAATCATCTTGAGAACTGCATTCATCTCCACTATCTCTCTACCATCTAGGGTAGCGATACTCCTTTATGCTCAGCGATTGGGAGATGGAAAGAAGGCCGCAGTACCCTAACCACTGCAGGTCTTAACAGTCGCCAAATCCTGGGCTGTTCCTGAAGCCCGCACCTCTTTTGCAGCCACCCAGCAGGGCTGTCCCTGGAGCCCACAGCTGCCCACTCAGCCTCTTTTCAGCCGCCCATTCAGTTCACAACATGGCTGGAGAGGCAGAGACTCTAGGTCAGCTGACTGGTGAGGAATGTGAGGTGGGACACATGGTGAGTAACACTACCTGTGATTATAGTTCCCATTAAATGTCCCCACTACAGATCAGCAAATGACCTTAAACAAGAACACCTATGTTGGCTGATCAGAACTCTCCCACCAGCACTGACACTCATCCCAACTCTCCCACCAGCACTGACACTCATCCCAACTCTCCCACCAGCACTGAAACTCACCCCAACTCTCCCACCAGCACTGACACTCATCCCAACTCTCCCGCCGCCACTGCCACTCATCCCAACTCTCCCACTCCCACTGACACTCATCCCAACTCCCCACCCCCAAGGAGTAAGGGAAGGAATAAAAATAGAGAATACCTGGAGTGGAAAGGAAAGGAAAAGAGGGGGAACAACAAATAAAAAGGGAGAGAAAGATTACCATGACCACTAACCCAGATAGCTGACAACCCAGATTTTCCTCCTGGTGTGAACCTTACAGTATTTCCATCTCCCACCAACACCAATAAATTGTTAATTACCCACTGTCTAATATGAAATAAAATAAAATCTTATGAAAATTTCAGAACAGACTTTGGAGAATCATTTCCTGGTTTTATTTGCAACTGAAGGATTTCCTAGTCAATAGCAAACATAAAAGTGCAGTCATTGTAACATAAGGTGACCAGATTTTTAAAATGAAATCTAGGGACATTTTTTATTTTTACTAGTAATGGCGGTGAGTTGTCATATTCAGCTCCCTTTCACATAATGCTACGGAAGTCACGTGGCGGCCAACTGCACATGCGCAATGCGTTCCAACCGCATGTGAGATGTGTTCCAATGGAATTACGACAGTACACACCAGTAAAAACCTTGGTCGGCATCCAGGCTCATTCCTTAACACCCCTGTGGATTGGAGGATGTTAAAAAAAGAGCCAGGAGGCCGAGTGAGCGGAGCCGACGGGCCACTTTCCCCAAATTCCACGTCGCCCTGAATGGCGGGTTCACTGGTGTGTACTGTCATAAATCTATTGGAACGCATCGCACTTGCGGTTGGAACGCATCGCAGTTGGCAGCCACGTGACTTCGGTAGCATTCTGCGATAGGGAGCAGAATATGGCATTACAGGGGCAATCAGCGATTCTCTGCCCATCGCCACCGCTGCCCGCCTCACAGCCTGTCAAGTCTTACTCTCCGGGCCCCGGCTACTACCGGGTGGGGAGTGGAGGTAGATCACTCCACCAGGGAAGGCAAGGCGATAAGCAGGCAGGCGGCTGGCTGGGACTTGAGCCGAGGCAGAAGAACATGCGAGCGAAGCTGAGTGGGCAGCACCCGAAACTGAAGAAATGTTCCTCCTGCTCCGACCAGCACATGACCATCAGAAAGGGGCACAGATAATGGAAAAAAAATACCACAAAGCTCCAACAGGTCTCAGGTGTCCCCAGCGGAGTGCTTCCTTACATCTCAGGTGTCCCCAGGGGAGTGCCTCCTTACATCTCAGGTGTCCCCAAGGGAGTGCCTCCTTACATCTCAGGTGTCCCCAGGGGAGTGCTTCCTTAAATCTCAGGTGTCCCCAGCGGAGTGCTTCCTTACATCTCAGGTGTCCTCAGCGGAGTGCTTCCTTACATCTCAGGTGTCCCCAGCGGAGTGCTTCCTTACATCTCAGGTGTCCCCAGGGGAGTGCCTCCTTACATATCAGGTGCCTCCTTACATTTCAGGTGTCCCCAGCCAGTGGAGTGCCTCCTTACATCTCAGGTCTACCCAGCGGATTGCCTCCTTACATCTCAGGTGTCCTCAGGTGTCCTCTCTGGACCAAGCCGGGAGAGAGGAGTTTAGCCAATACCTCTCCCCACTGCCCTAAAATCCACCCCCCCCCCCCCCTGGTGTATTGGCGATTATGGCATGTAGGCAATATTCTGCCAAAACCATTTGGAGTTTGAGGCAATGCGCCGCAATACTGCCAGCCATCACCAAAAAAGCCCTAAGAAATGAGCGACTATTGAGAATCGATCATAGATCGACGGTCAGACATTTCAGTCATTTACCCCAGCTCAAGCACATATCATGTGCTCTGATCAATACTAGATCGGCAGTAAAACACTGACTAGAAATCCGCGACTTCATTCAACAAAAGGATCTAGATTGTCTTTTTATTACAGAGAGCTGGCTTACAGCCGACTGTAACACCATTCTAGGAGAACTGGTGCCAGAAAACTATTGTATTATTACAGAAAACAGAATAGGGCAAAGAGGAGGCGGCCTGGCGGTGATCTATAAGACTCATCTTACGATCACCAAACCAGTCCGCCAAAACCCTCTTCCATTCATGGAAACCCTTACTCTACAACTTCAAGCAAATTCAAAGGAGACCGTCCACATTCTGCTCTGCTATAGGCCGCCCGGCCCAAAATCGCAGCTGCTATCATCTTGGACGGATTTCTTCTCCACTTATACCCTCAACAGCAAACAACTTTTGCTGCTAGGGGATTTCAATCTCTGGGCAAACTCCTCACAAGACCCCATTGCCGACGCCTGTATTGACCACCTGGAAGGATTAGGATTACAGCAATTAGTATGTGGGCCCACACATGCTTCAGGTCACACACTTGATCTTATTTTCAGACAAGCTCTGGAAATAAAGATTTGGGAAAATGAAAAATTGCCATGGACAGATCACCATGCAATTATATTCAGTATTTCCACCACCCCCCTGCAACAAAAACATCAAATCCAGTGACAACACACTGGACTAGATGTCAGAAGAAGCTCCACTCGGAACTCTTCAAAACGACTTTAAGGAAAAAGATAGAAACAACTCAGCCGCATCAAACGGCCGTTGAAACATTGGTAGCCATAAACTCGGCTATGCTACAGTCAGCCGACTTGGTAGCGCCAAAACGAAGAAGCCGCATCCGGAAAAACAACCGCAGCTGGTTTAATAACCAGCTGTCGTTACTGAAGCAAGAACGCAGAAGGGCAGAATCTGCCTGGAAAAGATGTTCTTCAGAGCTAAACCTATCCATCTACAAGGCGACTACAAGAAAATACCACAAAGGAATTTTCCAAGCCAAGAAAAATTATTTTTCGGAGGCTATCAACGGTGCCCTAAACCGCCCCCGCGAACTCTTCAAGATGGTCACCCAGACCATGAAGCCAGGATGCATTGAAGCCCCCAGTTCAGACACACAAGAATTTTGCAATGAACTATCGGATTACTTCATTAATAAAATCGAGGTAATCCGCGAAAGCATTCAGCAAAACAATTCTCCCCCTAGCCCCCCCCGCAGCCTCTCACACAGCACCCATAGAAATTCTCCGATATCAGGTAAGTTCACCCTGGAACCCATCTCCATCGAGACCACCAAGAATGTCATTTGTACTCTGCGCAATGGCACAGCGCCAAATGACATTATCCCCACAAAACTGCTGAAGGAATGCGCCTACATCCTGGCTCCTCCCATCATGCAGCTTATCAACCAGTCTTTCTTGGAGGGCATAGTGCCCTCACAGTTGAAAGAAGGTATAATCCAACCCATCCTGAAGAAACCCTCCCTGGACCCCAAGGACCCACTCCACCGCCGTCCCATAACAAGCCTCAACGTACTCTCTAAGATAATGGAGAAAGTAGTGGTACAACAGCTGCAACTGCATCTAGATACCTACAAGCTACTTGACCCATTGCAATCAGGCTTCCGCCCCGGACATGGGACGGAAACAGCATTGCTGAAAGTATGGGACGATGTTCTCAAGGCCGCAGACGAAGGAGAATCTTGTCTCCTGGTTCTGTTGGACCTAAGTGCAGCTTTCGACACTGTAGACCACAAACTGTTACTGACTCGGCTTGCTGAAGTAGCCAGAGTCGCAGAAAGCGATTTATCTTGGTTCTCCTCTTTTTTGGAAAACCGATCGCAAACAGTGAAGTTAGGACCTTTTACGTCTGAAAAACGCACAGTAACATGCGGAGTCCCTCAAGGATCGCCTCTGTCACCGGTGCTGTTTAACATCTATCTTCGTCCTCTTTTTGAGATTATCAGCAGCCAAAAACTGCTCTACCACTCATATGCAGATGATACGCAACTGTATTTCCGTATCTGCAACAGACAGGATCACCACCTCAATCTAGAGACATGTCTCTCTTTGATACAGGACTGGATGACAAAGAGTTACCTTAAACTCAATGGAGCAAAAACAGAACTTCTTCTGTTTCACGCCAAGCGCAGGAATCAACTTTCAACAGCGTGGACCCCCCCGCCTATTTTGGGCAGAATCATCACCCCTAGCGCCAAAGTCAAAAGCCTAGGGGTCATTTTTGACTCCTTTATGACAATGGACGCTCAAATAGGGTCAGTAGTCAGCGGATCTCACCATCTACTGCGCCTACTACGCAGACTCACTCCATTCATCCCTAAAGAAGATTTAGCGGTCGTGGTGGGAGTAATTGTAAACTCCAGGCTGGATTATGCAAATGCCCTTTACCTCGGCCTCCCCAAGTACCAAATCGCTCGTCTGCAAGTCGTTCAGAATACGGCCGCCAGACTTGTGACTGGGAAAAAAACGTGGGAATCCATCTCACCTTCTCTGAGAGCCCTTCATTGGCTGCCAGTTAAAGACAGAATTGCTTTTAAAGCTCTCTGTCTTACGCATAGATGTGTCTATGGGAATGCCCCCCTTTATTTATGCGAAATAATAAAAGCGCATAATCCCAATCGCGTTTTGCGATCCACGAATCAGAACCTGCTCCAGGTTCCGAAAGCCAACTTCAAGTCCAAAGGAGAAAGAAGATTCGCGATCCAAGGTCCCAGACTATGGAACGCTTTACCAACCAGCATTCGGTTGGAGGAGAACCACCTAGCATTTAGGAAAAAGGTCAAGACTTTTCTCTTTTGATATCAAAGGAGACAGGAACAACAAGCGCCCAGAGGCGATTCAGTTCGCATGTGCCGCGCTATACAAGTTTTCATTCATTCAGTGGAGTGCCTCCTTACATCTCAGGTGTCGCCAGGCAGTGGAGTGCTTCCTTACATTTCAGGTGTCCCCAGCGGAGTGCCTCCTTACATTTCAGGTGTCCCCAGGGGAGTGCTTGCTTACATCTCAGGTGTCCCCAGGGGAGTGCCTCCTTACATCTCAGTTGTCCCCAGGGGAGTCCCTTCTTACATCTCAGGTGTCCCCAGGGGAGTGCTACCTTACATCTCAGGTGTCCCCAGCAGAGTGCTACCTTACATCTCAGGTGTCCCCAGCGAAGTGCTTCCTTACATCTCAGGTGTCCCCAGCGGAGTGCTTCCTTACATCTTAGGTGTCCCCAGGGGAGTACCTCCTTACATCTCGGGTGTCCACAGAGGAGTGCCTCCTTACATTTCAGGTGTCCCCAGCCAGTGGAGTGCCTCCTTACATCTCAGGTCTCCTCAGCGGATTGCCTCCTTACATCTCAGGTCTCCCCAGCGGATTACCTCCTTACATCTCAGGTGTCGCCAAGCAGTGGAGTGCTTCCTTACATTTCAGGTGTCCCCAGCGGAGTGCCTCCTTCCTTTTTTAGGTGTCCCCAGTGGAGTGCCTCCTTACATCTCAGGTGTCGCTAGGCAGTGGATTGCTTCCTTACATTTCAGGTGTCCCCAGCGGAGTGTCTCCTTACATTTCAGGTGTCCCTAATAGAGTGCCTCCTTACATCTCAGGTGTCCCCAGGGGAGTGCCTCCTTACATCTCGGGTGTCCCCAGAGGAGTGCCTCCTTACATTTCAGGTGTCCCCAGCCAGTGGAGTGCCTCCTTACATCTCAGGTCTCCTCAGCGGATTGCCTCCTTACATCTCAGGTCTCCCCGGCGGATTACCTCCTTACATCTCAGGTGTCGCCAGGCAGTGGAGTGCTTCCTTACATTTCAGGTGTCCCCAGCGGAGTGTCTCCTTACATTTCAGGTGTCCCCAGCGGAGTGCCTCCTTACATTTCAGGTGTCCCCAGCGGAGTGCCTCCTTACATTTCAGGTGTCCCCAGCGGAGTGCCTCCTTATATTTCAGGTGTCCCCAGCGGAGTGCCTCCTTACATTTCAGGTGTCCCCAGCGGAGTGCCTCCTTACATTTCAGGTGTCCCCAGCGGAGTGCCTTCTTACATTTCAGGTATCCCCTAAGGAGTGCCTCCTTACATCTCAGGTGTCGCCAGGCAGTGGAGTGCCTCCTTACATTTCAGGTGTCCCCAGCGGAGTGCCTCCTTACATTTCAGGTGTCCCCAGCGGAGTGCCTTCTTACATTTCAGGTGCCCCCGCCCCCCCACCTTGGAGCCCTTCTATATCTCAGCAGCGGTGTCTCTGCCGCCATAACTAAGGGCCGGGGCGAGAGACGAAGGGGGAACAAATTAAAGGCGGAGCCGGCCGGGCCGATAATGGGACTGAATTCGCACCTGAGCCGCACCGCAAGGCCTCCACAACGCATAAGGATTTCCGTCAATGCGCAGTGCGATTGCATCGCACATATATGAACCAGCCTCATTGAAAACAATGTAGGGGGGCGTGACCGGAAGCCGAGCTGGACGGACGTGCTGCCTAGGAGCTCCGCATCAGCCCGCAGCACATAGGCCGATTTCGGGGGAAATCATGCCAGATTGATGAACTCCTCCCGCACCACTTGATCCTCCACATCCAGAGGACTCACTCTGCCGCTCTACGGAGCCTCCACGTCCTTCAGGGACTACTTTAAGATCCCCGACATGCCGCCGGGTAGCCACAGCAAGATGGCACCGGTTGCCGAGGCCTATCAGCGCCGGGACCTCTCCCCGCAGCATGGACAGAACACCGCTCTCTCGCAGGCCCCCAGGGACACACCGCCATCCCCACAGAGGACATCGGACCAGCAGGGGGCTGAGTGAACAAGGCCATCTGGCTCAGAACCCACACATACAATGCGAGGACCAGGCCGCAACGCAACCTCTGTCGCAGTTGCGGTAGGGCGCGGAGCCCACCCCCGGATCGCACCGAGAGGTGCAGGCTCCGGGATCACAGGACACCACTGTTGTATCATCCTCTCCCCGGATCCACTTTTGGACTTCCCGGCCCTGCCAAGCCCATTGCACCCCCCCGTGATGGTGAGGCCTGGTTCTCCCCAGGCACATGACTTCTCCTCTGTGTGAGCTCCGAATCCACCACAGGCCCAGAGAGCCTCACACTCTACAGACCCGCTCCTGACAGGGGTACACGAGGCAGCACACCACCCCCACCCCTCCTATGCCCAGATGGCACAGACCAGCTTGCCATTTCAGGGGGACGTATCCCCAGGGTCCACCCTACAGCCCCCCTGACCAAACCATGGACTGTCTCGGGTGCTCTCCCATCTGAACACCCCCCGCCCCGAACCAAGATCGTTACTGCAGAGTCCCACCGCCACGTGAACCCTGCATCCCCCCACCAGCCATGGGGCCTGGATGGAGCTGAGCAGCCCTCCTGGCAGTCCTTTCTGCAAGCCTTCCCCACAAAGGAGGACTTTAAGCAATTGATTGCGGACGTAAAAGACACATGCCGGACTGAAATCCAAACCATTCAAGCAGGCCTTAAACACCTGGCCGATAGAGTAGAGATGGCTGAAGAAGAGATACAGGAGACTAAATTGGCCGTACATAGGACCCAACTTCAGGGCTCTGAAAACTGTCTTATGCTGCGGGACATGCAGCGCCACTTAGAAGACCTGGACAACAGGGGGCGCCGCAATAACATTAGAGTGCGAGGCCTCCCTGAGGCGGAAGAAGCTGAAGATTTGCAGAAAACGCTCCAGACAATGTTTAACGACCTCATAGGGGCACCCTTGGACAAACACATCGAAATGGACAGAGCTCATAGGGCCCTACGCCTGAAAGGCCCCGCTTCTAAACCACGGGATGTTATTTCCTGAATACAATCATACCCGCTGAAAGAGACCATCATGCGCAAAGCCCGCCCTGCCCGCAACCTAGTGTTTGACAATTCCCCGATACAAATATATCCAGACCTCTCATGGAATGAGTCTCCAGAAGCGGAGACTCCTACAACCGCTACTGCGCACCCTGCAAGACCGGGACATTCTTTATAGATAGGGCTTCCCCTTTAGCCTGACTGCCAAACATCAAGGGAGATCGGCGATCCTACGATACCCCGAAGACCTAGACTCCTTCTGCGACGCCTTGGACATTCCTGTCCCTCCACTACCTGACTGGGACTTGGTGGCCACTCCCCCTCCACCCCCGGTGGTCTGGCAGAAGGTTCCGCCGAACAAACGCCCCAAGGGTCCGGAACCCTCCCGTCGATCCCCTAAACACAGAACCGGGGGCCCCGGTGTTGGAAGGCCCTTTCCCTGATGGCAAGCTGATTAACTTGCGCAACCCGACCTGCCCGGCCAGACAACACTAAGTACTGATTTGTATTCTTTTTTTTTCTGTCTCTTTCGGTGCTAGTTCATTATGGTCCCTTTCTCTTTTTTGGAAGCTCACAAGCTCCAAATCCTTGCCTCTCCCCCGAAAGCCCTCGCCACATTTTTGTTTTTTATTTATCAGGCTGTCCCGAGGCGGCCCCTGTCTGGACTGATCGGATTTCTGGATGCTGATCCCCCCTGGTGGCTATCCGCCAGAATGAATGAATGAATGAAAACTTATATAGCGCAGCACATGCGAACTGAATCGCCTCTGGGCGCTTGTTGTTCCTGTCTCCTTTGATATCAAAAGAGATGAGTCTTGACCTTTTTCCTGAATGCTAGGTGGTTCTCCAACCGAATGCTGATTGGTAAAGCGTTCCATAGTCTGGGACCTTGTATCGCGAATCTTCTATCTCCTTTGGACTTGTAGTTGGCTTTCGGAACCTGGAGCAGGTTTTGATTGGTGGATCGCAAAATGCGATTGGAATTATGAGCTTTTATTTTTTCGCATAAATAATGGGGGGCATTCCCATGGACACATCGATGCGTAAGACAGAGAGCTTTAAAAGCAATCCTGTCTTTAACTGGCAGCCAGTGAAGGGCTCTCAGTGAAGGTGAGATGGATTCCCAAGGTTTTTTCCCAGTCACAAGTCTGGCGGCCGTATTCTGAACGACTTGCAGACGAGCGATTTGGTACTTGGGGAGTCCGAGGTAAAGGGCATTTGCATAATCCAGTCTGGAGTTAACAATTGCTCCCACCACGACCGCTAAATCTTCTTTGGGGATGAAAGGGGTAAGTCTACGTAGTAGGCGCAGCAGATGGTGAGATCCGCTGACTACTGACCCTATTTGTGCGTCCATTGTCATAAAGGAGTCAAAAATGACCCCGAGACTTTTGACTTTGGCGCTAGGGGTGATGATTTTGCCCAAAATAGGCGGGGGTGTCCATGCTGTTGAAGGTTGATTCCTTTGCTTGGCGTGAAACAGAAGAAGTTCTGTTTTCGCTCCGTTGAGTTTAAGATAACTCTTTGTCATCCAGTTCTCTATCAAAGAGAGGCAAGTCTCTAGATTGAGGTGGTGATCCTTACTGTTGCAGATGCGGAAATACAGTTGCGTGTCGTCTGCATATGAGTGATAAAGCAGTTTTTGGCTGCTGATAATCTCAAAAAGAGGACGAAGATAGACGTTAAACAGCACTGGTGACAGAGGCGATCCTTGAGGGACTCCGCATGTTACTGTGCGTTTCTCAGATGTGAAGGGTCCTAACTTCACTGTTTGCGATCGGTTTTCCAGAAAAGAGGAGAACCAAGATAAATCGCCTTCTGCGACTCTGGCTACTTCAGCAAGCCGAGTCAGTAACAGTTTGTGGTCTACAGTGTCGAAAGCTGCGCTTAGGTCCAACAGAACCAGAAGGCAAGATTCTCCTTCGTCTGCGGCCTCGAGAACATCGTCCCATATTTTGAGCAATGCGGTTTCAGTCCCGTGTCCGGGACGGAACCCTGATTGCAATGGGTCAAGTAGCTTGTGGGTATCTAGATGTTGTTGCAGCTGTTGTACCACTACTTTCTCCATTACCTTTGAGAGTACATTGAGGCTTGTTATGGGACGGCGGTGAAGTGGGTCCTTTGGATCCAGATTGGGTTTCTTCAGGAAGGGTTGGATTATACCCTCTTTCAACTGTGAGGGCACTATGCCCTCCAAGAAAGACTGGTTGATAAGCTGCGTGATGGGAGGAGCCAGGATGTAGGCGCATTCCTTCAGCAGTTTTGTGGGGATAATGTCATTTGGCGCTGTGCCATTACGCAGAGTACCAATGACATTCTTAGTGGTCTGAATGGAGATGGGTTCCAGGGTGAACTTACCTGATATAGGAGAATTACTGTTGGTGTTGTGTGGGCGGCTGCAGGGGGGGCTGAGGGGGGGATTGTTTTGCTGAATGCTTTCACGGATTGCCTCGATTTTATTAATGAAGCAATCCGATAGTTCATTGCAAAATTCTTGTGTGTCTGTATTGGGGGCTTCAATACATCCTGGTTTCATGGTCTGAGTGACCATCTTGAAGAGTTCGCGGGGCGGTTTAAGGCGCTGTTGATAGCCTCCGAAAAATAATTTTTCTTAGCTTGGAAAATTTCTTTGTGATATTTTCTTGTTGTCGCTATGTAGATGGATAGGTTTAGTTCTGAAGAACATCTTTTCCAGGCAGATTCTGCCCTTCTGCGTTCTTGCTTCAGTAACGACAGCTGGTTGTTAAACCAGCTGCGGTTGTTTTTTCGGATGCGGGTTCTTCGTTTCGGCGCTACCAAGTCAGCTGACTGTAGCATGGCCGAATTTAAGGCATCCAGTGTTTCAACGGCCGTTTGATGCGGCTGAGTTGTTTCTATTTTTTTCCTTAAAGTGGTTTTGAAGAGTTCCGAGTGGAGCTTCTTCTGACATCTAGTCCAGTGAGTTGTCACTGAATTTGATGTTTTTGTTGCGGGGGGGATTGTGGAAATAATGAATTTAATTGCATGGTGGTCTGTCCATGGCAACCTTTCATTTTCCAAAATTTTTATTTCCAGATCTTGTCTGAAAATAAGATCAAGTGTGTGACCTGAAGCATGTGTGGGCCCACATACTAGTTGCTGTAACCCTGAATCTTCCAGGTGGTCAATACAGGCGTCGGCAACGGGGTCTTGTGAGGAATTGGCCCAGAGATTAAAATCCCCGAGCAGCAAAAGATGTTTGCTGTTGAGGGTGTAAGTGGAGAAGAAATCCGTCCATGAAGTTAGCAGCTGCGATTTTGGGCCAGGTGGCCTATAGCAGAGCAGAATGTGGACGGTCTCCTTTGAAGGTCTCCTTTGAAGTTCCTCCCTGGACCTTGGTCCCTCCGAGTCTCCCTGGCCCGGACTTCTTAAATCTCCCGGCCGGGGAGTCCGATTGGAACTAGAGTTCCCTGCTCCTGTTCACCGCAGTCTCTGCCTCGTCCCCGTTGGCTCCCGGCCTTCCTCGCACGGATGTCGCACTCCTTGACCTGGACACGTCACCTGCTCCATCAGATAAGTATACGGGTAGCACAACCCCTCCTAGGCTATGGCTAGAATTTTCTTGTTAAATGTACATGGGCTGAACTCCAATAAGAAACGCCACCTGGCGCTCCGAGAGTTTAGGCAGTCGGGGGCAGACATTATCATGGTGCAGGAGACCCACTTTGATAGGGGGGACTCCTTCACGCTTGCATCCCGATACTTCCCCCAGGTATACCAGGCTTTCGGACCACACAAGAGGGTGGGCGTAGCCATCCTCTTTAAAAAGGGGTCTCCCTTTTCATGCTCCTCCACGTATTTAGACCCTCGGGGACACTTTCTCATCCTCAGGGGCCTGTGGCAGTCACAGGCCATTACCCTCTGCGTAGTTTACGCACCCAACACACATCAACACCATTTTTTAACCAGGGTTCATGCCCGACTGTTCCGAGAGTCCCATGACTTTCTGGTGATCGGAGGAGACTATAACCTGGCACACTCGGCTACCTGGGACCGCCTGGTGGCAAATACCCAGACCTTGCAAACCCGGGCCCTTAGGGACTCAAAGTTGTTTCGCCAGCTGACTAGGAAAAACGCACTCTTTGATGCATGGCGAGCCCTCCATCCAGGAGATCGCCAATACACATTCTATTCGGCCCCACATCGCACTCACACGCGAATAGATTACTTTTTTGTGAATAACAACACGCTTCGGATTGCAGAAGCGGCTAGTGTGCTGCCTATCTCCTGGTCGGATCATTCCCCCATCACATTATCCCTGAACTTAAACACTCCCCTCCGCCGGCCCTATAATTGGAGGCTTAATGACTTCCTCCTGCAACATGCCCCCTCGAAACAGGAACTAGAAGAGGCCCTTCAGCATTACTTCGCTGAAAACCACACTCCAGACATCTCCGCCTCCACCCTGTGGGCCGCCCACAAGGCGGTCCTTAGGGGAAGGTGCAAGGCCCTTTCATCGGCCATGAAGAAAGACGCCGGTGCTGCTAAAGCACTGGCTGAACATCAGCTGAAGGCTAAATCCATCCACCGCACTTAAACGGATTGTCCAAACGCGCACGGCACTGCGGGACCTAGCTTTAGGCAAAGTAGAAAAGGCGCTGACCCGCCTGAAGCAACTTTACTATGACAAGGGCAACAAGGCGCAGGCTCTTCTGGCCAGGAAACTGGCGGACCGAGCCCTTACCTCTACCCCACACCAGATAAAGAACAGGGGGGGCGATCTTCTGACACATCCCAGGGACATAGCGGGAGCCTTCACGGACTATTATACAGACCTATATAACAAACCAGAAGTCCCACATACCCCCCCATCTCCTGACCTGAAGGCCCGTATGACCCAATACTTAGAGACAGCAGATCTACAGGGCCTGAACGCTCCTATATCAGCAGGGGAGATTGCAGAGACAGTGAAGGGCCTCCCAGGCCATAAATCCCCTGGCCCTGACGGATTACCATACGAGTACTACAAGGCCTTTCTCCCGTTACTTAGCCCCCACATGACCACACTATTTAATGCCTTTCTCCACCAGACCCCAATGCCGAGTGACATGCAGGGATCTTTTTTGACCCTCATACCAAAACCGGATAAAGACCCAGCCTCCTGCGCTAGTTACAGGCCCATAGCGCTACTGAATTCAGACATCAAAATATTCACTAAACTTCTATCGATTAGGCTGAATGCTATTCTCCCCTCCCTGATCCATAAGGACCAAGTAGGTTTTGTGCCGCTACGCCAGGCAGGGGACAACACCAGGAAGGTCATTGACCTGATTGATGTAGCCAACAGGGACGGTGAAGAAGCTCTCATACTGAGCCTAGACGCTGAAAAAGCCTTTGATCGCCTGAGTTGGCCCATCATGTTTGCTACCCTGCACCACATGGGGTTCAAAGGACCCTTCCTATGGGCGGTACAACACCTATACTCAAACCCCACCTCCCAAGTTAAAACTCCCTTTGCCACATCCTCCCCTTCCAGATAGCCAACGGTACGTGCCAGGTATGTCCACTCTCACCTCTGCTCTTCGCCCTATGTGTCGAGCCCCTGGCAGCATCCATACGGGGAAATCCGGACATTAGGGGTATCTCGGTGCGGGGAAAGGAATTTAAGACATCCTTGTTCGCGGACGACATTATTCTCACCTTGACCCAACCCAGAATCTCCCTACCTAACCTTCATGTTGAATTAGATAAATACGGGACAATGTCGGGTTACAAAACGAACGCTTCAAAGTCAGCGGCCCTCCCGATCAACATCCCAGAGGCTGAGGTCCATCACCTACAGTCGAACTTCCCCTATACATATTACGCCATCCTTCAGCTCCCTGTACCAGGCCAACTTCCCTCCCCTCTATCGGATAGTTAGGGGCCTTCTTCAAAAATGGAAGGCACATCATATCTCGCTCCTAGGCCGCGTGGCAGCCATAAAAATGGTCATCCTCCCCAAACTCCTTTATCTGTTTCAGACGTTACCCATCCCGATCCCATACGCCCACCTCCGCAAACTCCAGAGTGATATGCTGAAGTTTGTCTTCGGGGAGACGGGGGCCTGGCTTTCCCCAACCTTGTTAAATATTACCAAGCTACCCAGCTGTGTGCAGTGGTCTCCTGGTTCCCCCAGAGGTCCTTTAATAAGTGGACGGAGATAGAAAACATATGGTTAGCCCCGGTCCACCTAAATAGCCTCTTATGTGATGCTGATGTGAGGGTGGAGCCTGACCGTTTGTTAGGTTTGATGTCTCTGCTTAGGGGACGTTGGCGTAAGATGTCTCGAGAGGTGTCGCTTAAGTCCGAGTGCTCCCTGCTGAATTCTTTTGTCTGCAACCCCAAAATACCGGATAGCCTGACCCACCAGATGTCTTGGCCCTGGGCCTCTCGAGACCTATTCCATTTTGGACACTTGGTGGACCCCAGGTCCCGTAGGCTGCTGACATTCTCGGAGCTCCAGGTGAAACACGACCTGCCCAGACAGGTGTTTTATAGCTACTTACAAATAAGGCATTATGCCCAGACAATAGCCCCAAAGCTCCAATTCTCACAACCGTCCCCATTTGAACGTATTGTCCTGGAGGGGCGCCATAGATGGGGGTTGACCACAGACATCTACCAGCTACTGAATGCATATGATTGGCAGGGGCGGGGGAAGCATGTAAATATGCTGAAGTGGGAGAGAGAGCTAGGGGAGTCACTGCCGATGGAGGCCTGGCAGGCCGTCTGGAGGCAGGCTGCTAAATCGTCCCTACAGTGTGAATGGTGTGTGAATGTGAGGGGGTGGCACTCCTGCCAGTAAGGGGTGTCACCCTCGGCCGTGGTGGAGAAGTTATCCCCACGGCGGTGTGAATGACGTGTGAATGGTGTGTGAATGGACAGCGACATCATTGGGGCCTTGACGCCGGTGTTGCTGCTCCCAAGTCCTGCATGTTGGACTTGGGCTAATCCAATGCGATGTGGATGTGGTGTGTGTGATCTAGGGACATCAGTGGTGTGCATGCGTGCATTGTCCGTGTGATCAATGTTTTTGTTTATTGTCCAAAGATGCCTACGGTGAGGACCCTCCTGACTGCTCTTCCATCAGCTGAATGGGTCTCCTCTGGCAGGGGGGGGCTGTCTGGTTGGGGGGTCAGGTCATCACGTATGTCAATCTGCAGGCCTTTTCTCATGGCAAAGTTGTGCAGAATGCAACATGCACCGATGATCTGACACACGAAGGTAGGGGAATACAATAGGGCCCCCCCAGACTTATCCAGGCAGCGGAAACGGGACTTCAGGAGCCCAAATGTTTGCTCCACCACTGCACGAGTTTTGATATGTGCGGCATTGTATCTTCTCTCTCCTCTGGTTTGGGGGTCCCGGAAAGGAGTCATTAGATGGGGTCCCAGTGCATATGCAGAGTCACCTGTAAGGGAAAAGACAGGAGGATGTTAGTCATGCATGTGCCCCTTGTGATGTCAGCATCATGGGGGGGGGACAGTCATGCCTGCCACCCATGTCACTCACCAACCAGCCAGCTGTCCCCATACACGTTCTGTTGGAATTCCATTGGGATGGGGCTCTGATTGTATATGAAGCTGTCATGGCTGGATCCAGGGTGTTTGGCACTGACGTGCCATATGAGGCGTTGGGCATCAGCTATCACCTGTACGTTGATGGAATGCCAATGCTTCCGATTGCGGTATATGTGCTCTGTGGCACTGGGGGGCTGGAGTGCCACATGTGTGCAATCAATGGCCCGATGGTGCGTGGGAATCTGGCAATGCTGTAGAAATCCTGCATTGCCTTCAGCCGCAGCTCCTCAGTGGTGGGTCTGATGAAGTGGTGGGACATGCGTCTGAGGATTGCGGGGACAACCTGGTGCAGACATCTGCTCATGGTGGACTGTGACATCCCAGCCACCACTCCACTTGTACGCTGGAATGATCCACTTGCAAGGAAATGAAGTGTTGCCAGTACCTTCACCAGTGGCTGCACTGCTTGTGAGCGGTGTGTCTTGCTGGTGATGTCATCCTGCAGGGTTGTGGTTAGTTCAAGGATTGCAACAGGGCTGAATCTGAAGAGGCGATACACCGCCTCATCACCCATGCCAAAGAGGCTCATGCGCGTGCGGTATATCCTCTCACGTGCCCGCCTCCTCCGTTCCGGGGGACCCATTAGTAGTGCTAGGACCACGGCTGCCCCTGGCATGTTGGCACACAGAGGTATTGTCCTTGCAAGTGTGTTTGTTCAGCTTGCTATTTTCGTCGGTAACGCTGCTGCTGTAGCTGCTCTCCTGCTGACCTGTGGCCGTCAGGAGTAAAGATAAAGCAGCTATTTGTAGGAATAACTTTGCGCTAGCCGTTCCACATACGCGCGGCGCATGTAGCCAGCGTATGGTGCTAATCCGTTTGCAAATCGGGAAATCTCCCTCATTTGCGTATTTGCATGGGAAATCAATAGGCGCGACGGATGCGACAAGCGAAAATATGCGCTTACGATACTCTGGCGAGGGAAAGTTAAGCCGATCGGAAAAAAACAGTTTTCTGTCGCATCTAGTTTGGTGGGTACGGCCACATAGATACTACGGCGCATCTTTACACTTACGCGGCGCATATCGATATACTCCAGCGCAAGTCTTGCTGAATCTGGCCCATTATCTTCTATGGGTACGCAGCTGATTCGCAGATGTGTTCAGTTCTCTTCAGGAATTTCTCTCATTCAGCTCAATACATTTCTCCCCCACTCTCCTCTCACTCGGAACTTCCCCCAGGTCTCCAAATTAGCAGCAAAAACTGAGCTAATCTGCTGAACACTTCCCTTATCTATCTGCAGAGATAAAAGAGCTGAAATACGCACAGCACAAGTGTGAACCCAGCCTTATGCTGCGTACACACGATCACTTTTTGTGATGTAAAAAACGTTGTTTTATCTCACAAAACAAAACAAAGTTTTTCAAACTTCATTTTAAAAAACGATGTTGCATACACACCCTCGTTTTCTGAAAATGCTCTTGCAAAGCGCGGTTACGTAAGACACTTTCGACGCACTTTGTTCCATTGAAGCTCCCGTCTCATAACTTGCTTCTGAGCATGCGCGGGTTTAAAAACGTTGTTTTAAACGTCGTTTTGCCCACACACCATCATTTTTTGTGAAACAAAAGACGACATTCTGAAAAACGACATAAAAAATTCAAGCATGTTCGAATTTTTTTTTTGGTCGTTTTTTTGAAGACATAAAACGACGTTTTGCCCACACACGATCATTTTAAATGAAGTTTTTTAAAACGTCGTTTTATTTCATCACAAAAAACGACCGTGTGTACGTGGCATTAGGGTTAAGATCGCCTCCTTACTGCACACCGGAGTCACCGGAAATGACGCCACAGGCTCCGGCTATTTCACCTATAGGTGGCGGGTCCAGTTCACTGACATAATATGTTAAGGATTTCCTTTTGACACATTTTTCAGTAAGACCCCTGTCACTCTGGGGCGTTTTTTCAGGCGCTTGTGGGCTAAAAATAGCGCCTGTAAAGCGCTTGAAAAACAGCTCCCTGCAGTCTCAGTGTGAAAGCCCTAGTGCTTTCACACTGAGGCGATGCGCTGGCAGGATGTTAAAAAGACTCCTGCAAGCAGCATTTTTGGAGTGGTGAAGGAGGTGTGCACACCCCTCCTCCAATGCTCCTGCCCATTGAAATTAATGGGCAGTGTGGCCGAACTGCTGGCAAAGCGCCACTGCAGCAGCGCTTTGCATGTGGTTTGTAACCCTTTTCTGGCCGCCAGCGGGGGTTAAAAGTGCCCCGCTAGCGGCTTAATACCTCCACAAAAACAACGGTAAAGCGCCGCTCAGGGCCGGCCTTTGTGGTGTGCGGGAAGAGCGGTCGCACAGGGCGCCATTGCAACATGGGCGCCTGGCGACTGGCACAGATTCGGTAGCAAAACACTGGGGGCTGTCAGTCCGGCGACCCCCCCCTCCTCAAGACGACTTAGCGCCGTTAGCGGGCGCCGCATGGCATGGCATGGCGACAGGTGCCGGGTGCCTGGCTTTGCAGGGGGGGCGGGGTGCAAGCCGCACCCAAGCGAGCCGTCGGCACACCCGGAACTCGGCCGCAATGGTCCCCCTTCTCTGTGGCAGCGCCGCGGGTCTTAATATCTCGGTTGCCTGTGACTGTCTCACACAGTCATGCAGCCGAGAAGTGAAGTGAAGCCGCCTCCCCCTTTTCTTTACTGTGCTGTGTGTGCAGCACACGGCAAGCTGATTATCTGAGCCTGGTTCACAGGTCAGAAGGAGGAAGGGAGGGGGGGGCAGGGACCTGTATCACAGTCTGTAGGGGTAAATCTGTATGGGGGGGGTTCTGTATTGTAGGGGTCTGCACTGTAGCCTACAGTCTGTAGGGGTGGATCTGTATTGGAGGGGGGGGGTTCTGTATTGTAGGAGGGGGGTTCTGTATTGTAGGAGGGGGGTTCTTTATTGTAGGGGGGGTTCTGCATGCTTTAAAATCTGTCTGCTGGGAACCTGTCCATCCGACATGTCTGCTGGTTAGTACACTAACCAGCGGACATATCTGCCCGCACATGCGTCGAATGGATTCGACGCATGCGTGGAAGTTTTTCACTTCCTAGTACGGTGACGTGGCGGCGTCAACGTTATCGCCACGTCACCGTGCTGTCTGCCGGCAGGGATTTTGGTTTGATCGTGTGTACACGATCAATCCAAAATAGCCCAGCAGACAAAACCGATCAAATCGGTCTGTCAGACCGATTTGATTGGATTTATTTAGTCGTGTGGACGTGGCCCTAGGGGGGTGTCTGTGTAACATACATGTGTCTAGAGCTGTGGCTGTGTAATGTAAGGGGGTCCAGAGGTGCAGGGTTTTGTGTAATGTAAGGGGGGTCCAGAGGAGCAGGGTGCTGTGTAATGTAAGGGGGGTCCAGTGATGCAGGGTGCTGTGTAATGTAAAGGGGTCCAGAGGTACAAGGTGCTGTGTAATGTAAAGGGGTCCAGAGGTACAAGGTGCTGTGTAATGTAAAGGGGTCCAGAGGTACAAGGTGCTGTGTAATGTAAAAGGGGTCCAGTGATGCAGGGTGCTGTGTAATGTAAAGGGGTCCAGAGCTGTGGGGTGCTGTGTAATGTAAGGGGCCAAGTGGTGCAAGGTGCTGTGTAGTAAAAAGGGGTCCAGAGTTGCAGAGTGCTATGTAATGTAAAGGGGTCCAGAGGTGCAAGGTGCTGTGAAATGTAAAGGGGTCCAGAGGTGCAACGTGCTGTGAAATGTAAAGGGGTCCAGGGTGCTGTGTAATGTAAAGGGTCAAGTGATTCAGGGTGCTGTGTAATGTAAAGGGGTCCATGAATGTGGGGTGCTGTATAATGTAACATGTCGGCTCAGCCAGGCAGCACAGGCTGCAGTGACACTGTCACTGGAAGTCTGTGGGTTACTCATTAAGTAAGTAAGCTCGGAGACAGTACGGCGGCCATCTTTAAAACTGGACAAAGTCACAGGCGAATTCTGCGTGGGCGGCTGTCCTTGCCTTGCTATGAGGAGCTCATATGCCATGCGCACTGAGAAGACAAAGGAGGGCAAGAATCCACAGAAGCAGGCAGCAGATGTAAAAACTTTTTTCTGTAAGTAAATTATTTTTTTATAAATGCAGTGTACTGCTTAATGTCTGTTTTTTTTTTTTTTAAATGGGGTATTTTTTAAAGAAACAGTAAATTCAAAAGTTAAAAAATACTTTATTGTAATTATGTTTGATATTTGATAGTAAATTTACAGGTAGTGGTATTATACCATGTGATTTACTTTATATGTGGCGTTATTATACCACGTGATTTATAGTATAGGCTGCGTTATTATACCATGTGAATAAAAGATTTTTATCATAGCTTGTAATCTGGGAACTTAAAGGAATGGAAGGCTTTAAATGGAGCCGGTATTGGAGAAATGGGTGTGGACACTGAAAGGGTTACTGAGGGGTGTGGTTACTGAGGGGCGTGGTCACTAGGGGGCGCTGTAAAGCTTTCTCGCACAGGGTGCCTAAAGGACTAAAGCCGGCCCTGGCGCCGCTAAAAATAGCAGCGCTTTACCACCGACCCCACACCAGTGTGAAAGCAGCCTTACAGCAGATGTCATTTGTGGACTGAGCTCCTGTATGTTTTATTGGATTCACAAACTGTTTTTTTGGACAGTTTTGATATACATAGCTCTAATTGAACAATAATTGTATGTTTTTTTGCACAACTGACTAACACATATATATATAGTGATGCCTGTCAGTGCCCATTAGTGAAGGAGAAACATTTTATTATGTTAGCTGCTAGAATAAAAACTCACCTGCTTGTGGCCATTCACTCTTTACTAATTCTTGCCTACAATTCCAATTGTGCCTTGCAGGACCGAAGGGAAGGGGAGGAACGCTGTACTCTGTCCTCTCCCCTATGCTGCAAGTAGCGCGATTGAAGGAGGGAGCAGAGGTAGGAGGAGAGGGGCGGGATGCTGGGAGAGTCTTGTGATTAGGAGGAGGCGTGGCTGCTACACTACAAACAACACAGCATAGGCAAGCTGGAGCCGCTCCAGGTCCTCCTCCACACAGTCTAACTCAGCTCTGCATGATGTGCTATCTCTCGGGGAAACGCCCCCGTCCATCGGGAAATGCCCCCGTCCATCGGGAAACGCCCCCGTACACTGGGAAACGCCCCCGTACACTGGGAAACACCCCCGTCCACCGGGAAAGTGACGCAGCCTGGCTACTGACTGGAAAACCAGGGACAAAAGCGGGGATAAACGGGATCCGGGGATCGTAGCCGGAAAACCGGGACTGTCCCCGGAAAACGGGGACGTCTGGTCAGCCTATTGTAACAGTCTAACTCAGTTAGAGCAAATCTGCTATTCTAGCTCCCAGGTCTTGAAAACAACCTTCTTGGTTTACTCCTGGCTAAGTCAGTCACAAACAGAATCGCACAACAAACACAAAAATAACAGGGAAAAAGAACTAGGTATCACATTAAGTGATGCCCAATGGGAAAAGGCATGCATTTTAGCTCACAAATGCTCTCTAAGTTTGAGGTATCAGGAAATCTATAACATTTTAACACAGTGGTACATGACTCCGCAGAAAACTAAAAAATGGTTGACCACTTCATCACACATTTGTTGGCGATGTAACAAAGAAATGGGATCCTTCCTATATGTTTGGTGGCTGTGTCCCTTTTGGTCTCAGGTAACACCAACGCTGTATCTTGGCCTAGGCCAACAAGGCCGAGGCCTAGGGCAGCACTTTGCAGGGGGGCAGCATGAAAAAAGTCCCTGCCGGCTTGCGCTACACCTTTAGTGCAGCCCCAGTATTATGAGGTGGACTGAGCCACAAGACAAATCGGTCTGGTGCCCCCATCAAGCGACCGCACTGCTGCCGGTATGATAGGGATGGTGCAGACACAAGAGACAATGACATGGTCACCTATACCTGGCAGGTAGGTAGTAGGACTCTTCTGCAATCCTTTGCTTGTGTCAGTTGTACATATTAAAGGGGTTGTAAAGGATTTTTTATTTTTTTTCATAATAAGCATCCTTTACCTGCAGACATTCCTCTTTTCACTTCCTCATTGTTTGTTTTTGCTCAGAAGTTGCTCTATTTCTTCTATGTTCTGTTAACTTCCTGCTTGTCTGATTGTTACTCACTACCATGAAGGGAGGCTTTACTGCGCTGGTCAGTGACGCGCTCGCCCCCTCCTGGGAACTACATCTGTGCGGCAGGACGCTCTCTACGTGTTAGAGACTTTAAGGAAGTACTGGGCGTGCCTCAATGCATACTGGGAAATGTAGTTCTTACATGAACGAGCGCCGTAAACCAGGAAGTGAATAAGAGAACAGAAACTAAAACGCCGGAGGTGATATAGATGAAGGAATTTAATAGATATTTACTCGTTTTTTAACAGAATCATTACACTATTCTGTCCGTCTACCTTGCAGACATAAATTTTAGGCAAAAAATGTTTTTCCTTTACAACTCTTGTTACAACTTTTAACCAGTTAATCACCGCCTCATAGCCGAATTACGGCTGCAAGGCGGTTCCTTAACTCTGGGAGGACGTCCGTGAATGTCCTTCCAGAATCGTGCTCCCGCGCGCCACTTGGGGCGCGCACACGGCAGTGTCTATGACCGCCGGGTCTGATCACGGATCACGGTAAATTGTCGCTGATAGCGGCCGTTTACCACGTAATCGCTCCGTCCAATGACTGAGCGATCACATGTAAACAAACCAGCGTAATTTGATGCCGGTTCCTCCTTCCTCTCTCTGTACTGATCAGTACAGTGTTAGAGGGGGAGCACGGGTGTCGGCAGCGCTGTGGCTGTATCTGTGACTATTGCAGTCACAGATCCATCCATCCCTGCTCAGCCATTCCTGCAACCCCTGCCCCAATACTCTGCAATACCTACTCTGCAATACCCCCTGCACCAATACTCTGCAGTACCCCCTGCGCCAATACTCTGTAGTACCCCCTGCACCAATACTCTGCAGTACCCCCTGTGCCAATACTCTGCAGGACCCCCGCGCCAATACTCTGCAATACACCCCCGCAACAAAACTCTGCAATACCCCCTGCACCAATACTCTGCAATACCCCCTGCACCAATACTCTGCAATACCCACGCACCCTTCTCCCTCCGGTGCTTCTTCCGACTCACCGCTACGATCAAAGCCAGGATAGTTTTTTTTTTCAGGCTCCCCAGCCTAGAGGTGAGATGTGGGATCTTATTGACTACATATCTCACTGTAAAGAGAATCTGTCATGCTATATTCCTATTACAAGGGATGTTTACATTCCTTGTAATAGGAATAAAAGAGATCAAAACATTTATTTTTAGGGAAAAACGTGTCAAACTAAAATAAATAAAGTAAAATTAACAATAAAATAAAAAACTAAAGCTCCCCTGTTCCCGTGTGCTGGTATACAGAAGCGAACGCACACGCAAGTCCCGCCCACATATGAAAACAGTGTTCAAACCACACATGTGAGGTATTGCTGCGAACGTTAGAGCGAGAGCAATAATTTTGGCCCTAGACCTCTTCGCCAACTAAAAAGATGTAACCAGTAAAAATATTTAAAGTGTCACCTATGGGGATTTTTAAGTACCAAAGTTTGGCGCCATTCCACAAGCGTGTGCAAATTTAAAGGGTGACATGTTGGGTATGTATTGAATTTGTGTAACTTCATCTTTCATATTGTGCAAAAACATTAGGCTAACTTTAAAAAAACACAAAACTGTTTTATTTGCAAAAAAAACGCATTCGAAAAATTGCAAATACCATGCGCGATAAAAAGTTGCAATGACCGCCACTGTATTCTCTAGGGTCTTTGCTAAAAAAGCATATATAATGTTTTGGGGTTCTATGTAATTTTCTAGCAAATAAATGATGATTTTTACTTGTAGGAGAGGAATGTCAGAATTGGCCTGGGTGTTCCAGAATGCCTGATGGTGCTCCCTGCATGTTGGGCCTTTGTATGTGGCTCGCTGTGTAAAAGTCTCACACATGTGGTATCGCCATACTCGGGAGGAATAGCAGAATGTGTTTTGGGGTGTATTTTGTGGTATGCATATGCTGTGTGTGAGAAATACCCTGCTAATATGAAAATTTTGTGAAAAAAATAAATAAAAAAATCTTGATTTTTGCAAAGAATTGTGGGAAAAAATTACAACTTCAAAAAACTCACAATGCCTCTTTCTAAATACCTTGGCATGTCTTCTTTCCAAAAAGGGGTCATTTGGGGGGTATTTGTACTTTTCTGTCATGTTAGGGTCTCAAGAAATGAGAGAGGCTGTCAGTACATCAGGTATAATCAAATTGATCAATTTTCAGTAATTGTTACCATAGCTTGTAGCCCAGACTATATAATATCCAATTTTTTTTTTTTTTTACCAAAGACATGTAGCAGTATACATTTTAGGCCAAATTTATGAAGAAAACCTTTTTTTTTGCAAAATTTTATAACAGAAATTAAGAAAATTTCATTTTTTTTACAAATTTTTTGTTTTTTCCATTTATAGCGGAAAAAAATAACGCAGAGGTGATCAAATACCACCAATTTATTATGTGCTCTATTTGTGAAGAAAAAAGGACAAACATTTCATTTGGTTACAGTTTTGTATGACTGAGTTATTGTCATTCAAAATGTGAGAGCACCGAAAGCTGAAAATTGGTCTGGTTATTAAGGGGGTTTAAGTGCCCAGTGGTTAAGGAATCTTCATTTTATTTCTGTTAATTGCTGATGAGAAAAATAAACAGATGGATTTATTTGTTTTTGCCCCCAATCCTTCCTTTGCTCACTGCCTGGACCACATTCATCTTCAACACCGTGCTATATGTTTTCTGCTGCACCACTGGCATGGTCATATCCTCTTAGTCCTCCATAAATTTAACAGAAATTTGTGCTTATATAGAACTATAGGCAATACATAGCCAAACAGGAAGTGAGAGGAAATCTCTGCAGATTAACTTGTTGCCGACCGCCCGCCGTCATATTACTGCGGGAAGTCGGCTCTGCTGGGCGAGAGCCCGTAGCTATACGTCTGCTCTAAAGTGACTGCTAGGGGGCGCGCGTGCCCGGCGGGTTACGAGCGAAGATACTGTATTAATGTAATGTAGTTCGTAGAAAATATTGGTGCAACCTATGGACGTGTAAAATACAGTATTGGTTGTTTTTTTTGTTTTATAATGTCTGCATTGTTTTTTTTACATTCTGCTGACAGCAGGTGAGCCATGGTTGTTAACTGCTTGCCGACCAGCCACAATCATTTTACTGCGGCAGGTCGGCTCTCCTGGGCGAGAGCCCGTAGCTCTACGTCGGCACTTCTGCGGCCGCTAGGGGGCGCGTGCGCGCCTCCGGCGACCGCCCCCCGATGGCGCCCGAGTCCTGTGCGCATGCCCGGCAGGCACGATCGCCGCCGGGCACGCGCGATCGCTCGTTACAGAGCAAGGACTGGGAGCTATGTGTGTAAACCCAAAGCTCCCGGTCCTGCTGTCAGCGGGGGAAACGCTGATCTTCTGTTCATACAATGTATGAACAGAAGATCAGTGATTTCCCCTAGTGAGTCCACCCCCCCCATACAGTTAGAACACATCCAGGAACACACTTAACCCTTTCCCGCCCCCTAGTGTTAACCCCTTTACTGCCAATGGCATTTTTATAGTAATCCAATGCATTTTTATAGCATTGATCGCTAAAAAAATGCCAATGGTCCCAAAAATGTGTCAAAAGTGTCAGAAGTGCCCGCCATAATGTCGCAGTACTGAAAAAAAAATGCTGATCGCTGCCATTACTAGTAAAAAAAAAAATATTCATAAAAATGCCATAAAACTACCCCCTATTTTGTAAACGCTATAACTTTTGCGCAAACCAATCAAACGCTTATTGCGATTTTTTATTTTTTTATGAAATATTTTTTGGGGGATATTTATTATAGCAAAAAGTAAAAAATATTGATTTTTTTCAAAATTGTCGCTCTATTTTTGTTTATAGCGCAAAAAATAAAAACCGCAGAGATGATCAAATACCACCAAAAGAGAGCTCTATTTGTAGGAAAAAAAGGACGCCAATTTTGTTTGGAAGCCACGTTACACGACCGCGCAATTGTCTGTTAAATCGACGCAGTGCCGAATCACAAAAAGTGCTCTGGTCATTGGGCAGCAATATGGTCCGTGGGTTTAAGTGGTTAAGGGAATCCCCCCCCCCCCCCCCAAGGCCCTCAGAACTAGTGTCCCTACTGGAAAATTTCAGGGCAGGTCTTAAACAGAAAGGGGTGTGACCTTCACAAGAAGGGGTGTATCATATTTAAATTAGGGGTTGCATGAGTTTAGTCAGGCCTAGGGCAGCACAAAACCTAAATACACCACTGGGTAACACATTGGATTTAACACATCACAGACACCAAAATTAAGTTAGTTGTAGCTGCGTGTCTTCCAGGGATGGACTGAGACCAAAATTTGGCCCTGGACTTTATCCAGACCGGCCCATTTTATGTTTGCAAACAAGAACAAAAACAGTATATAATCTATACGCAATTGTGCAAAAAAAACATAAGTAGCATAACATAAGGAGTCCTCACTCACCTCTTTTATTATTTCACTTATTCTCCTCTGTATTTTCCTCATTCTTCTCACATCACTACATTAAGGAGGGGAGAGCTGTGCAGCCAATACTTTGACAGGGTGTCATTGAAAATGGCCCACTGAGCCATCGGCCCACCGGGAAACTCCCTGTAGTCCCTATGGCCAGTCCATGCCTGGTGTCTTCTACATATTAACCATCTTACGATCGGTAAGTATATAAAGGCACTTACAAGAAAACAATGCGCTACATTAAACGATGCAATAATTTGCTGCATGACGAATGTGCTATCTAAAACATGTTCTATTTCTAAGCACCGACTGAAAAAAAGTCTGATGGGGCCCCAACCCGATTGGAATTTCAGATGAAAAAGTCCATCTGACTTTTTTCATCTGAAATTCCGATCGTGTATACAAGGCATTAGATGTTACCTTTGCTATAAAAGGCTGATCCAGGTTCCGATGTTCCACAATGTAAGAACCACAGCAATGAAAAAAAACAGATAAAGCCACCACAGAAATCGACAAATCCCCTGTGTGATAGAAGTGATGCAGCTGAAAATCTTAATCAAAAGACAAAAAATCACCAAGAAAGCCAAGATGAGGAGAGGATCCATTGATATTTGTAGCTTCAGATCTTCCTTGCAACATGAGCTATGAGGAAATGGCTGCGAATTATGCAAACTATTTAGAAAACAGCCGTTCCCTCATTTGCTAACAATGGAGATCTGAACTCATCTGCCCTATTTCCAACCCACCTGCCACACTTGTGAAAATTCAGTTTCACAATTTAGTTATTTAGCGAAAGTCTAATAGACACATAGAAACTTCAAGACAAATTGGATATTTGAAAACAATATCTCTACCAGTACTTTAGCTTTCTGTACTCAGAATATAGGCATAGAGCTTAAAGCGGATCTCCCACGCCAAGAAGGTTTTTTTTCAAATTGCTCTTTAAAAGTTAAATCGCCCTAATTAGCGCTACTCACGTGTCCTGTCTCTCCCCGCCGCTCCGCTGCAATACAGTGGCAAATAAAAAGTTATATTCAGCCGTCCGGTTCCGGCTCCATTTTAACTGTGGGCATAAGCCCACAGCCCGGCACTTCCTCGTTCCAGTGGATGCTGATGTCCCAGCATCCACCGCTCGATCTCGCACATGCGCACGAGCAACGGGGAGCAGCGCTTTGGCGTCTGTGTTGCCATGACAGCGGCAACACGGGAAATGAAAAGTTCCCGTCTCCTTTGTTACCTGTGCTGTAATGGAGAATTTTCAAACGCCCGCCCTTTCCTTTGTTTACATCCCCATCACTTCCTGCAAAACGAGGTTGCGCGATGTTTGTGCTAACAGAGCGAAATATTATAATTAGGGAGCTCTGACACAGGCTCCCAGCAGACCCGAGGGGGTGCAGACCGGAAGCCTGTCTTTTTAATAAGGTATTCTAACACTGATTTATATAAAAATTGCCGATTATGCATTAATTAGGAGCAGTAGGAATATTAACCTAAAGTCAAATTCAGGGTGGAGCTCCGCTTTAAGACTTGTGTGACTTGTCATGCAACTTCGGACATCAAAGTCGAATGACAAATCGTTCTCCATGTTTTCCAATGATAACCATACATATACCTCAGGTCTCTGGACACCATGGGGATGACGTGCTACACGTAAGGCGCGCCCATGCCGAGGGAGGAACTCACCACGCCAGCTGACCGACCTGGAGACGGGGGATGGAAGACGCCGGACGATCCATGGATGTATCGGAGACAGCGGTAACGATGCAGTGTGGGAGACTGCTGATCCGCTAGCCGGCCGGGTTAAAACATCCAGCACGAGCGCTCTCCCCCGCTGCTCCATCGAGGTACCTCAGTCTCTCTCCCCCCCCTGCACGTAGACGGAGACTAGGGATCGAGCGGCTTAAGGAGAGCAAGTTAGCCGTGTCTTCTTTCCGACCGTGTGGTGGGGGTCTCTGTCTCAGTCTCTCGGCCCTCTACGGCTCTCTTCGCCTCCCCTGGGACCAATGAGCCTCTCTACAAACAGGTAATATTGATGCCTTAGCCTACAGTATACCGGAAGCCGCCTATGCAATTCTCAACCACGGAGTCTGAACGCCCTGACCACCAAGGGACTGGTAAGATCTGTGCCTACTTTCCTACCATTGTACACCATCTCTGCTTATACAACCTAACTGCAACGAATGGTATGTAATGTTCCATACCAGTGTTCATTATCACTGTTTATTCAATCCAACTGTTACTAGAACATAGAGTGGAAATAACATGCTGGAAAATCTTGATGGCCCCCGCAAAAGCGGAAAAGTTCAGATACACAATGACTTTTCTGTTCCTCACCACACCATGTATATAAATAGCCGGCCGTTAGCTGAACGTGGCAATAAATGAGACTGCGTAGTGTTCGCTGCGTATGCTGTGTCCTAGGCTGCGGCTTGCAGCTCTTGAGCAGGGTGAGGGGTGCAGCAGGACGGAACGGTGTATGGTGGGATGAGAGCAGCAAGAGTGGGTTTGAAGACGAGGGGGTGTGACCGTCTATATATGTTTTCTCTATCCTTTTACTTTTTGGTGATATTGAACTCTATTCAAGTTGGTTGACCACTGTTGCTTAATCATTAAAGCTCAAATAGTTTCCTGGTAACACAGCAACCTGATACCTGCACCTATGAAACTTTCGTGTACACAAAGTCAACAAGTGGACCCCAACCCCTCAAGGCGGGTTACAAATAATGTTTCGGTCTGCGCACACTAGAATATCTTATTTTAGGGCAAAGAAATTTAAAAGAGAAGGAATCATAAATATATAAACCATAGAAAGGCGACCTATAATATTAGTCACATCCTGGAGATTAAGACCCAGAAATAGACCTTTGGGGTATTCTGGTGTTATCAGTAGAATGGTAAGGTGCACCCACTTTTAAACTGGGGAAACGTATCAGAGTAAGGAAAAAACACAACATGAGCAAGACAACAAGGGGCTCCGCTCCGAAAATCCCCAAGGATAACCCAACCACTAGTAAAATAAGGCTCCGGACGCGAGCATTAAAAGCCCAGCTAACGTAAAAAAAAAAAAGAAAAAACAGGGACAACCAAAAAGGGCGCTGGGGG
This sequence comes from Rana kukunoris, assembly GCA_029574335.1. Lineage (NCBI taxonomy): Eukaryota > Metazoa > Chordata > Amphibia > Anura > Ranidae > Rana > Rana kukunoris. Next base: position 182,618,758 of record CM056057.1, read on the forward strand.
AGCGGTGCTCCCAATAATAAATACGTCAACAGAGGCAGACCATGACTTAAGCCAAGCGGACGACTCCATAATGGACTCCATAATGGATACACATATCCCAACAAAAGTAGAACTTGATGGGCTGGGGGGGTAGGAAGGGGGGAGGGATCACCTTTTATCTAAAAGGAGATGGGGATGGGAAGGTGGCTCCCAGTGACTCTACAAGGGAAATTGGGATAACGATGAAGCAGGAATAATATGGCAGAAGTCAAATTCATGACATATAATGTTAAAGGTATGAATTCCGCTGGGAAAAGATTCAAGGTGTTGGAAGAGATTAAACGATATAGAGCGGATATAGTTTTCTTACAGAAAACCCATTTAACTCTAGATTCTAATATAAAGCTGTACTCCTCTACATATCCAAACTGGTTTTACGGAGATTCTATCTCCAAACGTGCTAGGGGAGTGGCAATTGGCTTCGCAAGGAATCAGGTTTACCCTCGGGGCCAGATTGACACACCCGGAAGGTCGTTTTCTATTCCTGAAAGGAAAGTTAGGGAATACAGTCTATACTTTAGCAAATATTTATGCCCCTAACGTGCAGCCAACCCAATATTTGTGTAGAATTCTTGGCAAATTGAAAAACTTTGTGGAGGGCTACACAATATTGATGGGAGATTTAAATTTTGTTATGAACCCGAGAGAAGATAGTACGTCCCATGTGAGGGAGACGACCAACGTGCAGATACAAAAAATAAAACATAAGATGCATGAATGTCAATTGGTGGATGTCTGGAGAGCTCTCCACCCTAACACACATGACTACACGTTCTTCTCCCCTCCACATGGAACGTACACCAGGATAGATTACATATTGGTGGACCATAGTTTGCTGGAGCTGGTTACCGAGACAGACATTGGAATTATGACTGTGTCGGACCATGCACCGGCAACTATGAAAATCAAACTATCTGCACAAAAGATCCAACAGTCTGTTTGGTATCTTAACAACAATCTGATTTGTGATGATGACGTGGCGGGCAGGGTGGAAGAGGAACTAAAACTATTTTTTTCAATAAATGACACAGAAGGGATCTCTAGTGCAACTCTCTGGGAGACGCATAAAGCGCATATCAGAGGGATCTTAATCTCGGAGGGTACAAGGGTAAAAAGAGAGAGAAATAAGAGGGCTGATACATTGGTTAAAGAAATTACAATCTTAGAGCGTAAACATAAAGAGCAACGACTAAAGGAGACGTACCTTAACTTAACCTCAAAAAGAGATGAGCTCAAGGAGATCATGGAACAAGAAACAAGTAAAAACTTTAATAATATAGCCAGAGAAAGATATTTATGGGGTAATAAATACAGTAAACATCTTGCCAAAATGGCTCAAAAAAACAAAACTAGGAATTATATTGAAAAAATTCAAAGGAAAGACGGGAGATTGGCCTATACAACGACAGATATCGCAGAAACCTATAAAACTTATTACGAAGAATTATATACTATTGATCGGTCAAGGTGGCAAATGGGAGAGAGAGAGGCCAGAACTCAAGAGTTTTTAGAGAGAGCTGGACTCCCCAGAATAGATGAGACGGAAAAGTACAATATAGACAGGCCCATAACTGAAGAAGAAATTAAAAACGCCCTGAAAAGTACAGCTGCCGGAAAAAGCCCCGGCCCTGATGGGTTCTCCGTACTTTACTACAAGAGATACAGCAACATTTTAATCCCAAAATGAGTCAGATATTTTAACGGCCTAGGTTTAGAATACGAAACTAGCAAGGAAGCGCTTGCCGCCTCGATCGCAATCATTTTAAAAGAAGGGAAGGACAGCTCACTCTGTTCAGGGTATAGACCAATCTCCCTTCTTAATGCGGACATTAAGCTCTTTGCGAAAATATTAGCGGAACACCTAAAAAGGGTTATGCATTTTCTGATACATCCCGATCAAGTAGGGTTTGTCCCAAATAGAGAGGGCAAAGATAATAGTATAAGAGCACTTCTCCTGCTTCAGAGGATAAGGCAGAGTGGGTCCCCGGGTCTATACCTGTCGGTGGATGCCAAAAAAGCATTCGACAGGGTGGACTGGGGACTCATGATGCAAACCCTCATAGTAATGGGAATCGGGAATAGGCTGATTAGCTGGATTAAAACACTCTATCACCATCCTTTCGCTAAAAAAAAAATTAACGGTATGCTCTCCGATTCTTTCGAGATGAAAAATGGGACAAGACAGGGGTGCCCCCTGTCCCCCCTTCTTTTCATCTTGTCACTAGAGCCATTGCTGGCTACCATCCGAAATGACCCGGACAATAATGGTGTCAGAGTAGAGGAGGAGGAACATAAATTGTCGGCTTTTGCCGACGATATATTGTTCTACCTTACTAATCCGGTAACTTCTATCGCTAAGCTCTCCATGACATTACAACAATATGGTTCAATATCAAACTTTAAAATCAACGTAACAAAATCCGAAATATTAAATATAAATCTCAACAAAAAAGAAGGGCAAGTAAAAGAGATTTGTGCCTTTCCCTGGCGCAAAGAATTGAAATACCTTGGCATTAAACTTGCGAATTCGGTTCAGAAGTCTATAAAATAAACTACGTTCCCCTGCTAAATGAGATTAAAAATGAATTAAAAAAAAACAATAAATAAACCCCTCTCATGGGTTGGACGAATAAACATGTTGAAGATGGTGGTACTACCCAAAATACTCTATACATTTCTATTAATTCCAATAGCGGTACCCCAACAATTTTTAAAAATTCTAAACTCCCTATTGATTAATTATGTGTGGAAAAATAAAAAGCATAGAATCTCTTTTTCTATCCTTAAACAGGGAAAGCTAAAAGGAGGTCTGGCGGTGCCCAAGTTCTCTCTCGGGCGGTGGAATGGGCGAGGGACATAAAAAAGGCAAAAGATGGGTGCAGATCAAAAAGGCACAAGTTAACACACAACTGAGTAATATCATATGGATCCCTGCCCAATATCGAGCACTTGATCACAAAATAAATGATATGACACGGGACACATTGAGAATGTGGGATAGGGTTCAGACACTATTAGAAAGAAAATGTAATTCTCCACTAATGAATCTAAAAGAAAACGCACTTTTTGCACCTGGAGAAAAAAAATTGGAGGGAACTGGATTAAAAAAAAGAATGTTTACTTAGGAGATATAATTATAGATAATGAGATAAAGACTTATGAAGAACTGAAAACCAGAACTGATTTTTGGAATCTCGATAGGTGGCATTACTATCAACTGCATCACTTTGTGCAGCACCTCCCCCGACCCTTGCGATCGTAGGCGGAGCTGACACCACTGGAGAAGATTTGCAAAACATAAAATTCAAAGGGCACGGTCACTAAACTGTATGAGATACTTATTAAAATAGGAGCATGGGGTGAAGCACCTTTTGTAGAAAAATGGGAAAGGGAGTTGGGAATACCCAGAGGGGAAAACTCTTTTCAGAAGATTATGCAATTGACCCACTCAGCATTCGACATACGAACCGCCGAGACAAATTTCAAATGCATTTCGGGCTGGTACATTACCCCAGACAAATCCAGCCACTTAAAAGATGGGCAGACCCCAGAATGTTGGCGCGGATGCCCAGATAGAGGTACAATGGCACATTTGTGGTGGACCTGCCCGAAAATCCAAAAATATTGGGATACTATATTGAGCCAAATAAGAGAGATTATAGGTAAGGAGATTAAGAAAGATCCGTGGGGCGTCCTATTCCATTGTAACCAGGAAGGTATTAAACGGTATAAGCAATCCCTTCTTCCTCATCTGTTAAATGCCGCGAAAAGGCTTATACCAAAAAAGTGGCAGGAAATTGAAATTCCTATGATTTGGAACTGGATAGATGTTGAAGAAACCTACAGGATGGAAGAGCTTAAGGAGAGTTTATTAGGAACAAATAATGATTTTAAGGATAAATGGAAAAGATGGAAAGAGTATAAAAAATCTTGGAGCTACGCAGAGAGACTGAGGGCCTCCTAACCCATATACCCATGAGAAATGAGGAAAATATATATATATATATATATATATAAATAATATATATAAATCAAGAAGAATACCCTAGCGGTCAACTATACCCATACAATTTGACATTGTTGTCAAATTTGTGAATAAATATTTTAAATTAGTCAATTGTGGAGTCCTGGGAGCCACGGGGGGGGGGGGGGGGGGAGCATTTTTCTTTCCATGCTTTCCTTGCCAGGGAAGGGGGAAATAGAAGTAGGTGTTAGTTTTTGCTATCCTGGCGGAAAGGAAATACACATAAACAATAAATGTTACAATATTACACACAAAAATATAAAAAATAAAATAAAAAAAAACCTACAGCAATAGAGGATAGATATACCTCAGGCAGTATATAATACCACAGATGATGCAAAACCGCAAACAGAGACGAAACGGAGCATCAAACCATGAGCTGGTCTCTGGAGTTTGGTAAAGGCTGAGGTGGTAAAAAAATAAAAAAAATAACCATACATATACACATGCATCTCATAAAATTAGGATATCATCAAAAACTACATTTATTTCAGTAATTCAATTCAATAAGTCAAACTCATATATTTTATAGCTTCGTTACACACAGAGTGATATATTTCAAGCATTTCTTTCGTTTTACTGTATTTGGATGATTATGGCTTACAGCTAGTGAAAATGGTCAAAGTTACAAAAAACTATAAACAAAAAGAAAATCGCTTTTAACCACTTAAGACCCGGACCAATACGCTGGTAAATGACCCAAGGTGTTTTTGCGATTCGGCACTGCGTCGCTTTAACAGACAATTGCGCGGTCGTGCGACGTGGCTCCCAAACAAAATTTGCGTCCTTTTCTTCCCACAAATAGAGCTTTCTTTTGGTGGTATTTGATCACCTCTGCGATTTTTATTTTTTGCGCTATATACAAAAATAGAGCGACATTTTTGAAAAAAAAAAGGGATTTTTAAATACAGCTTACCTGTAAAATCCTTTTCTTGGAGTACATCACGGGACACAGAGCGGCATATTCATTACTATATGGGTTATATGGAGTACCTTCAGGTGTGGACACTGGCAATCTCAAACAGGAAGTCCCCTCCCTATATAACCCCCTCCCCTAGAGGGAGTCCCTCAGTTTTGTAGCAAGCAGTATGCCTCCCAAAATGTTTCCCAAAAGAGGGGTGGGAGCTCTGTGTCCCGTGATGTACTCCAAGAAAAGGATTTTACAGGTAAGCTGTATTTAAAAATCCCTTTTTCTTTCTCGTACATCACGGGACACAGAGCGGCATATTCATTACTATATGGGATGTCCGAAAGCAATGCTTTAATGAGGGGAGGGAGACATCTTCTCAAACGAGATTCAATTTAGATGTATACTCAAATAATAAATCCAACTTAGTTAAGAAAAAACTTTTTTTTTTATTTATTTTTTTCTTTTTTACAACCAAGGGTGCCCCCTGATCCCGAGGATCTTAAACTGCAGCCTGTAGTACTGCCTGTCCAAAGGCTGAATCTGCATTCCTTCTCACGTCTAGTTGATAAAACTTTGTAAACGTGTGGACTGATGACCACGTCGCCGCCTTGCATATTTGAGCCATAGAGATCTGATGGTGTGCTGCCCAGGAGGCGCCCATGGCCCTGGTAGAATGGGCCTTTACCGACAAAGGAGGAGGCAACCTCTTCAAACCGTAGGCCTGAATGATTAATTGTCTAATCCATCTCGAGATGGTGGATTTTGCAGCTGCCTGCCCCTTTTTGGGGCCATCTGGTAGAACGAACAACACATCTGTTTTCCGGATCTTTTCTGTAGCTTTAAGATAGGCCTTCATGGCCCGGACAATATCCAAGGTATGCAGCAACCCCTCCTTTCTAGATGTGGGTTTCGGAAAGAAGGATGGAAGTACCAAATCCTGGTTCAAGTGAAAATTGGATATAACCTTTGGTAGAAAGGAAGGATGGGGCCGGAGAACTGCCCTGTCCTTATGTAGAATGAGATATGGTTCCTTACACGATAAGGCTGCTAACTCTGACACTCTCCTGGCCGAAACTATGGCAACCAAGAATACCAACTTTCTTGTTAGTAAAAGTAAAGGAATCTCAGCCAACGGCTCAAAGGGTTGTTTCTGTAGAGTGGACAGGACAAGATTTAAGTCCCATGGACAAATTGGTGACTTGACCGGAGGATTAATACGCAAGACCCCCTGTATGAAGGTCTTTACCAGCGAGTGGGTGGCCAGCGGCCTCTGAAACCACACTGACAGAGCTGAGATCTGTCCCTTGATTGTGCTTAGTGCCAGGCCTTTATCCACTCCTAGCTGGAGAAAACTTAACACTCTATCAATGGTATATTTGCGGGAATTCCATCTTTTGGATTCACACCAGCCTACGTAGTTCCTCCACACCCTGTAATAAATCACCCTGGAGGCCGGCTTTCTAGCCCTAATCAGGGTAGGAATTACCTGCCTAGACAGACCTCTACCCCTGAGAATCAGGGATTCAGCCTCCAGGCCGTCAAATTTAGACGCTGTAATGTAGGGTGGAGGATCGGGCCTTGTGAGAGTAGGTCTGGTCGTAGAGGAAGAGTCCAAGGGTCTCCCACTGCCATCTTCAGGACTAGTGAGTACCATGTCCTCCGGGGCCAAGCTGGCGCTATTAGAATGACTGGCTTGTGCTCCACTCTGATCCTGCGCAACAGGCGAGGAAGTAACTGTAGCGGAGGGAATGCATATAGAAGTTTGAATTGATGCCAAGGGCAAACCAACGCATCGGTTCCGCAGGCCATAGGGTCCCTCGCTCGAGACACGAACCTGTTTAGTTTCTTGTTGAACCTGGATGCCATTATATCTACGTCTGGCATTCCCCACTTCTGGCAGATTGTCTGAAAGACCTGGGGATGCAGGGACCACTCCCCTGGCGACAGAATCTGGCGACTTAAGAAGTCTGCCTGCAGGTTGTCCACTCCGGGAATGAATATCGCCGAAATGCAGGGTACATGAACCTCTGCCCACTGAAAAATCAAGCTCACCTCCCTTTGAGCGGCCTGACTCCTGGTTCCCCCTTGGTGGTTTATGTATGCCACCGCTGTGGCATTGTCTGACTGGATTCTCACCGGGGACCCCTGTAATCTGGAGGTCCATGCCAGGAGGGCTAGGCGAGCAGCTCTGACCTCCAGGATATTGATGGGGAGCTGCCTCTCTGTTTCCACCCAAGTTCCCTGGCGAGAGAACCCCTCCAAGACCGCCCCCCAGCCTGTCAGGCTGGCGTCTGTGGTAACTACCTTCCAGACAACGGGGCTGAAAGACCTTCCCTTTAGAAGATTCTGAGGGTTCAACCACCAGGCCAGGCTTTGTCGGACCCTTGATGATAGCGTCAAAGGGGACTCCAAGGCATGTGCTCCCTTGCCCCAGGCTGCTAGAATGGCTGCCTGTAGGACGCGAGTGTGGATCTGAGCGTATGGTACTGCCTCGAACGTGGCCACTAGCTTGCCTAGTAATCGCATACACAGGCGAATAGTTGGTTTTTTCTTGCTTAGAACCGACTGAACCAACCCCTTGATAGCCTCGATCTTTACAAGGGGCAGGAACACCCTTTGCTGTTCTGTGTCTAACCTCATGCCGAGGTATTCCAACTGCTTTGTAGGCTGGAACGCTGACTTTTCTCGGTTTAGGACCCAGCCGAACCCTTCGAGGTACTGAACCGTGAGGTTTACTGCCTGTTGCAGACACGGCCGTGAGTGATCTATGATTAAAAGGTCGTCCAAGTATGCTAGGACTGTGACCCCTTGGATTCTTAGATTGGCCAAAACTGGGGCTAGGATCTTCGTGAATACCCAGGGGGCCGTGGCCAGCCCGAAGGGGAGCGCCCTGAATTGGAAGTGTCGCTGCCCCACCGCGAAGCGTAAAAATCTTTGATGCGACTGAAAGATTGGTACATGAAGGTAAGCATCCTTTATGTCTATGGAAGCCAGAAAATCGTCCCTCTGGAGCGTGGCGACTGCTGACCGGATGGATTCCATCCGGAAGGAACGAACCCTTAGGTAACTGTTTAAACTCTTTAGGTCCAAGATTGGCCTGACATCGCCGTTGGGCTTTGGTATGACAAAGAGATTGGAATAGAAACCTAGCCCTTGCTCTTGGGCTGGCACTTCTATTATTACGTCCTGGCAAAGCACGTGATCCAAAGCTGCCAGCATCGAAGCCTTCTTTGCTGGATCCTTTGGTAGCCTTGACTCTTGAAAATGAGGCGGAGGAAAGTTTAGAAACTCCAGTCTGTATCCTGTGGTTACAGACGCCCGGACCCATTTGTCGGGGATCTTGGCTTCCCAAACTTCTGAGAAGAAACAAAGCCTTCCCCCCACCCGTGAGAGTGGGGGCGCCCCTTCATAAGGCAGACTTAGGGGCTGGCTTTGTCGGCTTGCGATACCATGGTCTCTTACCCCCAGGGGCCTGTCCCTGCGATCTACTGTTAACGTTGGATCGTGCAGGCGGCCGTCGATACTGCCTGGAATTTGAGGGCCCTGAGACAGGGAAGAGCTGCCTCTTAAATGTAGGACCCCGGAATGTCTTTTTGACCGGTAAAAGGGTACTTTTGCCACTTGAAATAGTCTGAATATATTTATCCAGATCCTCTCCGAAGAGTCGTCCTCCATGGAAGGGAAACCCTGCCAGAAGCTTTTTGCATGGGGGCTCCGCCGCCCAGTTCTTCAACCATAAGAGCCTTCTCATGTGCACCAAAAATAGTGATAAACGAGAGGCCTGCTGGATGGAATCTTTTATAGCATCTACCGCAAAACACAGAGCTCTGGGAATGTCAGAAAACTCTTCCGCCTGTTGGGTAGGCATGTCTTTTAGCATTTCTTTTGTCTGGTCCTTTAACGCCTGACAAACTCCAATTGCAGCCACAGCTGGCTGTACCACTGCTCCTGCCGTAGCAAAGGATGCTTTTAAAAGTGTCTCTAACCGTTTATCAACCGGATCTTTAAACATTTGTATGTTTTCCACCGGGCAAGTTAGTGATTTATTCACACATGAGATGGCTGCATCCACCACTGGGAGCTTCCATCTCTTGGAGAACTTTTCCTCCATGGGGTAAATGACCGCAAATCTCTTCGGTGGCAGAAAAATCCTGTCCGGCCGTACCCAATCCCGAAAGATCAATTCCTCCAAGAGAGGATGGACCGGAAAAACTGCGTTGCTTAAAGGAGCTTTCAGAGAGCCCAGAGAGGATACCGCAGGAACCTGGGGCTCTGGCAATGGTAAATTAAATGCAGAGCGGACCATGTCCGTCAAAGACTGTACCCACAGTCTCTCTGTCTGGGAGTCTGAAAACGGTTCCTCAGAGGTAGATCCCTCAACCCCTGAACCCTCTTGGTTCAGGTCTAGTTGATCCTCCTGTGATTCCAATTCCTCCGGAGAGAGAATTTCCGCATCTGAGGATACACCTCTTGGTGATGGGGATCTAACCCGTTTCTTGCTAGGAATAGCTCTAGCGATTAATGCTGCTATTCTCTCTTCTAGCCCCCCTAGGGATACAGCTAGCATCTCCTCTGTGATAAACACAGGGCTGGGCTGATCTGGGCCAGCCTCCGCACCAGACCCCCCTAATGGCTCATCCAAGGCGACCTTCATGGGAATGAGCTGCGGGGAAAGTATCGGCATATCATCAGAATCAGAGGGGGAACCCCTTTGTTTTTTGGTCTTTTTTGTACCCTTTGACCCCGAACCTTTGGAAGCCATAATACAAAATCGAGGGACTCCGCCAACAACAACAGACTGTAGTGGCCAGGAGTACAAAACTAGAGCTTAGGGGACAATAGATCACTAATGCCCAAAAACTGATGGGGCCCCGTATGTTTTTCTCACTTTTTTTTTTTTTAAATATATAAATCTTCTTTTTTTTTTTTCAAAACATACAGCGACCCCTAAACTTAGTTTGCCAGCCTCCAACCTGTTGCAAAAAAGGGGGATTTTTTGGCTTAACAGAAAGGCATTGGAACAAAGTCCAGCATGTACTACCCCTCTTCCGCCACCCGGAGTCACTGTTCTGCCGCTCTGCGTCCTCTCCCTTTGAGATCAGCCTCAGACTGAGCACTGACCATGGCCTGCTGATCTATAACAGCACAAGGCGCGCCCCTGATGACGCTGCAGGCACGCCCCCCCCCCCCGCCCTCCCCTCCGAACGGCGCGAAAAACGTCTATAAGACGTGCGCGCGCGCGTATGCTGGAGCAGGAAGAACATGGAGGAGCCGCGCTGCTGGAGACCCAGGACTGCAGTACCAGGCGGCAGAATCAAACCCCCGGCCAGGTAGGACTCTCCAAAAGGCCCCATAGGGATCCTTACTAGCCCTAGGAAGAAAGCAGCAGGTAGCTAGCAAACACTCTTTTAGACAGGGGAACCTAGTGATGGGGGGAATGGGATCATCCTGTCTTCTCAGACATAGTGAGCAAGGTTGCCAATGCAGAGCATACTTAGGCTACCCCCCTTTTAGGTTACCCCGGAGAGCCTGCTGTCGAACCAAGTCCCGCAGGCTCCCCTCTTACCTGCTCCATGCTGCAGGATGTTTGTCTAGCAAAACGATCCAATCTTCTCCCATCTCCGTGGGTAGCGTATAGACCTTCAGGCCCTGGGGTCCTATGAAGGTACCCACTGTCCTGGACCTATATAGCACCCTGGCAAACAGGAACTTATGGTCTATACGAACTCCAAGTCCTGGGCCCAGGGTCCAGCCCTCCAAAGAGGAGCATTATAGGCAAAACCCCACGGTCTGGGGCCCGGGTACTGTCCACTTTGGCACTGAGGCTCCTTGGACAGATCCGGTTAGCCCGCCCTTAATCCCAAGGATGTGGAGCAAAGCTATTCCGTGACCAACACCTAAGACACTGGCGAAAAAACTGAGGGACTCCCTCTAGGGGAGGGGGTCATATAGGGAGGGGACTTCCTGTTTGAGATTGCCAGTGTCCACACCTGAAGGTACTCCATATAACCCATATAGTAATGAATATGCCGCTCTGTGTCCCGTGATGTACGAGAAAGAAACACTATTTTTTACTTTTTGTTAAAAAAAAAAAATCAAATAAACTAAATTTTAGTCAAACATTTAGGCCAAAATTTATTTAGCCACAAAAAAAAAATCGCAATAAAAAAAAATAGCTACCTAGCGGGAACAGCGGCACTAATACAGCGATCAGAAAAATGATCGCTTAGTGACGCTGGCAATAGGGAGTGAAAGGGTTAACTAGGGCGGTGATCAGGGGGTTAAAACTTTATTAGGGGGGGTGGGGGGGCTATCCTAAACCTAACACTAACTGTTTTTTACACTGCCTGTCACACTGACACTAAATGCAGTGATTAAATCACTGCATTCAGTGACACTGTGACAGGGGGGTGGGGGGGGCGATCACAAGGGGTTAATATGCCTATGTGAGTGTGTGTCAGTGTTGTGTTGGTGCACACTTACTTGTGATGTCTTCTCTCATCAGCAGCGCTGGGAAACAGCGCTGCGATGAGAGAATACATCATTTCCTCCTTCCTGTGTAAACACAGGAGGAGGAAGTGACAGGCTGGGAGCGCGCTCCCATTGGCTGGGAGCGATCGCGGGGGGGGCGGATATCACGGACATCCGCCCGCAGATCCCGGATCGCTCCCAGAGGTAGGGGGACCCCCGCACGCCGCGGAGGGGGTCCCGATGGGACCCCCGAACCGCACTCAGGCGGGGACGTAAATTTACGCCCTTGTGCCTGTACGTGCCATTCTGTGGCCGTATATGTGCGTGCGGGGGTCCTTAAGTGGTTAAAAAACATAAAAATTAAGAAACACTAGTGTCGTTACAAAGAATATAACAGGATATGTAAATAGGGAAATCGATTATGCAAAAATTCAAAACGAACGACAGATTGCAAAAGATAGTAGGACAAACCCCCAAAAATACTTCAAATATATTAATAGTAAAAAGGTCAAGTCTGAGCATGTAGGCCCTTTACAAAATAATCTAGAGTGGGTGACTGGGGACAAAGAGAAGGCTAATTTATTAAATGCTTTCTTCAGCTCTGTGTATACAATGGAGTATGTGGGAGCTCATGTCCAAAATGGGGGTGGTAGTGACAAATCCCCAAATCCACAATGGCTCAAAAGTGATATGGTCCAGAATAAAGGTGGATAATGCACCTGGACCAGATGGCATCCACCCACGGATCCTAAAATAATTTAGCTCTGTAATTTTAAAGCCATTGGGCCAGATTCTCAGAGGCGCTACAACGGGGTATCTCAGATACCCCGTTGTATCGACGTTTTTTTCCCCGGGTATCTATGCGAGTGATTCCTAGAATCACTTAGGCATAGATACGGGTGAAGATTCGACAAGTGTAATACAATTACACTTGCGGATCGTAGATGTAATGACATTTCTGGCCACTAGGTGGCCTTTACGTTGTTTTCTCATTTGCCTATGCAAATGAGGCTACTACTCAGATTCCCGAACGCTTTTACGCCGCCCCGTCGTCGCTTACGCCGTTTTCGTACGCGTAAGGTTACCCATGCTAATATGTGGAGTAACCTTACGCAGTACCGTCGGGTGCCGTCGGATGCCATGTTAAGTATGGCGTCGGGTCAGCGTCGGCTTTTTCCGTCGGTTACATCGTTTTACTACGTCGTTTGCGAAATAGGGCATTGCGTAAGTGACGATCACGTCGTTTCAACGATGCTTTCCAACGTGAGCTGGAGCATGCGCACTGGGCTTTTGCCCCGGCCGGCGCATGCGCAGTTCGATCCACGCGGGGGCGTGCTTAATTTAAATACAAGCCTCCCCATTTTAATTATGCGGCCTTACGCTGGGCCATTTACACTACGCATCCGCAAACTACGGAGCAAGTGCTTGGAGAATACGGCACTTGCTCTGTTAAGTTGCGGTGGCGTTGTGTAAATAGCTTACGCTACGCCAGGGCAAATCTATGAGAATCTGGCACATAGTATCTAGTTTTTAGGGACTCATTAATGACAGGAATAGTACCACTGGATTGGTGTAGAGCCAATGTGCTGCCTATGTTTAAAAAGGGAATAAAGTCTTTACCAAGTAACTATAGACCTGTTAGTTTAACTTCTATAGTTGGGAAGATACTGGAACGTTTAATAAAAGACCACATGGATGAGTTCTTGCTGGAAAAAAACGATTTAAGCAACAGACAGCATAGATTCATGAAAGACAGAAGTTGTCAGACAAACCTGATTTCCTTTTATGAAGAGTTAAGTAAAACCCTGGACAGAGGCGTGGCAGTGGACGTGGTATACTTGGATTTTGCAAAAGCGTTCGATACAGTTCCCCACACACGGCTCATGTGTAAGGTAAGGTCTACAGGATTAGATATATCAGTTTGTAAATGGATAGAAAACTGGCTGAAAGACAGAATTCAGAGAGTCGTGGTTAATGATTCTTACTCTGAATGATTGAAGGTTATCAGTGGTGTACCCCAAGGTTCGGTGCTGGGACCCTTACTTTTTAATATCTTTATAAATGATATTGGGTCTGAGATCAAAAGTAACATTTCTGTCTTTGCAGATGATACCAAGCTATGCAGTGGAATAACGTCTTTACAGGATGTCTCCAATTTACAAGACAACCTCAATGCTCTGTCTAATTGGGCGACTAAGTGGCAGATGAGGTTTAATGTTGATAAATGTAAAGTTATGCACTTGGGGGCTTAGAATATCCATACATCATACATACTCGGGGGAGTACAACTGGGGGGATCTGTAGTGGAGAAGGATCTGGGGGTTTTAGTTCATCATAAACTCAATAATGGCATGCAATGCCAAGCTGCGGTTTCCAAAGAGAGCAAAGTCCTTTCTTGTAGGACTGCAGAGGTATGGACTGCAGAGAGAGATATAATTTTGCCCCTGTACAAATCATTAGTAAGACCTCATCTGGAATATGCAGTCCAGCTTTGGGCACCAGTTCCCAAAAAGGATATCGGGGAACTGGAGAAAGTGCAGAGAAGGACAACCAAACTGATAAGAGGCATGGAGGAGCTCAGCTATGAGGAAAGATTAGAGCAGTGTTTTTCAACTCCAGTCCTCAAGGCACACCAACAGGTCAAGTTTTCAGGATTTCCCTCAGATGAAATGGCTGTGGTGATTACTAAGGTAGTGAAACTGATCAAATCACCTGTGAAAAATAATGGAAAGCCTGAAAACATGACCTGTTGGTGTGCCTTAAGGGCTGGAGTTGAAAAACACTGGATTAGAGAAACTGAATTTATTCACTCTTGAGAAGAGGAGAATAAGGGGGGATATGATCAACATGTACAAATACATAAGAGGTCCATATAGTGAACTTGGTGTTGAGTTATTCACTTTATGGTCCACACTGAGGACAAGGGAGCACTCTTTACGTCAAAAGGAAAAGAGATTTAATCTCTTCACAATAAGAGCTATAAAAATGTGAAATGGACTCCCTCCAGAGGTGGTTCTGGCCAGCTCAGTAGATTGCTTTAACCACTTGCCGACCGCCCGCCGTCATATTACTGTGGGATGGTGGCACTGCTGGGCGAGAGCCCGTAGCTATACGTCCACTCTAAAGCGGCCCGATCACCGCCAGGCACACGTGATCGCTCGTTACAGAGCGAGGACCAGGAGCTTTGTGTGTAAACAAATAGCTCCTGGTCCTTTCAGCGGGGGAATCGCTGATCTTCTGTTCATAAAATGTATGAACAGAAGATCAGTGATTTCCCCTAGTGAGGCCACCCCCCCCCCATACAGTTAGAACACACCAAGGAACACACTTAACCCCTTCCCTGCCCCCTAGTGTTAACCCCTTTACTGCCAATGGCATTTTTATAGTAATACAATGCATTTTTATAGCATTGATCGCTATAAAAATGCCAATGACCCCAAAAATGTGTCAAAAGTGTCCGAAGTGCCCGCCATAATGTCGCAGTACTTAAAAAATGCTGATCGCCGCCATTACTAGTAAAAACAAAATGTTAATAAAAATGCCCTAAAACGAACCCCTATTTTGTAAACGCTATGGGCCAGATTCTCATAGAATTTCGCTTGCGCATCGTAAGCCATTTGCACTACGCCGCCGCATCGTACTAGAGCAGGTGCCGTATTCTCTAACCATTTGCTTCGTCGTTTGCGTTGGCGTAGCGAAAATGGCCCAGCGTAAGCCCACGTAATTCAAATGAGGCGGCTTGTATTTAAATTAAGCGCGCCCCCGCGTCGAACGAACTGCGCATGTGCCGGCCGGGGAAAAAGCCCAGTGCGCATGCTCCAGCTCACGTCGGAAGGCGTCGTTGAAACCGACGTCAAAACGACGTGATCGTCACTACGCAATGCCCCTATTCGCGAACGAGTTAGTAAAACGACGTAAGCGACGGAAAAAGCCGACGCTGACCCCACGCCATACTTAACATGGCATCCGACGGCATCTGACGGTACTTAGTAAGGTTACTCCACATAGAAGCTGTGGTAACCTTACGCGGACGAAAACGACGTACGCGACGACGGGGCGGCGTAAAAGCGATCGGAAATCGGCGTACGAGCCTCATTTGCATACGCAAATGAGAAAACAACGTAAAGGCCACCTAGCGGCCGGAGTTATCATTACAACTACGATCCGCAAGTGTAATGGTTTTACACTTGTCGGATGTTGAAGCGTATCTATGCAAAAGTGATGCTAAGCATCACGCTCATAGATACGAGGCAAAAAAAATGGCGATACCACGGGGTATCTGAGATACTCCATCGTATCGCCGCTGAGAATCTGGCCCTATAACTTTTGTGCAAACCAATCAATAAACGCTTATTGCGATTTTTTTTTTTAACGAAAAATATGTAGAAGAATACGTATCGGCCTAAACTGAGGAAAAAATATGTTTTTTTTATATATTTTTGGGGGATATTTATTATAGCAAAAAGTAAAAAATATAGCATTTTTTTCAAAATTGTCACTCTATTTTTGTTTATAGCGCAAAAAATAAAAACCGCAGAGATGATCAAATACCACCAAAAGAAAGCTCTAATCGGTGGAAAAAATGGACGCTAAATTTGTTTGGGAGCCACGTCGCACGACAGCGCAATTGTCAGTTAAAGCGACGCACTGCCGAATCACAAAAAGTGTTTTGGTCATTGGACAGCAATATGGTTCGGGGGTAAAGTGGTTAAAGGAGTTGTAAATAAAAACATTTTGTTTGCTGAAATGACTGTTTACAGGGTATAGAGACATAATAAAACTGATTCCTTTTAAAAACGATTAAAAATAGATAAAAATCAATCATATAATGTACCTGTAGTTTCTAGTTTCGTTTTTGCATGTTGTTTCTTGCCTCTCTGCCTTACAGAGCATACAGAGCCATAGAGCAGTGATGGTTTGGAAAACTAGAAAACTAGAAACTAGACACACAGTAATCACACCTCCTTAAATAGTGACCACAGAGAGAAAGCTCCCAGCACTGTGGTCATCAGGAAACGGACAACCAGGAAGTGTGGAGATCAGAGAAGAATTACAGCAACTTGAGAGCAAAAAACGACCAATGAGGACATCAAAACAGCACTGCATCATGGTAAAGGAAGCTATTAAGATAAAAAGAATTTCCTTTACAAACACTTTAAGAAAGGTCTGGATACTTTCCTAAATGTACAGAATATAACTGAGTACTAAGATTTGTAGGTAAAGTTGATCCAGGGTAAATCCGATTGCCTCTCGGGGGATCAGGAGGGAATTTTTTCCCCTGCTGTAGCAAATTTGATCATGCTCTGCTGGGTTTTTTTTTGCCTTCCTCTGAATCAACTGTGGGTATGGAGTTGGGTCTATGGGATTGTACTGTGTTTTTTTATTTTGTTTGTTTATTTTATTTTTTTGTGGTTGGACTGGATGGACTTGTGTCTTTTTTCAACCTGACTAACTATGTAAGTGCAATCTTGACTTTTTAAAGCCCAAAATTTGAATATTACATAAGACCAATTAAAAAAAACGATTAGTCGGGGCTCCTTTTGCATGTATTACTGCATCAATGCGGCGTGGTATGGAGGTGATCAGCCTGTGGCACTGCTGAAGTGTTATGGAAGCCCAGGTTGCTTTGATAGCAGACTTCAGATCTTCTGCATTGTTGGTTCTGGTGTAGGGCTGCCATGTTACATAGTTACATAGTTAGTCAGGTTGAAAAAAGACACAAGTCCATCCAGTTCAACCATAAAAAATAAATAAAAATAAAACAAAGTAAAACACAGTACATCCTCCCATACACCCAACTCCATACCCACAGTTGATCCAGAGGAAGGCAAAAAACCCCAGCAGAGCGATGATCCAATTTGCTACCGGAGGGGAAAAAATTCCTTCCTGATCCCCCGAAAGGCAATCGGATTTACCCCGGATCAACTTTACCTACAAAACTTAGTACTCAGTTATATTATGTGCATTTAGGAAAGAATCCAGGCCTCTCTTAAAGCAATCTACTGAGCTGGCCAGAACCACCTCTGGAGGGAGTCTGTTCCACATTTTCACAGCTCTTACTGTGAAGAAACCTTTCCGTATTTGGAGGTGAAATCTCTTTTCCTCCAGACGTAAAGAGTGCCCCCTTGTCCTCAGTGTTGACCTTAAAGTGAATAACTCAACACCAAGTTCACTATATGGACCTCTTATGTATTTGTACATGTTGATCATATCCCCCCTTATTCTCCTCTTCTCAAGAGTGAATAAATTCAGTTCCTCTAATCTTTCCTCATAGCTGAGCTCCTCCATGCCTCTTATCAGTTTGGTTGCCCTTCTCTGCACTTTCTCCAGTTCTCCGATATCCTTTTTGAGAACTGGTGCCCAAAACTGGACTGCATATTCCAGATGAGGTCTTACTAATGATTTGTACAGGGGCAAAATGATATCTCTATCTCTGGAGTCCATACCTCTCTTAATACAAGAAAGGACTTTGCTCGCTTTGGAAACCGCAGCTTGGCATTGCATGCCATTATTGAGCTTATGATCAACTAAAACACCCAGATCCTTCTCCACTACAGATCCCACCAATATGTCATCTGCTGGGGCTGGTCAACAGTGTTTTATCAAGTCCAAAGTCAGCACAGCGCTCTACTAGGAAATTCTAGAGCACTTCATGCTTCCCTCTGCTGACCAGCTTTATTGAGATGCTGATTTCATTTTCCAAAAGGACTTTGCACCTGCCCACACTGCCAAAACTACCAATACTTGGTTTAACGATCATGGTATCACTGTGTTTGATTAGCCAGCAAACTCTCCTGACCTAAATCCCATAGAGAATCTGGGGGGTATTGTCAAGAGGAAGATGAGACACCAGACCCAACAATGCAGATGAGCTAAAGGCCACTATTAAAGCAACATGGGCTTCCATAACAACCCAGCAGTGCCGCAGGCTGATGCCACACCGCATTGATGCAGTAATTCATGCAATAAGAGCCCCAACCAAGTATTGATATAGTGCATACTATACTGTACATGGACATACTTTTCAGTAAGCCAACATTGTATGTAATATATAAAAAAAATGTAAATACTGAATTTGGGGGTTTTCACTAGCTGTAGTGAAAACCCCAATTAATTATCTAAATTAAAAGAAAGAAATGCTTAAAATATATCACTCCGTGTGAAATGTATGTAGCGCTGACATTCTTGTATATTGATGTGTGTTTGCATACTTTAATACAACGTCTATGGACATTGCTATGTTTAAGTATTTGGAGCCATCTAGTGACCAAATACTGGTAATGTAGAGAGATGTTTGTTTAGTGTTTTGGTTTCCTTGGAGAGCGATGGGAAAACAATCCCAGTCGTTCGGGGAGCGATCTGAGGTTGCCCGAGGGACAGTGGCCGGATTGCAGAGACCGAGAGACACTCATCTGAGCATCGGAGGACCGGATCAATCCAGCGGAGCTGAACTGATCGACTGGCCCAGCTGACGGAGAAGCTAGTTGCAGTCACCGGATAAAAATTACCACACAGAGCCTCTATCCAGTGGGTGAGCGGGTCACGGCCCACAGTTTGTTAAAAAAAAAAAATTATTTTTTAAATTTAAGATTTTTATTAAATAAATATCAGATAAATACATTCATTGCTCTCAATACATTCTTGAAGCGGTACAGACAGTGTAAGTCTTCAAATATAGCAATATACCTTTGCCTCCAAAACTGTCAAAAATAAGTGGATAACGGTATATATGTAAAAAGAAAACAGAGAAGGCGATAAACTGTAAATAGGTGTAACAAGAAAATAGGAAAAAAGAAAAGAAAAGTAAGGGCTATGACCCAAGCTAACGTTCTGTAAGAAACATATAAGTCTATCCCAGTCTGCATATGGATTTCCGTAGGGGAAGGGTAGCCTGGGATAGGCAATAGGTTTGTAAATCCATCTCGAAACTCCTAATGGAAGCAAACTGTGTCGGAAGGGAACCTATATCCTGGGCCTAAATCCTGACCTCAGAGTCGTGAAACTATCCGAATGGCTTCTGATAGTCAGAAGAGTCTGCGTGTCAAGAGAATGTCAGAAGACAAAAAAAAAAAATGCATAAGACCTGACACAGAGAAGAAGAAAGAAAAACAACCTACTGAATCAAAGTGTAACAATTGGTTACTGTGTCTTGAGAGAGTCCAGAGTCCTATTATTAAGATAGAATGGGAAACAAAAAAGTCCCGAGTAATCCTATGCATTAATGTGAAAGAACTTCTTTCTTTTTCCCCTCTTTTCTCCTCCCCCCCCTCCCACACCCCTACATCAAAAATTACTTATTTAGATGCAGAGAACTGGTGAGGTGAGCTCGAGTATAGGGAGGAGTATGAATGAGAAAAAAGTAAGAACAGAAGGTAGAGCATAGAGAAAGGAAAGAACATAAAAGAGTTAAGTTGACTGTCGGCTTGTATATCCAGCGTTCATGGGAGTAGACATAGTTCCTGCTAGCAGGGGAACCCCTATATATCGGGCCCATGGTTCCCAGACCGTCCTGAACAAGTCCGGGGTGTTCAAAATAGAGCTGACCATTTTTTCTTGGGTCATGACCCAGGATATCTTCCTTTTGGCTGCAAGATAAGAGACTCTAGGCTGTTTCCACGCCCCTGCCAAAGTGGTCTTTGCTCCCAAGAGCATAAAGTTTATTAACCTTTGCGTGTGTTTAGAGGCTTGGCGAGAGTTAGCCCCTAGTAAGGCAATTTGAGGAGTTTTCTCCAAGGGCACTCCCGTGACCTTTCTAATAAGACTAAAGATCTTATTCCAAAATCCTCTAATTCTGGGGCAATCCCACCAAATATGGATCATTGTGCCCTGAGCTTGACACTCTCGGAAGCAAAGTGGTGAGGCAGTTGGGAACATTGTGGCCAGCCTGCTAGGAACCAAATACCACCTCATCAAGACTTTTATATTGGCTTCTATCAGGGATGTGTTGACTATTCCCTTAAAGGCTCTTGTTCCCACCCTGTGCCACACCTCCAGGTCCCAGTCCATCTGCAGGTCCCTCTCCCATGCCTCCATATATGTAAATTTGGTGCAAACTTCAGTCAGAGATGTATATATTGTAGAGATTCCCCCTCTGTGTTCTCTCATCTGGGAGCACCAGCGCTCATAACTAGTGAAGGCACGAGAACCGGGGCTAGCATCCCAGAACGAAGACACAAAGTTGAAGATGAGAAAATACCGAGACCTCTCATTGTCAGGCATACCTAACCTTGTTATGCAATGCTCCAGGGAAAGTGGTCCGGAAGCAAGTAGAAAGTCTCCTATTCTGTAAATCCCCTTGTCCAACCATCATTGAAATGCCTTAACGTCCATTCCTGCTATAAATTGGGGGTTGTGGAAAATTCGGGTTAGGGGCCTAGTACCTGAAATCAGAGAAGGGAGGTGTCTCAGATCATCCCAGACCTTCAACGCTTGGGACAGTGTTGGGGACATTATTGCCGGTCTAGATTTTTGGGGAATCCATAGTAAGTTCTCTAAGGATAGGTCAGGGACCGCCAACCTCTCTATGTCCAGCCAGTCAGGTTTCTCGCATTTAGAGTAGACAGAAGAGAGTTGGGCTAATCTGGCAGCTTGGTAATATTTAAACAGGTTAGGAAGGCCCAGACCCCCCTGTGTCTTGCATCCATACAATACATTTTGGGCCAATCTATAACCTTTACCTTCCCAGATAAATTTGAGAATCTTACTCTGAAATGATTTCAGTTGGTCTTTCTTGATAGCAATCGGGAGGGATCTGAATAGGTAGAGTAATCTAGGCAAGAGGGTCATCTTTATTGAATTAATCCTACCTACCCATGAAATTTTAAGTCGAGCCCACATCTGAAGATCAGTTTCCAATCTACGGAACATGGGAGGGAAGTTGGCCTGATAAAGCTGTTCAATCCTGGGGGTTAAATTGATACCCAAATAGCGAATTGATGTATCTGCCCATTTAAAATCAAAATGAGGTTTCAGGGAGTCGATTACCAAGGGCCGTGTGGAAATATTTAGGGCCTGGGATTTGTCGAAGTTGACTCTAAGACCCGATATCCTTCCAAAGGACCTGAGCAAATTACAGATGATAGGGAGAGAGGTGGTGGGAGAGGTGACAAAAAGGAAGAGATCATCCGCGAACAAGGCGCATTTGTGGACTTGAGATCCACAGATCACCCCCCTTATGTCAGGCTCAGAACGAAGAGCTATAGCCAATGTCTCTATTGCTACTGCAAAGATCAGGGGGGAAAGGGGACATCCCTGCCTCGTACCCCTTGCAATTTTAATGGGGTCGGAAAAATGTCCCTGCAGCTTAACCTTTGCCTTGGGTTCAGAATAAAGAGATCTCAGAATTCCCTGGAAGCTTTCTCCGAAGCCCCACCGTTGCAGAATCTCAAAGAGGTAGTCCCAAGACAGGGAGTCAAAGGCTTTTTGGAGATCCAATGACAGGAAAAGTCCTTCTTGAGGGGGGTCCCCAGACCATCCCGACTGAAGCAGTGAGAGAATGTCCACTGCTCTCCTCACCTGATCTGGACCCTGCCTCCCTGGGATGAAGCCCACCTGATCCTTATGAATATAAAGGTGTATAAAAGAGTTCATTCTGTTCGCAAGGATCTTGGTCAATATCTTTAGATCATTATTAATTAATGAGATGGGCCTATAATTTTCTACTAGTTCTGGGTCCTTGTCCGGTTTTGGAATAACCGTAATATATGCCTCATTTAAATGTGGATGCAATTTTTCCCCTCCTCGTTTTGAGTTAAAGAAGTTTGTGAGGTGGGGCCTAAGGTTTCAGCAAAAGTTTTATAATATGGCGTTGAGAGGCCGTCAGGTCCTGGTGCTGAGCCTCCCTTTAGGTTTCTGATTACTTCCAACGTTTCGTCAACTGAGACTGGGGTTTCCATTAAGTCAATATGGCATTTCTGCAGGGATGGCAATGTTAGCTGGTCTAAAAAGGAATCAATTTCGGATTGTCTGGTTGTGCCTGATTTTTGATACAGTGAGGAGTAGAAAGCTTCAAATTCGTGCAAAATGCGCTTAGGATTAAGAGTGGTGGTCCCATCACCTGTTCTGATTTTGGGGAGTGCATACGTACGGAACCTTGGTGAAAGCCTAGTGGCCAGCATTGTGTTCATTCTATCTTTCTGCAAGTAAAATCTTGCGTTACTCCAATTTAAGGATTTTTCAGCCCTGACAGTGAGCGATAAGTTTAACGCCAGCCGGGCTGTATCAAGCTGTGCGACCTGGACTTTCGTCTGGTCCTTCTTATGTTCCTTGCGCAATGATGTAAACTCCCTTTCAAGTTTAGCAATCTCTGCGTTCTTTTACGTTTAGAGGCTATTTGAATTAGTTTACCGCGGACAACAGTTTTGTGGGCGGCCCATAGGATCTCAGCCGAGGTTCCAGTAACGTTGTTTAGCGTGAAATATTCTTCTAGAGTTTTGTTGATCTCCGAGACTACATTAGGGTCACCAAGAAGAGACTCATTTAATTTCCAGTGTGATTTGAGGGGGTCTGTATTTTGTGTTTGTATTGAGCAGATTACCATTGAATGGTCTGAAAGTGGTGTGTCTTTGATAATGGCCTTATTCGCCAGGGGGACGTGTCTAGCAGAAATAAAGATATGATCAATCCTAGAGTATGATCGATGTGGGTTTGAGTAGTGGGTGTAATCTCTTTTCGTCGGATTTAGTTCCCGCCATATATCTACCAGGTTTTGTTGGAAAATTAATTTAGCTATATGGGAGCTAGCTTTGACTGGGTGAGTTAGTCTGTTGGCCAAGGGTCTGGACTTATCCAAGCCACATTTGAATCACCTCCGTATATTATTGATCCCTCTAGGAGGGGTTCCAAAGTGGTGAACATGGACTGAAAAAAGAGTTTCTGACCTCTATTGGGAGCATAGTAAGAGATAAAGGACATTAGATGTTCATCTATTAAACCCTTAACCAGCAGAAACCTGCCGTCCGGGTCTCTATGTGTTAGAAGGGGGGTGAATTTACAGGTTTTTGCAAAGAGAATTGCTACCCCTCTAGTTTTGTCCTCCGCATTTGCCAAGAAGTATTGTGGGTACTGAGTATGCAAAAATGCTGGGGTGAAGCTGGTTGGAAAATGGGTCTCTTGTAAAAGGACCACGGAAATTTTCTGGGAGTGGTATGACTGGAAGACCTTCCTTCTCTTAACGGGAGAGTTTAGTCCCTGGACGTTATGTGATGCGACTCTCAAAATACTAGGAGGCGAGGGGTTACTGGACGTAGCCATGATGGTGGGAAGATAAGGTGGGCAACATATCACTTACCCTAATCAATGTGAGGCATGGGAGAGGGAGGCACAAGCTGCAGACTCCAGACAGATCCAGGGCGCGGCTAGTAATGCACTGCGGGAACCGGCCGACAATCAAAAAGAGAATGTTACGGAAGAGATGAACAGAAAGACAAGATAAACAGAGATGAAAATATATCATAAAGATACATAATGTAAACCAACGAGAATGGGAGGAAAAAGGGATCCTACCATCCTCGCCATTTGAACCACTAACGTAGCCCTTAAAAAGGGCTACTAGACCACCCCTCGACAGTGAATAGTCCACCGTCCAGTAGTGGTCAGAGGCGCACGGCAACTGCCCCAGCCTCCACCAGCCTTTAGATTAAGCGAATGAAAATGTAAGCATTTCAGCAGTCATACTTAATCCAAAATTATAACATTTCATAAAAAAGTTATACAGCACACGGTCGATGCAAACATATTAGCGTCAAAAAAAAAAGAAAAAGGGGGGGGGTGGGGGGGGGGAGCAAAGCGGGATAGGATATGTTAGAGAGAAGCCTTCAATAGCTAAAAGTAATTTTGTGGAATAAATTTAAGGACATAAGAGTCCCTAATCACCGATGGGAGACCAAATTCAGAGATACCCCGAGGGTATTTAATCAGGGAAGAAGTAGAAACCAACAGTCTCAGTCCCCTGATCAGATTTTTGCAGGATCCTTGGTGCGTCTGCTTTTCACCATCTTCCAAGTAGGGGAAATAGGACTGGTCGGGGTGGGGCGCTTGGAAGACCCTGCTTGGGCATTTGAAGTGTCCATTGCTGAGTCCAAAGAGATGAACCGAAGGGCTAGCAGAATTTTTTCTCCCTCAGCCAATGTGGTGAATGTGTAGGTCTTGCTTTTGTACGTAAATTTCAGGGCGAATGGGAAAGACCACCAGTATTTAATTTCCTTCTGTGTCAGGATCACTAGCAATGGTTTCAGAGTCCTTCGCCGTTGGATAGTTGTGGGGGAGATGTCGGCAAAAATTTGTATATCTTGACCATGGAAAGAAATGCGGGATTGCTGACGTGAGATTTTCATAATCTCCTCCTTCACAGTATAGTAATGTGGTTTTACAATTATGTCCCTGGGGGAGCCGTCCTTCCTCGGAGGGCCCAAGGATCTGTGAGCTCTATCCAGCTCTAGCTTATGTGGAGCAATGGAGGGGATCATGCTCTTAATGAGGTCCTGGACAGCTTTGGGGACATCTGTTATGGACTCAGGGAGGCCCCTGACCCTAAAATTGTCCCTTCTGGAACGGTTCTCAAGGTCATCTATTCTGCTGAGGGCTACATCTAGTTGCTCTTGAAGAGATTGTATTTGGTCAGTGTTTTGGTTGGCTCTAGAAACTGTGATATCAAGTTTATTTTCAATTATCTCCATCCTGGAGCCCAGATTCTGAAAGTCAGAGCGAATGTCATTAGTTATTTTTAAAGCTGTTTGTGCCAGGCCCCTTTCCAGTAGCTCAGAGAACTTTTGAAATAATTCTCCTGCATTCTGAGGGACAAAAAGATCAGCATTTCCTGAGGGGGGAAGAGTATTGAGGAGAACAGGAGAGTCCTGTGGAGAAATAGCATGAGGGGGTAATGTAGGTAACATTGCAGTGTCCTGAGAAGACATTGGTCCTGGTGTAGAGCCTAAGGTGCCCTGGGCAGGTTGTGAGGAGAAATTAAGTGTTGTGGAAGCCATTACTTGCCTCACTTCAGTGCATCCCTCAGTATATGATACCTGCGGTTGAGGCGTGGCCGCCATCTTGGATTCGGCCAGAAATTCCAGCGCCGTGTATTTCGCTTCCAGGCTTCTCCTAGCTGTGCTGCTATGCATAGGGGTGACAGGAAATCGTTCCCCCGCCGAATTCTCTCAAAACGGGTCGTTACACCGCTGTGAAACTGTTGCTATGGCCGGTGGAAGGCTGAGGCAGAGCGGAGCTCCCGGCTTAAGCGGCCATCTTGGACGCCTCTGCGCATGCGCCTCAGTTTGTTAAATTTTACACGCAGTTAGACTCATATACAGGCCTCACTGGAATTTATAGTTACATGGAGGAGCAGAGCAACTGACATTGACATCTACCATGACATCTCAAGTAATGTTAAAATAGTTGTTTCAGTTACACCAGGAGCACTTTCACTTCAATTTAACTCATCAAACCTGTGGATTACAAATCACAAGGAGTTACTTTAGCTAGCAAAGAAAAGAAGATCCAGGACTAAGTACGTTAAGTGAGATCTCACGCATAGCTTATAAAGTAGGGGGAGCTCCCAGCTATAAACCTACATATATGTACTGTGGTGGAAATTTGAAGATGTATTTAACATGTGTTGTCATAATGGCACCCAGTCTTGACACTTCCCCAACCCGCTCTAATTAGAACTGATTGGGGCAGTCTGAGGCTGGTTAAGATGCACTTCCTGACTTGGAGACGGGTGTTTGTAGCGTGTGAGTGTCGCCGGCGCAAGGGCCCCTGTGTGATGCACAGATATTCGCCTGTGCGATGCGTCACTCTGCAAGCACACTATTGGTTTAGCGGATGTGTGCTTTTGCCATCTCTGTGTCTGATCAACATAAGTATGATGGTATGAGCATACAGCTGCATATAGGCTCCCCTTACCAGGAACTGTGTTCATTAGTTATTGTAGTATTTCTGTATCATATTGTATTATTGTACTATTATTGTGTTACTGTTGTATTACTGTAATGAATCCCTGTTGGAAGGGTTTATCTGTGCGGCCATTTGCTGTATTGAGCCCACATGCTGTGACATCACTTCCCATAGAGGTCACATGCTGTGTCATCACTTCCTATGGTCACATGCTGTGATCTCCTCCAATCAGAGGTGGTCTGTAAAATCTATTGTGTTAATAAAACTCCTGTGAGGGGCGTCGGCAAGCCAGTTAGATCTGGGAGCTATGACTTGATAGGAAGCTGGTGTGATGTCTCTTGACTTGTATGGATGGGCAGAAAATGGTGAGTAAATCTTGTAGCTTAAACATGGCATTATCTAATTAAGATGTAGTTTGTGCTTTACAGCACAAGGCAAAGTGGCGGTGTGGTCTGCACACCCCCAGTTTGCCACGTCAGTATACTGTTTTCAAATTGTTTATGTTGAAATCCATTGTGCTGTCGTCTTACGTTGGGATGACAACACAATTACTGTAATCATTTCTTTGCATATTTTATAGTAAAATATATCTCTGGTTAAAGCGGAGTTCAACCCAAAAATGGAACTTCCGCTTAATCCACTCCTCACCCCCATACATGCCACATTTGGCATGTAATTTTTTTTTGGGGGGGGGGGGGAGTGGGGGCTTCAGGAGGAGTGGGACTTCCTGACCTACTTCCGCCGAAGGGCTGGTTAGGCGATTAAGCTTAATCGCCTACAGCAGCCCCTCCCTGTAGGCAATCGCATGGGACACATGACAGGTCACATGCGATCGCCTGTCCAATCAGCGGCGGGCCGCGCCGCGCGCACATGCGCAGTGCCGCTCGTGCATGCGCAATGGGTGCCCGGCCGTGAAGCCGAAGGCTGTCACGGCTGGGTGCCCACAGTTAGAATGAAGACGCCGGCCGGGGAGGGGGGAGAGGAGCGGAGCCCCCGGCCGGCGCATCGCTGGAACGTGGAGAAGGTAAGTGAGTGTTTATTAAAAGCCAGCAGCTACACTTTTTGTAGCTGCTGACTTTTAATAAACATTATATTTGGCTGGAACTCCCTTTTAAGTATCCAGTTGTTGTGGCGTACTGTTTTTCTCCCTCCAGGTGCAGTCAGTGGATCCTGGGGTTACAATACAGGTATTTTGTATTGTCTCACATTGTATTGTATTGCATCACAGCTGTGCCAAGGGGATTGAGCCAAGTTAGTGGGGTTTATTGGTAGAGTGCAGGTCCAAATTAAACCAGCAGCTCCTTCGGGGGTCAGTGCTACACATATCTATATAAAATATATATGAGTTTTACTTTTTAAATCGTATTACTGAAATAAATGAACTTTTTGATGATATTGTAATTTTATGAGATGCACCTGTATGTGCGACCTAAAGTTGCAGCAACTTCCATGTAACTTGAGGGCCATAGACTTCAATGTTAACCCTCAAAAGTTGCATGAAAGTCGTACCTGGATGTTCTATAATGCAACAGTTGTGCAACAGTTTTCTATTATTACTGGTTAAAGCCAAAGTGGTATCCAAGTTGCACCCATATGTGTAATTTTGGAGTCATTCAAGTGTGAATGGAGCATTACACATTGTCTGAACCTACCTGAAAGTTGAAGTTTAGTAAAAGTTAAAAAGAGAGAAGAAAAAACATGTATGAAGAGTTCCATTTGTTGGTGACAGCTGTTTTTGGTTGAAATCCAAAGTCCCAAGATACCCCTACAGCAGTGATCTACAGGTGTTGGGCAGAACATTTCTTGCTGAACCTGCTAACTTTTGATCTATCTATGGCCAGCTTATGGGCCCTGTCATGTCCCTAAACACGCCCTCATAAATTATCTCATGAAATTACACTGTTAAATGTTTTATGCAGAATTAAGTTACAAAAATGATCAACAGCTTTATCAGTGTCCATCATTGCCCATGAATGCAGCCTATCGGTCAGTGCCGGCCCAAGACATTGTGTTGCCTGGGAACAAGAATGAAATGCTGCCCCCCACATACCTATTTTTAGCCCCTGGCTTCCATAAAACACAACTTTGGCCTTGTGTCTGTTCTGCTCTGCTCTCTGTCTCCATGTGGCTCTCTGTCTTTGTGGTGGAATAATCTAGCAGCACATGGAGTATTAGGAACCTCCCAGACAGAGTGTTTGTAAAGCTGGCTGTGACTGGTCAAGACTCTGCTCAATGTGAGATTAGCTGTGATTGGGCCAAGGCTTCTGATGAGTCACAAAAGCTTAACTCTATGCTTTCTGGCATGAATTCTACTGTTTTATTCCTAACCTCCTGCTGCCATACAAACAAATGACTCTTAAAGGCACTTTTTCTTTTGCCTCTGTCAACACAACACACAACTGTTATATGACATCCAAGTATAAAATCACAGTGAATAACTTTGCTTTTGTCTCTCACATATAAACATGTGCACCACACTAGGTTCCCAGCAGGCTTAGCTGTATATACATGTAGGTTTGAATTAGCTACCTAGGATAGGTTCTAGCTGGCCAGCTACAAGTGGAGCAGGCTGCAGCCTCACCAGTGCCCATCAGTGCAGCCTGATCAGTTCTTATCAATGCAGCCTCACCAGTGCTCATCAATGCCCATGAGAGCAGCCTGACCAGTGCACAGGGATCAGAGAGAGGAGAGCTAGCTGGATCATCACACAGAGTGGGGATCGCCCGCTGTGACAGCCCACAGTTACATAAAGTCCTGGATCGACTCCTATCATAGACGTCATATGTTGTCAGAGAACTCACCTTGCCAGACATGTTGTTGGTCGTCTTGGTGCCCGTGCCGATGCGCGCTGACGTATGCACTCCGGTGCGCGCTGTTGTGCATGACCCTGTCCACACTGGTTCACGTCCCGGACTGCGGACGCGATGGTGTGCCTGCACCTGCCTGAACTTTGACCTTCTGACCTCCCAGCTTGTGACTTGGACCTCTACTGCCTTCTGCCTGCATCTGACCACGGCTTGCCTTTGACCCGGAACCTGACTGCTTCTCTGTACCACGTTGTCTGACCGTTTCCAACCTTGCCCGTTACTTGACCATTCTCCCCTGCTCCTGCTCAGCTCACCCTCCAGTGTACCTGCCTGCAGCTTCTGTGTCCAGATCCTGAGCCGTCTCCCAGCAACTCTCATCAGGCTCTAATACCCTGCCGCACTCCTGTCTGCACTACCAGGGGCCACGAGTCGGATCTGTATGGGGGACCTTGCTCTGCTCCAGAAGCCGGTCCAGAATGTGGGACCATGTACAACTCTGGCCGCCAGGCAATTTAAATCAAAGCTGTCACAGTGGGCTATCCCCGCTCTGTGTGATGATCTGGCCGGCTTTCCTCTTCCTCTCCTCTCACTTCCCCTGACGGATCGCTGAAAAGAGTGGCCTCCCATTCAACCCCATCTGCAGGCGGCTTTTTGCACTCACTAAATTTGAGTAGGTGAGTGTATATTTTAAGGGCTGATGTAAACTGTACTATTACCTTACATTAATGGATAGTGGAAGGGTGTCATCTAACATTGGCGATCAGAGTACCCCTTTAAGTTATATAGAAAAATAAAGAAATGCTCCTTTAAATTGATGGTCAGTGAAGGAATGCTCTATTACTCTGGTGGTCAGTGGAAAAGCGCCATCTTGCATTGGTTGTCAGGAAAGAAGTGCTGCTGTACATTGGTGGTCAGTGAAGGAGTGCCCCAGCATATTGGCATTCAGTTGATGAGTACCCCCTTATGTTGCATAGTTACAAAAGTAAATAAATAAGTGCTCCTTTACATTAGTGGTCAGTAGTAGAGTGCCCCCTTATGTTGTTGGTCAGGGAACAAGGGCCTATTTACAGGGGTGGTCAGTAAGAAGTGCCATATTACAGTGGTGGTCAGGGAAAAAGTTTATTACACTAGTGGTCAGTGGAAGAGTGCCGTCTTACATAGGGTCCGTTTATATCCCACTACACCCCCCCCCCCCCCCATACAGAGATGTTCTGCTGAGTTCATACTGCCACTGATCATGAAACTGCCAGCAACCTCTGGGGGAAAGTCTGATGTAGACTATTCTGTACACTGTGCTATGCACTACATCCTTATACAGCTACACTCTGTACACTAGGGTGACCAGACATCCCCAGTTTCAGGGGACAGTCCCCTGATTGAGGACACTGTCCCCAGACCAAGTCTGTCCCTGGTTTTGTCCCCAGATTGGATTTAATAGGGGGCAGGGGCAATTTCAAAGACAGTCAGTGCAGAATTAAAATAAAAAAAATTGAATTACACCCCCCCACTCCCCTTTCTGTACCCCTTTCTGATGATCATGTGCTGGTCGGAGCAGAGGGAATATTTCTTCAGTTTCGGGTGCATGCCCATTCAGCTCCGCTTGCATGTTCTTCTGCCTTGGCTCAAATCTCGCCTGCCTATCTCCGTGCCTTCCCTGGCGGAGTGATCTTCCTCCGTTCCCCATCCAGTAGTAGCCGGGGCCTGGAGAGTAAGACTTGAGAGGCTGTGAGGTGGGCGGCGGGCAGAGTCGCTGATTGTCACCATTACTAGTAAAGAAAAAAAATATGTCCCCGGATTTCATTTTAAAAATCTGGTCACCTTACTGTACACTGTGCTATGTAGTACATCCCCACACTGATACATAGCACAGCGTATTACATCCCCACACTGATACACTGTGCTTTTATATTGTCACCTTTAGAAAA
The DNA here is from genome assembly GCA_029574335.1 of Rana kukunoris. Taxonomy (NCBI): domain Eukaryota; kingdom Metazoa; phylum Chordata; class Amphibia; order Anura; family Ranidae; genus Rana; species Rana kukunoris. The sequence goes on from CM056057.1 coordinate 182,649,826, forward strand.
TTGTCTATGTCCATGAGCCCATGTTTGCTGGCAGTAATAATAATACTATACCCACTACTACTCATATTATTATTGCTATTATCACCAGTATTATTGTATCTACTACCACTATTATTATCGCTTCTACTATTATTAATATATACTATTACAACTGCATCTATTATCACTAGCAGCATTATTATTACTAATATTATTGTTTATTACTTTTACTGCTTTTATTATTACTACTGCTTATAATAATAACAAAAATTATAATAATAGTTGGATGTAGCAAACTTCCCAGAGTCCTATAACCATAATGAATGATAGGTGGGATTGGATCTGGAATTGTGGCACAATGACATAATTTCTTAGAAGGGACTCAAATGCAACCAGAAACGAAACTGAAAGCGCGCATTAGAGCAGGAAGAAGAACTCTCATCCTTACAAAGTGGTCTGGCTGCAGAGTGGAGCTCCACGTTTGACAGGAAGCATGTGGCCTCCACTCCACTTTTTATTTATTGAACTTTATTGTAACAAACAATGAACGGCTGTTTTTGTTTAATGAACTTTAATGTAAAAAAAACATTAGTGGTAGTTGGTGGGATGTGGGTCAGTAGTTGGGGGTTAGGGGTGTATCAGTGAAGGCATTGGGTATGCTTCCTGTCAAACGTGGAGCTCCACGCTGCAGCCAGACCCCGACGAGCGAAACGAGAAGAGAGTTCTGCGCATGCTCGAGTCTCAGTGCGGACAGCCCGGGAGGTGCATACGAAGGTTGGAGCTTCCATGGCCGGAGCTAGGCGTTGTTTTCTGGGGTCATGGCTGTCTGTGGGGGTGTTGTTGGGTCCCCTGTTGTCGGGAGTGTTAACCCTGGAGCCTGTCACCACAGCTATCGCCATAGCCACCGCCTCTGTACTGACCGGGTACCTGTCCTACCCCCGCTTCTACTGCGGCCGTCTGGTGGAGTGCTGTGAGGAGAACGCCTATAACAGTACAGGTGAGGGGGGACTGAGGAACTATACAGCCCAGCAAGAGGGAGGTGATCGGTTATGAGCTGTCTCTAATTTCCTGTTCTATCCGAGAGAGAGGTTCTTCACTTCCTGTCCTGGAGACACAACAGGAAGTCAGATCTGATCTCCCAGACTGACAGGAAATGCCTTCCCAGTTGTCTTTTGGAACAGGTGTTTTCATTGGACGATTTCCCTTCACTTCTTTATTGTAGTGACAACTCTATGTTGGGTTTCCCCTCAGTGATTGTGATCACCATGACAATCAGAGGCGAATCGCCACAATGGGGACACAGGAAAGAAAAAGGAGAGAGTGGGAGTAGGGATACAGTTGCTGAAGCTATACCCTGTATGACCCACTCGATTGGTTGGAGGGGACTGTCTTGGTACTGATAAAATAACAATGGGCAAAATAGTATAAAAAGTTTATTTAAATATAAAATTGCAAAACAATTGTACAAATCCAGGATTGGTCGAAGTCTACTAGTTTCGCGGGGTTTCCGCTTCATCAGGACAGCCAATCTATACAAAAAATGATGCAATAGAAACATGTAACATACATCAGCAATGCACTAAGCAATAAAATAATTAGAAATATATATAGACTTACCCAATGAATCAATTGTTAATGTGCGGAACCAGGCAACCAAGGGGGGGTTCCCCGGCGGCGGACAGGGGGATAATAAGCCGTGGAGTTCTAAGTGTAAACAGAGATAAGTGTGTGGCACTAGCACTGTGTATAAATATATAATATATACCATATAACAGATACACTTGACTCTGAAGCGTCAAGGCAGGGTGAGGGAAGGGGGGGGGGGGGGGAGAGAGAAAAGGGGACAAAGAGGAGGGAGGGGAAAGGAGTGGAAAGAGAGCAAGGAGGGGGGGGGGGGGAAGAGTGTAAGGGGAGGTAGAAGGGGGGGGGGGGGAGAAAGGAAAAGGGGGGGAGGGAGTACTACTCGCCTTAAATGAGGCTATACTTGCCCTTTTGTCACAATGGGGACACATAGGGCTGCATTCACCCTCTGCGTATCTGAAACTACGCCAAAATCGCAGTACAACAGGCGTGTGGGTGCCATAAATTCCTCATGGCGTGCCAAACGCGGGTAGCAGACATTTTGTTGTGTAGAAAATAGTAATACCATGCAAAGCGTCACACCCAAGAAGGTGCAGGAGCTTTTTTAGTGTGTCTGCTACAGCCCATTTCAGTGATGACTGCCCAATGTGGGACCGGGGGGGTCAGCCTGGTGTGGGACCGGGGGGGGGGTACAGCCCAGTGGTGGACCAGGGGGTGGGGGGCGTCAGCGATTTGTAAAAGCTACTTTTTCTGCATTGCAAAGTCTTTGGCAGCCCAGATTGCAAGGACTGCATAGGAACATGGACATTCCTGCGCATTCCTTCCCTCACATTCCAGTTTTGACATTATTATAATTCAGGATGTATATAGTGGTTTGTGCAGCGCTTTGAGGGCAGACAGTACAGTTACAAGATAAATCAGAGGGCCCTGCTCATTGGAGCTTACAATCTAAGACATTAACCACTTGCCTACTGGACACTTTTACCCCCTTCCTGCCCAGGCCAATTTTCAGCTTTCAGCTCTGTCATACTTTGAATGACAGTTGCAGTCATGCAACACCCAGTGGCGTCACTAGGGTTGGTGTCACCTGGTGCGGTATAACATGTTGTCAGCCCCCCCACCCCAATAATTCCCCCCCCCCCAATAACACTGCATATATTAGCAACAGTAGTGCCGTTAATAACTATCGATCAACTAGCAAATTTGATTAACAAAATCATATGAAAATAATAGAATTCAAAGCTTAAACTGTTAAAGAACTGTATTTATTTTAACTGTGCCATGCCAAACGCAGCCACTGTGCCAGATCAATTGCCACCACTGTGCCATGCCATCAAACGCAGCCACTGTGCCATCCATTGTCGCCACTGTGCCATCAATTCACACCACTGTGCCATCAAACGCAGCCACTGTGCCAGATCAATTGCCACCACTGTGCCATGCCATCAAACGCAGCCACTGTGCCATCAATTCACACCACTGTGCCATCAAACCGCAGCCACTGTGCCCAGATCAATTGCCACCACTGTGTCATCAATTGTTGTTACCATGCCCAGTAATTGTCAAAACGCAGCCACTGTGCCACTGTGCCATGTTGTCAGCCACTGTGCCATGCCAAATGCAGCCACTGTGCCAGATAATTGTCACCACTGTGCCAAACGCAGCCCTGTGCCATCAATTCACACCACTGTGCCATGCCAAACCCAGCCACTGTGCCAGATCAATTGTCACCACTGTGCCATCAAATGCAGCCACTGTGCCATCAATTCACACCACTGTGCCATGCCAAACCCAGCCACTGTGCCAGATCAATTGTCACTACTGTGCCATCAAAATGCAGCCACTGTGCCATCAATTCACACCACTGTGCCATCAAACGCAGCCACTGTGCCAGATCAATTGCCAACACTGTGCCAGATCAATTGCCAACACTGTGCCATGCCATCAAACGCAGCCACTGTGCCATCAATTGTCGCCACTGTGCCATGCCAAACCCAGCCACTGTGCCAGATCAATTGTCACCACTGTGCCATCAAAATGCAGCCACTGTGTCATCAATTCACACTTTCACACCACTGTGCCATGCCAAACCCAGCCACTGTGCCAGATCAATTGTCACCACTGTGCCATCAAACGCAGCCACTGTGCCAGATCAATTGTCACCACTTTGATTTCATCTTTTTGGATCAAACGCCACCCCCCCCATTCCTATTAGGCCCTGCCGCGGCGGACTGACGCTGTGGGCACAAGTTCACAACCCCCCCCCCACCTGTTCCTATTATCGCTCCCCGCCAAAGCACCCCCCCCCCCCCCGCACCTGTTCCAAGCCGCGGCCAGCGCCAGCCGAAGTCTGGAGACAGAGGACTGGTGTGGGCAGCAGCAATCATCACAGCAGGTGCCAGGGAGGGAGGAGGTCACTGTGGTCACTCACACACGTGCAGCCGTTGTCACTTGTCCGTTGAGCAGCCGCCGCGCCGCCCGCCCGGGCGGAGATACTGAAAGCAGTGTGCCGTGCGTGATGTGACTGTCGTCGCATGATTCTCACACAGCACAGTGTGACTGTGATAGGCAAACACAGGCTGAGGCTGCTGAGCTCTGCTGAGCTGAGTTCACCTCGCCTCGCGGGTCGCTGGTGGCTGGACTGGAGCTGGCTCAGCCGCTCAGTACTAGGGGAGCCCTCAGCCGGAAGGAGTGGACAAAGGAAAAAAAGTCCAGCCAGTCAGATAGACGCACATGCGGTGGCGCTGGGCATGTCATCTAAAAAAATACATAAATAAAATCCTCATATTTGGTGTCACCCCTTAGCGGGTGTCACCCGGGTGCGGGCCGCACCCCCTAGCAACGCCTCTGGCAACACCTACACCTGCACCCATAAGAAATTGTTGTTTTTTTCCTTCCACACACAGAGCTTTCTTTTGGTGGTATTTAATCACTACTGGTCTTTTCATTTTTTTGCTAAACAAAAAAAAAAAATACAGAAATATTTTGGAAAGAAAAAAAAAAAATATTTTCATAGTTGTGATAATCGGTGCCGATGTCCCTTTAACACAAGCCAGTTATCGGCTCTCTTTCTCTCCCTCGTGCTATTACTGTAAGGAAAGGAATGCCGCTAACCTTCCGTGATCAGCTATCATTGGACACAGCTGATCACGGGGTAAAGGAACGCTTTGATTGGCCCTTTACCACAATCTTTTCACAGAGCGCACCGCTCGTAATTATTTCATATGGGTACTAGTGATGCAACGGATCACCGTTGATCCGTGATTTGAACGGGTCACCCCCTTCGGATTGGCACACGTGTTCTAGCTCCGGAGCCATCTTGGTACACCCGGCGGCAGCCCTCCTCTCTGTTTACACCCACAGAGGAGGAGGAGCCCGCACTCGTGGGACACACACACCGCTGGGAGCTGTGCTACTGCGGGGGTTTGTCTGTACTGAGCGGGGGGTGTACTGCTAGGGAGGGTCTGCACTGAGGTTGGGGTGTCTGCACCGAGGGAGGGGGGTCTTTACTGAGGGGGGACTATAGTTGGTGGGGGAGGGGGGGGGGGGGGTGACGCCAACAGTAATGATGCCACTGCAGTGGGAAAGTTTGTTGTTTGAGGAAGAATTGGACTTTCTAGGCACCAATCGTTAATACAGAATAGATTTTTATTGATGCAATCCCAAATAGGTGGGTTATTAGATCAACATTACAATAGACATTCATAAAAATACATTAAACATAGATTATCACAGAGTATTTTTGTAATAATAAAGGAACAAATCAGAAAAATTTAAATAAATGGTAGATGTTTTTTGCATGAGCTTAATTTTTCTGATTTGTTCCTTTTATTATTACAAAAATACTCTGTGATAATCTGTTTTTTGAAGTATTTTTATGAATGTCTATTGTAATGTTGATCCAATAACCCACCTATTTGGGATTGCATCAATAAAAATCTATTCTGTGTTAACGATTGGTGCCTAGAAAGTCCAATTCTTCCTCAAACAACAAACTTTCCTATTATACTTTTAGGACACGGCACTGCATTATTGTAGGACAGCCATAGCCCATCCTATGGTTTGTGTACCTTAATCTTTTTAAATGCCACTGCAGTGGGTGAGATGTGAATATTACAGTGGGGGAGAATTTTTTTTATTTTTTTGCCGATCCGAAAAATAATCCGAGACTCTGATCCGAGGAACGATCCGAACTGTGAGTTTTTTGATCCATTGCACCCCTAATTGGTACAGTGTTGCTTGACTGTGCAATTGTCATTCAAAGTGTGACAGCGCTGAAAGGTGAAAATTGGCCTGGGCAAGAAGGGGGGTAAAAGTGTCTGCTACTGAAGCTGTTAAAGAAAGGTACAATGTTTTCCTTCCTCTGTGTTTATCGTTAACCACTTGCCGACAGCACTATAACGTGCCTGGCTAGCTCTATGATGGCACGCCCTGTCATCGCAGTGTCCTGAGATAACTGCTGATCACATATTGAGGTAAAGAGCCAATCAGTGGCTCTTTACCACGTGATTAGCTGTGTCCATTCACAGCTGATCACAGAAGCTGGTTATCGGCACTCCCTTTTCTCCCTCTGACAGCATGAGGAGAAGAGCCGATAAGGGACTTCTCAGTGCCTCATCAGTAAAGGAGAAAAATTACCTCTGCAAAATGTTATAACGAGCTATGAAACTTTTTATTTTTTTTGTCTTTATTTTTTTTGTCTTTGTTTATTTAGCAAAAAAATAAAAAAGCTCAGTGGTGACTAGAGCTGCACGATTCTGGCTAAAGTGAGAATCATGATTCTCATGGCGTAACCTCTTTCACATGTTGGGCTAACTGTACGGTTTTATTTTTTATTCATTAAAATGTATTCTTCCCCTAAAATTTGCATTTGAAAGGCCGCTGCTCAAACACAGTGCGACATAAAATACTTTCAACAACCGCCATTTCTCCCTCGTCTTCCAGGACGGCACCCTGAGAGTAGACTGGCTCACCTGACAGGAAACACAATCAAAATGAGGTTTAAAAGGCCCCACCCCTCCCGTGTGCCTCAGTTCTGATTGTGTTTCCCTTTCAGCGAAACGTTTGTTTTTTTTCCTTGTGACCTAAGGCCTGGGGCTGGTGGTCCCCCCCCCCGGAGCCCGGACCGCAGGCACTGGGTGCCGTTGGGTCCGGTGTAGCTTGCTACCCCCCCCCCCCCGGGGGGTTCCCCCTTCGTCTTAGTCCAGGCGGGAACAGGAGAAGACACAGACCCCCCTGGACGCCGGAGCCTCCTAGGAGGGCAGGGCTCTCCAGTGCTCCGAAGAGGCCATATCCTCTCTCCCCTCCGCCTGGTTCCCTACCTTGGAGGTTGGGCAAAGGCCTCCCCCTTCCTGCTGGCTCCGTCCGGGGGTTTGCTGGACCGCATTGCGGGTAGGTAGGCGCCGCTCTGAGCGGCGCCATGAGCATCCGGGCGCCTGTTGATGACGCGCACGGCGCCGTGACGTCATTCCGCTCCCACGCGGCAAGATGGCGGCCCCCACCGGAACGAACGCTGCAGACGATCAGGGCTCACTATAAAGCAGCCAGGGAGATAGAGGGGCCTGGCGGCCTCAGAGCGTGTTTTATGGAAGCCTTTTCCTTGGCACAAGACGCTACTATGGAGGAGGACCGTCTGTTTCCCATGGCTGCAGAGGAAACCACCAAGGGTGAGTCCTTCCTTTTTCTTAGGGTTTTTTTTTCTTCCAGACAACCCCCCCCCTCCCCTAATCCTGGAGGTTTGAGGGCTAATGGGCATATGTTTTCTCCCTGATATGTTTAGGTGAAGACCCTGTTGCCCAGGGGGAGTCCAGCAGAGTGGCTAAGCCTCCTAAGCGTGTTAGGAAGTGTGGCAATTGTGGTGACAAGTTACCAGCTGAGCATAACAAGCCATTCTGCTCTAAATACATCTGTAAACTAACAGGGAAGGAGACCTCACAGATTATGAAGCAATTTCTCTCGGTTCAGACCGAAATGCTATCCACCCTAAAGGAGTTTCAATCTTCCCTAAATAGGAGAGACATTGATTCTCCGGTTCCGGGCCCCTCCTCCCACGAATCCTCTTCTGCCTCTCGTCTGTTTGTACCCCTACAGGCTAGTAGAGTGTACCCCTCGGATTCTGAGGAGTCCGAGTTGGCCTTGCGTAGTGAGACCCTGGTTGACAGCCAGGCGGAGGAGGAGGAGGATGCCAGGACAGGAAAATACATGTTCCCTGCTGATAAAATGGAGGGCCTTCTAGCAGCTGTTTATGCTACTGAGCATATTCAAGAACCAGCAGAGCAGGTCTCAGCTCAGGACAGGATGTACATGGGCTCAATAAAACCTCAAACCAAGACCATTCCTGTCCATCAGTCACTAAAAGACATTATCCTCAGGGAGTGGGCAGAACCTGAAAAAAAGCTTACCAAGTTTTAAAACTTGGAATTGCCGCTGTCCATTTAAGGCGGAGGTAGTAGACACCTTTTTTAAGGTCCCTAAGCTTGATGCCCCCTTGGCTCAGGTCTCCAGACAGTCAGAGCTTTCTTTTGAGGATACAGGCAGTTTAAAGGATGCCATGGACAGGTGTACCGACACTTCTCTCCGTAGAGCATGGGAAGCCAATGCAGCCGCCCTTGGTCCTGCATTGGCCTCAGCCTGCGTGGCAAGAAATGCCGACGCCTGGACTTCCAGGCTTCTAGACCATCTCCCCAGTTCTTCCAAGACAAAGGAGATACAAGATTCCCTCCAGCTTATTAGCGGTGCAGTGGCCTACTTGGCAGACGCGGCGGTTGAAACCGTTCGCGCCTCAGCCAAGACCGGGGCCCATATTAATGCCTCTAGGAGGGCCGTCTGGCTAAAAACCTGGAGGGGTGATCTTTCCTCTAAACGCCGCCTATGTGCACTCCCCTTTTAAGGGTTCCCTCTTGTTTGGGGATGCCTTAGATCAGGCTTTGTCCAGGTCTTCTGAGAAGGGGAATAAATTCCTTTCAAAACCCAGGCAGAGTAGGAAGCGGTCCTTTCGTCCCAGCCAGAGAAAGAATCCACCCCCGGACAAAAGACCGTCCATCAGCCGGCGTTGGACCTTTGGAAAGGATAGACCCAAAGGGGGGATCCTTTTTTCCAGTCCCAAGCCCTCCGGGAAGGATACCAAGTGACGGGAAGGTGGGGGGCAGGCTCTCCAGGTTTCTTCCTGCCTGGGAGAGCATAACCCAGAGTCCCCATGTCCTGCAGATAATCAGGGAGGGTTACCATTTAGAGTTCAGAGAGCTTCCCCCCCCCCCCTGACCTTTCTCCTCACTCACCTCCCAGGGGACTCCAGCAAGGCCGCAGGCCTCTCCCAGAATATTGCAAATCTGGCAGAACAGGGGGTCATAATACCGGTCCCACCAGACCAACAAGGTCAGGGAGTATACTCCCACATTTTTGTTGTTCCCAAGCCGGACGGCAAGTTCAGATTGATAATCAATCTGAGACCCCTGAACTCCCATCTCCTCTACAAAAGATTCCGGATGGAGAGTGTTCACAGCCTCAGGGGTCTTTTGTTAGAAGGCGTCTTTATGGCGACCATAGATTTGAGGGACGCCTACCTGCATGTCCCGATTTTTTTTTTTTTTTTGGGACATCAGAGGTTTCTGAGATTTGCCCTCGCCTCCGCACAAGGAATTCAGCACTGGCAATTTGCTGCCCTCCCCTTTGGTCTGGCCTGCACCCCAAGGGTGTTTACGAAGGTCTTGGCGGAGGTAATGGCTCATCTACATTTGAAAGGGGTCTCCCTCGTCCCCTATCTAGACGACCTTCTGCTCTTCAGCCCAAGTCAGGATCAGCTCCTTTCGGACCTGACCGTCGTCGTGACCACTCTGGAGTCGCTTGGTTGGATAATCAACAAGCAAAAGTCCTCCCTTCTGCCGGAGCAGCGGAAGGCATACCTGGGGGTTCTCATAGATTCCCGAGAAAGGAAGCTTTTTCTTCCCCAAGAGAAGTTCCAGAGGCTTGTGACGACGATCGGGTCTTTAGTGGCTACAGAAAATCCCTCCCTCAGAGAGATCATGAAGCTGTTCCGGCGGTCCCCTGGGCCCAACTACACGCAAGACCACTTCAGAGGTTCCTCCTCTCCGCCTGGAAAGGAAAGGAGGACACTCTCGATTCCCGGGTCAGGGTCCCGATCCTAGTCAAGGACTCCCTAGGTTGGTGGCTTCACCACCAAAACCTCCTGAAGGGCCATCCGTGGAGTCAGACCAATCCAGTGAAGGTCACTACGGACGCCAGTGCTTGGGGTTGGGGAGCCCATGTACAAGAACTGCGGGCACAGGGATCCTGGGATCCCCATCAAAGGCGGACTACTTCCAACTATCGAGAATTACTGGCAGTGGGAGAAGCTCTGAGGGCATTCGAAGAAAGAATTCAGGGCAAGGATGTCCTGGTCCTTTCCGACAATGCTACGACAGTCGCCTTTCTCAACAGACAGGGAGGCACCAGGTCCCAATCTCTCCTGTCACTCTCCCTGCAGATCCTGGGTTGGGCGGAACAGAGAGTACCCTCTATTCTGGCAATCCACATAAGGGGAGCCACCAATCTTTCTGAGCCGTCGACCCATTCTTCAGGGGGAGTGGGAATTGTGCCAGGAAAACTTCGACTGGGTTTGTCGGCGGTTCGGGGATCCGGAGATAGACCTTTTTTCCTGCAGGGAAAACAGAAAAGTGAACAGGTTCTTTTCCCTCTTGCGGGGACAGGGTTCTCAGGGGGTGGATGCGCTAGCCCAGTCCTGGGAGTTCCGTCTGGCTTACGCTTTTCCCCCGCTGAATCTGATCCCAAGGGTCTTACAAAAGCTGGGCTCCTCGGAAACCAAATTAATCCTAATCACTCCTTGGTGGCCCCGGAGATCCTGGTTTCCCATTCTGAAGCTCTGGTCTCTGGCTCCCCCGCTTCCCCTTCCTCTCCGAGCGGATCTCCTGCGGCAAGGGCCGATCTCTCATTCAAACCCATGGTTCTTCAGCCTGACGGCATGGCTCTTGAGAGGTGGAACTTGCAGCAGAAGGGCTGCTCGGATAGAGTCATAGATACTCTACTATCTAGCCGCAAGAAGGTCACCAGACGCATCTACGCAAAGGTCTGGACAATCTTCACGTTGGTGCACCACAAAGCAGATCTCTTCTCCCAAAACTCCCGCCATCCTGGAGTTTCTTCAGGATGGCGTGGAACTAGGCTTAGCTACCAGAACTCTAAGTTTACAAGTGGCAGCTTTATCATACTTTTTGGAGAAGAGCCTCTCAGCGGACCCTCTCATCAAGAGATTATTGATGGCTAGGGACAGACTTTCTCCTGTGCAGGTTTCCCGGGTTCCCTCATGGGACCTCTCCCTGGTCCTGGAGCAGCTGACTAAGGCACCATTTGAGCCTATAGACAGCATTTCTGTAAAATTTCTTACAATTAAGGTTACCTTTTTGTTAGCCATCACGTCTGCCAAGAGAGTTGGAGACTTGCATGCTTTTTCTATCAAGGAACCCTTTCCAAGGTGGCAACCAGGTTCCATAGGTCTCAGGAAGTGATACTTCCTTCTTTTTGCGCAAATCCCAGCAATGAAAAGGAAGCCACTTTCCATTGCTTGGATGTAAGACGCTGCCTTTTAGTTTACCTAGAGAGGGTTAGTGAATTCAGAACTTCCCCTCACCTTTTAGTTAATTTCTCAGGGCAGAGAAAGGGTCAACAGGCAACTAAGGCTTCCATCTCCAAATGGATTAGGCAGGCTATCTCCTTGTCCTACACACAGGCAGGTAGGCCAATTCCTGTTATTAAGGCTCATTCCACGCGTTCTCTGGCAACCTCCTGGGCAGAAAGGGCAGGAGCTTCCATAGAGCAGATCTGTAGAGCAGCAACCTGGTCCAGCTGGAATACGTTCCTCAGACATTATAGAGTCGAACTACTGTCTCCACAAGACCTGATGTTTGGTAGGAAGGTCTTACAGACGGTGGTCCCGCCCTAAGGTAGGCCTGAGGATTACTTGCTTTTCTCTCAGGGTGCCGTCCTGGAAGACGAGGGAGAAATTACCAGTTACTTACCGGTAGCTGGATTTCTACGAAGTCTTACAGGAGGGCAGGCCTACTTCCCTCCCTTTTACTTCTATCTAAATTCCTCCTTTTTCTTAGTTTCTGTCTATACCGTGTTCTAAAGAGCGGTTGCTTATCTTAAACTGAGGCACACGGGAGGGGTGGTGCCTTTTTAACCTCATTTTGATTGTGTTTCCTGTCAGGTGAGCCAGTCTACTCTCAGGGTGCCGTCCTGTAAGACTTCGTAGAAATCCAGCTACCGGTAAGTAACTGGTAATTTTATTCCCCAGGGTCTCTGCTAAAAAAAATATTTATACAATGTTTGGGGGTTCTAAAGTAATGTTCTAGCAAAAAATACAGATTTTTTTCCCCTAATTGTCTTTCAGGACAGCCACCTGAGAGACCTTGGCTCCTCTCCTCCGTAGGAAAAAATGCGCAAGCCATATTTAAATTTCCTCCTCCCCTGCTGGCTCCTTAGTTATTTGTGTTTCCTCCAGAGGGGAGACGCCACAAGAATCGAGCCAAGGGAGGCTCAGGCAAGCATGTCCTGAAAGGGAGCAGAAGCTCTTTGGACAGGCCAGGTCACTAACCTGGTGAAGATTGGCGCCCTCACGTCCCTGAGTGCAGGTGTAGGACGGTGGGTGACGTCATGTCCGGCAAACGGGGTGTGTACTTCTGGGTTCGCAGCTTCCGGTTTCGGATGCGAATTACGAAAACGGAGCCAGGCAGAGGCTGGTGGGAGCCGCATATGCTATGGAGACAGCAGAGGCGCCGCTGGTGACACAGGGGAAGATTACTGGTATTAACGCTGTATTTTTTTTTTTCCCCTTTATGTCTTTTCTGAAAACGGACAACAACAGGCCTCCTCACAGCTCGAAGAGGTAGAAAAAAGTGCCCGTCTTGCAAAGTCACACTTAGAGATTCGTGGGGGAAAGCAATATGTAAAGATTGTATTAGCAAGCTAGTACAGGAACACACTACAGAGCAGAATGAGCTACCGTCATCTGTTAAAGAGTTATCCAACACTTTTTTGAATCCTTTAAAACAGGGCTTGACAAATTTGCTTTGAATCTAGGAGCCAGCTAAAAAAGTTAGGCGCCATTTTTTATTTTTTTTGTTATGACTCAGTGATGAGCCCCAGTGTCGTTACTAGGGTTGGTATCACCCCCCTCCACCAACTACAGACCCCCCTCTCTCATTAAAGACCCACCCACTAAGTACAGACCCCCTCCCACAGTATAGATCCCCCTCACTAAATACAGACACTGATCAAAGCCCAGGCGCCAGGGTGAAATTTCTAGTCGCATTGGCGACCTGGCGCCTGGGATTTGTCGAGCCCTGCTTTAAAACCTTCTTTGAAGAATTTCAGATCCCGCAGATTCAGTCGGCTTCTCCTCCAGTACAGACAGCGGTAAAAATACCACAAGTAATACCTTTCACCAGTGCATGCCCTTTAGTAACCCCTAGTGAGTAGGCAGAAGAGAAACCTGACAGCGCAGTGTCCAGTTCCCAAGAATCAGAGGAGGAGGCTCTGAAAGGGGATTCCAGTAAGCCATCCCGATATAAACTCTCATTAGAGGATGTCGATCATCTCTTGGGAGCCATTTATACCATACTAGGTATACAAACGGAGAAGAAGACTCTATCCCGGCATGAACAGATGTATGAGGGATTAGGGGAACAGGAAAAAATTTCTTTCCAGTTAACGAGGTGTTAGTAGAGGCAATAAAAAAAGAATGTCAGGAACCAGAAAGAAAACCATTTTTTTTTTCTAAAGCCATAGAAAGACGGTTACCATTCTCAGATGACCCATCATCAATATGCAACAAAATCCCAAACCTAGGTGCCGCCTTCTCACAAGTTTCAAGGCATACAGATTTAGCATTTGGAGATATGGGCATTTTATCTGAGGCAATGGATAAAAGGATGGTCTCTCTGTTAAAAAAGTCATGGGACTCCACATTGGGAAGTTTAAAGCCAGCAATAGCAGTCACTGTGCTGGCCAGAAATGTGGAGTTCTGGCTGAACCAGATCCAGGCACACATTGAGGAAGGAACTGCGAAAGAACCAATCCTATCCTCCTTTCCCACACTGCTACGAGGCATAGAGTATATCCCAGATACCTCAACAGAACTGGTACGGATGGCAGCCAGGTCATCCGCACTAGCCAACTCTACAAGAAGAGCCCTATGTTTTAAGACATGGCAGGGGGACTGCGCTTCTAAGGCCAAACTATACGGGATCTCGTTTACAGCGGACTTGCTTTCTTTTTATCCACTGTACGATCTAGCACCTTCTCCAACCCTGGCCCAATTAGCATTTCCGCTGAAATGCAAAGCAACCTGGACAACAGAACAAAAGGAGACAAAAAGAGGATATGAGACCCCGATATACAGCACCCAAGGCGGATAACCAAATAAGACCTTGGGTCCAGAAAGGGAAAGGCAAAGGAGTGTAGATTTTTCGTCCTGATCAAGCCCGCAACAAAAAAAATTACAATTTAGTCACAATAGGTGGAAGACTGGGGGCCTTCCTCCCGTAATGGGGAAAAAATTATCTCCAATTACTTTATTTTGAGAACAATAAGAGATGGCTATCACCTGGAGTTCTCAATCACCCCCAAAAAGACTTTACATCACAAAACTTTCAAAAAAACAAAGGAAAGGGCAAAGGTTTAATGAGAGCCATAAAGGATCTCAGAAAACAGGAAGTAATCACAGAGGTGCCAAAGGACTCCCACATATTCGGAGTACAAAAACGCACAGGGAAGGTCAGACCAATCCTAAACCTCAAACCCTTAAATGTATCCATAACTTACAAGAGATTCAGGGTGGATTCAATATACTCAGTGAAGGCCTTATTACCCCCAAACTGTTTATGGTTTCCCTAGATTTAAAAGACGCGTATCTACACGAAAACGGGAAGAGCGTCTAGATAGGCAATGATGGATATGCCTTGGACTCGCAAGGGTGCCAAGGCTTCCGCCAGAATCTTTGGAAAAATTCTGGGTGAAGAGGAAAGGCCGAAGGGTGAGGTTCGGAATTGAAGGTGCATGGTTTTCTTTTTTGTTTCTATTGCTAACCTTAGGAATTTCTGACAATTTTCGTGTATTGGGATACACGAAAATTGTCAGAAATTCCTAAGGTTAGCAATAGAAACAAAAAAGAAAACCATGCACCTTCAATTCCGAACCTCACCCTTCGGCCTTTCCTCTTCACCCAGAATTTTTCCAAAGATTCTGGCGGAAGCCTTGGCACCCTTGCGAGTCCAAGGCATATCCATCATTGCCTATCTAGACGCTCTTCCCGTTTTCGCAGAATCTCCAGGAAGATTACAAAAGAACCTTAAAAACACACAGACGTTCCTAAAAAATATAGGTTGGCTAATAAATATAGAAAAATCCAACCAAACCCACTTAACAGATAAAATACTTGGGATATCTAATAG
This sequence comes from Rana kukunoris, assembly GCA_029574335.1. Lineage (NCBI taxonomy): Eukaryota > Metazoa > Chordata > Amphibia > Anura > Ranidae > Rana > Rana kukunoris. The sequence continues at coordinate 182,664,852 of CM056057.1, forward strand.
ATTCGATCCAACAAAAAGTATTCCTGCCCAAGGAGAAAATAGAAAAGATCCAAAAAGTAAGCGCAATACAGGCAAACCTACCATGTACCATCAGAAAGATAATGTCAACGTTGGGGTTATTAACGTCTACGATCCCAGCGGTACAATGGGCAGCCCTACATTTTCGGCCACTGCAAATGTTCCTATTAAAATAATGGGATCACAAGCAGGAGTCCTTGGACACTCAGGTTCTAATACCAGCAAAAGTAAAAAGAACCCTATGGTGGTGGAGGACAGTAGAAAATGTAAGCAAAGGACGTTCCACAGCCGCTTCCCATTTTCCCAAACCCTAACCACAGATGCAAGCAGCATAGGGTGGGGAGCACATCTAGGCTCCCAGATAACACAAGGGACGGAAGATGAGATCATCCAGCTGGAAGGAATTGAAGGCAGTAGGGCTTGCACTCCAATCCTTCCAGAAAGAGTTGAATAGACATCACTTACAGATCAGGTCCGACAATGCATCAGTCATTGCCTACATAAACAAACGGGGAGGAACAAGAAGTGGAACCCTGTGGGCGTTGGCAGAGAAAATCCTGAAATGGGGAGAGAAAAACACTCTCTCAGCAGTCCACTTAAAAGGAGATTTAAACAAAGTGAGAGAATGCGTTAAAACAAGAGGTGTTGAAACAAATTACTCAAAAATGGGGAACACCTCAGGTAGACTTATTTGCCTCAAGAGAAAACAGAAAAGTCTGAGCATTCTTTTCCCTGAAAAGAGGACCGAGCGCTAGGGGTAGATGCGTTGGCACAGAGGTGGACATTCAAAATATTTAATATGCCTTTCCCCCACCAGTACTAATACCAGCGGTAATAAGAAAATTCTGCATAGAGAACACAACATTGATTCTCATAGCACCTTACTGGCCCAGGAGACCATGGTTCTCTATGCTAAAATAACTCGCTATAGAGCCCCCCTGGTTACTGCCAGTCCAAGAAGATCTACTCTTCCAGGGCCTAATATACTGCCCCCAAGTGAAAAGGTGGAACTTGGCCACTTGGTGTCTGAGGAGCAGCTGCTGAAATCAAAAGGGTTCTCAAGCCTCTTAATAGCGACTCTGCTAAAAAGCAGGAAAGTGGAGACACACAACATCTACCAGAGAGTATGGAAGTGCTTTTACAGATGGTGCACAGAAAACACCTTCAACACATAGAGCTCAGTGGCAGTCTTAGAATTTCTATAGAGTGGCGTAGATAAAGGACTAAGCCTTATTACATTAAACAATCAAGTGTCAGCACTTTCGGTTTTTCAGGAAAAAAGATTAGCATCCAATCCATGGATAAGACTCTTCAGATATATGAGCAGACAAAAATCTATACAGCGTACAATCTTTCGAAAGTGGGACCTGTCACTAGTGCTGCAAACTATGACGGCAGACCCCTTTGAACCACTAGAAAATTGCAACCTGAAGAAGCTGACACTTAAAGCAGTCTTCCTGATAGCAATTACCACAGCCAAAAGGTTCTGTGATCCTTATCGATCAGACCCCCCTTTTGTCAGTTTTTTTCAGACCGCATAATTTTTAAAATGGAACCCGGGATTTCTGCCTAAAGTAGTCTCGAGATTCCACAGAGATCAAGAAATTGTGCTACCTTCATTTTGTCTGAATCCTTCTTCTAAAGAACAAGAAATAGTTTCATAATTTAGACGTCGGGAGATGCGTCTTACATTATTTAGAGGTAACAAAAACACTGAGTAAGATGGATTTCTTATTTATTTTATATTCTGGAGCTAAAAAAGGACACAAGGCCTCTAGACGCACCATAGCTAGATGGCTAAGAGAAGCCATTAAATAGGCTTACAAGTTGGGAGGCATACAGATCCCAGAGGGTATCAAAGTGCACTCCACGAGATAAATGGCAGCGTCAAAGGCAGAAAGAGCTGGAGCAACGCCGGAACAGATTTGTAAAGCGGCAACATGGTCCAGCTTTGCCACCTTTGTAAGACACTAGAGAGTGGATCTTTGGTCAGCTAAAGATCAGACCTTTGGACGCAAGGTCTTACAAGCCGTGGTCCCGCCCTAGGGGTAAGTGCTCGGTTATCCTCCTCAGGTGGCTGTCCTGACAGACGATTAGGGGAAAAACAAAGTTTCTTACTGGTAACGTTCTTTCCCGAAGTCTTTCAGGACAGCCGGGTACCCACCCGAATGTGTATTAAGACATAAGATTTTCTTACAGGAAATGTGATATAGTTGACTATTTGTATAATATGTTTTTGTGTCTCCCCAGCAACTGGAGGTGCTCTTTTAGAAACTGAGGAGCCAGCAGGGGAGGAGGAAATTTTATAGAAGGCTGGCGCAGTGTTTCCTATGGAGAGAAGGAGCCAAGGTCTCAGGTAAGTAACTTAGTTTATCTTGTAAGCAACTTTTCTTTGTCTCATTTTTTTACAGCACAGAAACCTGTTATTGTAACAGGGTGTGTAGACTTTTTATACCCTCCGTATATGTGTGTGTATGTTAGGGTTGTCCCGATACCACTTTTTTAGGTCCGAGTACAAGTACGGATACTTTTTTTTCAAGTAGTCACCGATACCGAATACCGATACTTTTTTTAAATGTCATGTGACAGTTTTCAAACCACAATACAAACTAAGGATATTTTCTTTAGAATTATGAAGAACTGTAACTCAAGACATTATAAAACAATAAAGAATGCCCATTACATTGGTGGTCGTTGGGAAGAATGCCCATTAAATTGGTGGTCGGTGGGAAGAATGCCCATTACATTGGTGGTTGGTGGGAAGAATGCCCCTTTACAGATGTCAAAAACATTCATTGGGGTTACTATTTTGCAAGTTGGAAATGAGTCAATGCAAAAAAAAATGCTGCTTTAACATGTCAGCGGGTGGCACTGTCCTCCTTAAGAGTTAACTTAATTCTTATCAACTTAATTCTTATCTTCTTACTCATGAGAGAAAGACAAGTCTTTGGGAGGGAACCACCGGTTGCAGCCAGGAGGGCTGGTGGGTGACCTGTGCAGTCGGGAGGACCGGGGAGGCACGCCTGAGAGGACTGGGAGCAATGCAGTCAAAGATGGGTGCAAAGGCAGTAGTGAGGACTGCAATGTCATGGGCAGTGTAGTCGGGTAGCTGCAGTCAGGAGGGCTGGTGGGGCCTGAAGAGAGCTGACTGGGAGCAGTAGTCCACCTGTAGGACAGCTAGCATTAAAGACTTTTCATTTCTTGTTACACCATAGTGGCCTGCGGCCCCTGCCTGCAAAAGGCAATTGCCATGGCCTGGCTGAGCCAGCCCCTGGCCTAACTTTAAATGTGCTAGCTGCTCCTGGGAGTTAAAGCGCGGGTTCACCCTAAAAAAAAATTTCTAACATTACATTGAGCAGACTCCTGAGAGTAAGAGTATGCTGCTCTTTTTTTCTTTTTTTTTTTTTCTTTTTTTTCGTACATACCTTTTTATTTATTTTTATTATTTTTTTCGCACATATCATTTTAGCGATATTTTCACTTCCGGTAGTGAAGGGGAGTGGGCGTTCCTATTGACAGCCTAAGTGATTGACGTGCTTTCGACCGGCGCATACAGCGTGTCACGACTTGCCGAAAGAAGCCGAACATCGAGTCGGCTCTATACGGCGCCTGTGCACCGACGTTCGGCAAGTATGCACTGCTCGGAAGCATGTCAATCACTTAGGCTGGTAATAGGAACGCCCACTCCCGCGGGATTCACTACCCAGGAGCCGGGGGTGAAAATATAGCTAAAATGGAAAAGAGCAGCATACTCTCACTCTCAGGAGTCTGCTCAATGTAATGTTAGAATTTTTTTTTTAGGGTGAACCCCCGCTTTAAAAGAAGTAAGGAAAGTGCTGATGGAGACTGGAGTAGTAACTTGTACATAGTTGTCCCAATTGATATACAATCCACCAATTGATGTACATAGTTGCTGCAATTGATTGATATACAATTTGCTGGGCATCTCATAATCCCCTTACCCCATCAAAGTTAAATTCCCTAGTAACAAAAAAAAAAAAAACAAGCACATGGACCGTTTTATTGTCTCAGAGTGACTGGGAAGTGAATGTCGGGCTGGGCAGTGTGATAGGTGGGCCACACACATCACTTAACAGCCCCTACGGGGGGGGGGGGGTTCCACTTCATAAAGGTTCCACTTCTAACAGTTTCCTTGGCATAATATTTCTCTGGATTGTGTGCACAATGAGGACTCATGGGAAACTTAGTACTGGAGGAAACGCCTACATCAGGTATCTTCAAAGTACGGCCCTCCAGCTGTTGCGGAACTACAAATCCCATGAAGCATTGTAAAAAGTCTGACATTCACAGACATGACTGAGCATGATGGGAATTGTAGTTCCTGAACAACTGAAGGGCCCGTTTCATGACCCCTGGCCTACATCAATGGGGTACCACCCTGCAGGCTTCTTTTAGAAGAAGAAAATGTATAAAACTGTGTCATAATAGGACTTTGGAAGTTAATTTCCTACTGGAGCGCAAAAAAAAATAAACCAGAGGTATTCTCTAAACAGGTGGGAGGAAAGAGGAAGTTTATAGGAACAAAGATGTACCTGGAATGTTTTCACAGATTATTATTTTTTATTTTTATTATCTTAGTAATCCACTTTGCATTCCACTGTGACACTTCTTATCTTTATCAGCTTTTAAGGAAGACTTGGAAAATAAACTGATTGGTCAGCACCTGGCCAGTGATGTCATCTTCCGAGCAATCACAGGGTTTATGAACAATAAAAACCCCAAGAAGCCCCTGGCTCTATCCCTGCATGGCTGGACCGGCACCGGCAAGAACTTCATCAGCAAAATCATCACAGAGAACATTCATGAGAAGGGGATGAGCAGCAAGTTTGTCCATCTTTTTGTGTCAACTTTGCATTTCCCACACGACCACTTAATTCGTCTATACAAGGTGCGCTTACTTTTGTTAATCTCACAAATTGTCACAATTTATAGAACTCCACTTAATAATGGTCTTTTTAAGGCAGAGTAATGAGTAGTCGTTACTGTGTCTGTGTACAGCTGTGACCAAAAGTTTTGAGAGTGACACAAATATAATTTTTTTTACAAAGCCTGCTGCTTCAGTGTTTTTAGATCTTGCCCTGAAGCCTTCTTAACAAATGCAGTGGAAATGTATTTTATGGGACTTTGCAATGAATTTCAATTCATCTGATCACTCTTAATAACATTCTGGAGTACAGTGGAACCTCGGATTAAGAGTAACTTGGTTTGAGAGCAATTTTTTGTTTGTTTTAACTCTGACTTTGTTTGCGAGTGTTGACTCGCAAGACGAGCAGAATTCAAGCTAAATATGTCTGCAGTACTGCATTTGGCCTGAGGTACGGGGTCGCAGGAGCCGAGCAGAGCCTAAATATGTCTGCAGTACCGCATTTGGCCTGAGGTACGGGATCGCAGGAGCAGAGCCGAACAGCAAAGATCGCCGCCGTTTGGCAATGCTCGGAAATGCACAAAAAAATACTCAGTTTCCGTGCTTTTCCGATGTTTGCTAAGGTCAGCCGAAGTGTCCTCGGGCCTTTTTGGCTGTTTCCGAGGCTCTTTGGCGCATCCCCACCCACCCCTGGCCGCATTCGGTATTGCATCCCATTGAAGTCAATGCGGAATGAATTATTTTCTTATTCATTGACTTCAATGTATGTGTGTGTGTGTGTATTTATATTAGACTTTGGGGTTCACTTTGCAAGTGCAGTTTCACTCTGGACATTCACAAGGACATTTTCTCTAGAGCGTAGTGAACAGTATATTTGCCTTCAGTAAATCAACCCCTTTATGTACAGCTATTTATCCTTTAAAGCGGAGTTCCACCCAAAAATGGAACTTCCGCTTAATCCACTCCTCACCTCCTTTACATGCCACATTTGGCATGTAATTTTTTTTGGGGGGGAGTGGGGGCTTCAGGAGTGGGATTTCCTGTCCCACTTCCTCCTATCGAGGGGCTGGTAAGGCGATTAAGCTTAATCGCCTTACTGCAGCCCCTTCCCTAGGCGATCGCCTAGGACACTGACAGGTCCTAGCCGATCGCCTGTCCAATCAGCGGCGAGCCGCGCTGCTCGCGCATGCGCAGTGCTGCTCGCGCATGCGCAGTGGGTGCCCGGCCGTAAAGCCGAAGGCTGTAACGGCCGGGTGCCCACACTTAGAATGAAGACGCCGGCCGGGAAGGGGGGGAGAGGAGCGGAGCCCCGGCCGGCGCGTCGCTGGAATGCTGGAGCAGGTAAGTGAATGTTTATTAAAAGCCAGCAGCTACACTTTTTGTAGCTGCTGACTTTTAATAAACATAACATTTGGCTGGAACACCCCTTTAAGGACAAAGTCCTCTGAATCCCTAGTTAATTCAGAGATAAGACGAAAAAGATTTTTCCCATGTGAAAGCATTGTCTAATTTCTTTGATAGGGGGAATTACTTGCTGATCCCAGCCAATCGGATAAGTGCCTGAACCTACTATGTAAACTTAAGAATGTTGGAACCTCCTTTTTATATTGTTTTAAACATCCAAATTTACTTTATTTGATATAATCAGTCCCGTTGGAAGAATGTCCCTATCACAAGGATAGGAATGTCTATTGTGGTGAACATTCAATTGAATCTTCTACATGGGTAGTTTTATTTTTTTTTATATAAAACTATAAGATCTCCCTCTATAAAACTTAATGGGTAATAGTTTTGTAAACCTTTCCTCCATGAACCTTGGATCTTTCACACTAAGGCGCTTTCACGCTAAAATAGGCACCTGAAAATTTTGCGAAAACCTATTAACATTAAAATCAATAGATGCTTTGACACTGGGGCAGGGCAGTGAAAAACTCCTGCAAGCAGCATCTTTTCTAAAAAAAAATTGCCTCAAAAGCGCACCTCTCCATTGATTGGTTCTTTTGAGTCATGTGACCTTCAAAAAAGTGCACTAATAACACCTCAAAAGCGATTGAAAAGGGCCCGGTGTTTTAGGGGAGGTTTTCACGCGCATCTGTGTGAAAGGACTCTTATTGATTTAGTTGCCTTTTCTCTGCAGTCTCTCTTTCACCATGTATGTGATTTGGAGTTCAAAACCAAGCTGACCTTTCTTCCCACCCCCCCTCTTTTTTTTTTTTGTTTTTTTAAATGTAGGTGTTTGTTTAGAAAATGTTTAACAGTTTACAAAAATGGCATAGAAGAACAGATATTCCACATGTAAGGAAAGGACATCAACATGGCTATAGTAGAGATTATCCAGTGGCATAGAAATATACGCATACAGTTCAATATGGATTCCATAGAAATCTTAGTACCCATAGTAAGGTTAGGTTCACACTACTGCAATCCGATTTCAGTGGGATTTTGCGACTAAGTTGCGTTTTTGGATGTGGTTTGCATATTCTGTTGGGCCAAAACGCACCGTTAATCACACCAAAGTAGGTACAAGAACTTATTCCAAAATCACGCCACACAGGGCACACTGATGTGAACGGACACTAGGGTTGCCCCGATACCACTTTTTTAGGGCCGAGTACAAGTACCGATACTTTTTTTTCATGTTTCAATGTGTCCCCAAATGCAGCCATGTCCCCCCCCCCACATATATTGCAGCCATGTCCCCCCCCCACATATATTCCAGCCCCCCCCCACATATATTGCAGCCATGTCCCCCCCCACATATATTGCAGCCATGTCCCCCCCCCCACATATATTGCAGCCATGTCCCCCCCCCCCCCCCCACATATATTGCCGCCATGTCCCCCCCACATATATTGCAGCCATGTCCCCCCCCCACATATATTGCAGCCATGTCCCCCCCACATATATTGCAGCCATGTCCCCCCCACATATATTGCAGCCATGTCCCCCCACATATATTGCAGCCATGTCCTGTCCCCCACAGATGCAGCCATGTCTCCCATACCTAGTAGTAGATGATGCCACGTTGATCCCCGTGCAATACAGGCAGCTTTCGTTTGAATACTTGTAATGCCCGCCGTGCCGTGTATTCTATGCAGGTATCGGCGGGTACAAGTACTCCCGCAAATTATCGGTCCCCATACTGGTATCGGGACAACCCTAACGGCCACCATTGAAAATAATGTGATTTAAAGTGGTCCAGAGGTGAATGTGCCCTATATTGTGTTGCAGTAAATCAGTGGATGATATGATATGACATTTCCTGGATAGTCTCATGATAATACAGGATGTCAGGGCTCGGTAGCTTTTTTTTTTTGTTCTAAGCAGAAGTGCAAACTGAAATTTGCCATGAACTAGTATATCTAAGCACATTGGGATGGGCAGAAAAGGCTTGTATTCATTATAAAAAGGGAAATGCGTGAAAAGGTGAACTTGGCCTTTAAGGGTCTTTAGATGACTGCATTCTATAACTATGTATAATTTGTTTTATACAGTCCTATGTTAATATCGAGGTCCTCTTCCATCATTCAGGATCAGATACAGTCATGGGTTCGTGGAAATGTCACCAACTGTCCTCGATCCATATTCATATTTGATGAGATGGACAAGATGCATAAAGGACTTATTGACACAATCAAGCCGTTCCTGGACTTTCATGAGCAGTTAGATGGCGTGTCGTACCGTAAAGCTATCTTCATTTTCCTCAGGTATCAAGGAAAGGAAAAATTCACTTCTTACTGTGTATTTTAAGTTTATGTGCAATTAGCTACTTAAAGTGGAGTTCCACCCAAAAATTGAACTTTCGCTTAACCCACTCCTCACCCCCTTACATGCCACATTTGGCATGTCATTTTTTTTGGGGGGGAGTGGGGGCTTCAGGAGGAGTGGGACTTCCGACCGTGAATCCGAAAGCTATCACGATCGGGTGCCCACACTTGGTATGAAGACGCCGGGGGGGGGGGGAGCGAGGAGAGGAGCCCCCGGCCGGAGAGTCGCTGGAACCGTGGAGAAGGCAAGTGTATGTTTATTAAAAGCCAGCTGCTGACTTTTAATGAACGTAAAAAAAAGGCTGGAACACCCCTTTAACCAGCGCGGGCCTGAATATCCAACATGCCGTCATTTGACGGCATCTCCTTCAGGAGAGCGCGCTGCGGGGAAGCCCTGTGTTGTTCGTGTCCCTTGGACACGGCCAATCACAGATCGCGGCGAACGGCCAATCAGAGCCGCCATTTGCGATGCGATCTGTGGGCGAATGAGAGATGATCTCACAGATCATCTCTCATTGCCGTTTTTACACAGAGACAGCATCCTGTCTCTGGAGAGGAGGAGCCCGATCTGTGTTCCTTCCTACATAGAGACACAGATCGGTCACCCTCCCCCCACAGTTAGAACACACCTAGGATACACATTTAACCCCTTTCTCACCCCCTAGTGTTAACCCCTTCCATGCCAGTCACATTTATACTGTAATTAGTGCATATTTATAGCACTGATCGCAGTATAAATGTGAATGGCGCCAAAAATGTGTTAAAAGTGTCCTCCATAATGTCACAGTACCAATAAAAATCGCAGATCGCCGCCATTTCTAGTAAAAAAATAAATAATAAAAAATAATAATTATCTCCCCTATTTTGTAAGCGCTATAACTTTTGCGCAAACCAGTCGCTTATTGCGATTTTTTTTTTTTTTTTTTTTTTACCAAAAATATGTTGAAGAATACGTATCGCCCTAAACTGAGAAAAAAAAAATGTGTTTTTTTTTTTTCAATTGGGATATTTATTATAGCAACAAGTAAAACATATTGTATTTTTCTTCAAAATTGTCGCTCTTTTTTGTTTATAGCGCGAAAAATAAAAACCGCATAGGCGATCAAATACCACCAAAAGAAAGCTCTACTTGTGGGGGAAAAAAGGACGTAAATTTTGTTTGGGAGCCACGTCGCACGACCGCGCAATTGTCGGTTAAAGCGATGCAGTGCCGGAAGCTGAAATTTCACCTGGGCAGGAGGGGGGTATATGTGCCCAGTAAGCAAGTGGTTAAAGTGGAGTTCGACCCTGGAAAAAAAAATTCATTAAGAAAACTTGCCAGAAATAGCGGTTGCTATGCGGAAGTTTTTAACCACTTGTCCTCTGCCCACCGTCAAATGGATGGAGGAGGATTCCATTATCCTGACATCACGTCATATGCGGGGATCCCGTGCGAGTGCCCGGCGGCAACGATCGCCGCCGGGCACACGCGATTGCTCAGTAACTGAGCGAGGACGTGGAGCTCTGTATGTAAACTCAGAGCTCCATGTCCTGTCAGGGAGAGAGGAGATCGATTGTGTCCCTTGTACATAGGGACACGATCGGTCACCTCCCCCAGTCACCCCCCCCTCCCCCACAGTTAGAACACTCATAGGACACACATTTAACCCCTTCCCCGCCCCCTAGTGGTTAACCCCTTCACTGCCAGTCACATTTATACAGTAATCAATGCATATTTATAGCATTGTTCACTGTATAAATGTAAATGGTCCCAAAAATGTCAGAAAAGTGTCCGAAGTGTCCGCCATAACGTCGCAGTCCCAATAAAAAAATCGCAGATCGCCGCCATTAATAGTAAAAAAAAAAAAAAAAAAAAAAAACATAAACTATCCCCTTTTTTGTAAACACTATAAATTTTGCGCAAACCAATCGATAAACGCTTATTGCATTTTTTTTTTACCAAAAATATGTAGAAGAATACGTATCGGTCTAAACTGAGGAAAAAAATATTTTTTTTTATAGATTTTTTTGGGTTATTTATTATAGCAAAAAGTAAAAAATATTAAATTTTTTTAAAAATTGACGCTCTATTTTTGTTTATAGCGCAAAAAATAAAAACCGCAGAGGTGATCAAATACCACCAAAAAAAAGCTCTATTTGTGGGGAAAAAAAGGACGCCAACTTTGTTTGGGAGCCACGTCGCACGACCGCGCAATTGTCAGTTAAAGCGACGCAGTGGCGGAAGCTTAAATTTTGTCTGGGCAGGAAGGGGGTGTAGGTGCACAGTAGGCAAGTGGTTAATCTGCCTCGGCAGGTCTTCTTCCTCGTCCTACTTCACGGTTTCTTCTGGTCAATGGGTCGCGCTGCCTTCTGGGAACTGTGTGTATCCCAGAGAGCAGCCGGCCCATTCACAAAGCGCCACGTGACTCGCGCATGCGCAGTAGGAAACGGGCAGTAAAGCTGCAATGCTTCACTGCTTGTTTCCCTTAGTGAGGATGGTGGTGTGGGGACCTGCCGCGATCGAGGGATCAGCTTGGGGGGGGGAGGGGGGTGATGATTTTGGGGGCGCCTAGGACAGGTAAGTGTTCTTATTATTGACTTTAATAAATAAAATAAAAATGGCGGGTGGAACCCCGCTTTAAAGCAGATCAAAAGTCAAAGCTTGGCTATTTAGGTCCATTCTTTTACTACAATTCTGTGTCAAAACATATATACTGTACTTGAAGAGGAATTTCAGTGTTTTTTTTTTTTTTTTTAATACATTTTTTGTCCAACTGTAAACTGTAGCTGCTGACTTATAAAGACCAGGTACTTACTAGTGCCTGGGGTCCAGCACTGTGTCCCAGCAGCTGTCTCTTCTTACCACTGTGGGTCCCTGGAGCTGCTGTCTTGGAAACAGGAGGCAGCTGTGGCCTCCTGAGGAACAGCAGCTGGCCTCCCATTGCACATGTGTAATCTCGAATGGTTCTTTTTGAATGGATGGCCCTGCAGCCTATTGGCTGTCACCTGTCTTGGAAACTGCATAATGGGGCAAACCAGTATGTGGACTCTGCTCCCCTCTGCAAATGCTTCCCATGTGAGTGGAGTTTTAGAGGTAACTGATGTTCCATCAGGGGCCCCCTCCTAGGAGTTTGAGCTTAGTTGCTAACTACCCTCAGATCATGCAACATGTACTTGCAAGAGGAGGGTTGGTGCCAAGGGGCAGGAGAGCATTTGGAGACTGTGAGTTCAGAGATGGCTTGGTGGACATTCAGACTGGATGCATGGGGGGCTTTGGGTGCAGAGATGGTGAGGCTGTGATGAAACAGAGGATGCAAGGGCAGCTGAGGCTGTGGATACTCTGAAGGCCTAATAGAAAGGGAGAATGCAGGTGCAGTGAAGTTGCATTAGATGGATGGAGCCAAGGAGTAGCAGAGTCTGTGGGTGCAGTGGAATCTCAGCCAGTTGGGGGTAGCAGTGGCCACTCTGCGTTTGTCCCTGGCCTGCCCCGATCCCGATACGGATACTAGTATTGATACCAAGCATTTGCCCGAGTACTTGTAAACAAAAAAAATGTAAAAATAACTACTGACAGTCCACGCCTCATCAGTGCTGCATATTAATACCACTGTCACATGACATTAAAAAAAAGTGTGGTACGAATTAATGTTCTTAAAATGTCCATCCTTCCTAAAATGTTATACTTGTTTGAAACGTTGCCGGTGGCAGTCCCACTGACACAGCTGAAATCCCTTCAAAAGAGAAGCCTCCGCTTTATCTGGAATAATGCCTCCCACAGGTTGGCGGGGATGGTGGTCTTGGCTCGGAAGTGTAGGGGGGGATTGAGAGGCCCAGACTTCATCAAATACTACTATGCCTCATATCTGCGAGCGCTTGCAACCTGGACCTCCTGGAAAGCTCCGAACAGATGGGTGGAAATAGAAATGAGTGTTGCGGCCCTGGTCCATCCTTGCTATATGCTCTGGCCCTCTACTGCCCTTCATATGCCCCAGTTACGGAAGATCTGCTTGGCTCCAATGTTGTTCACACTGTCTATTTGAAAGAGATGTTCCGAGCGTTACTCCTTGTCCTCACCAAGCCCACCACTCCTGAATGTCCTATTTAATACAGACATCCCAGACAGCCTCTCTTATGACCGTATATTACCTTGGACCCGGGCAGGAATTTTCCAGTTACGACATGTTGTTTGCTTAGTGTCACGATGCTTACTTACTTTCCCTGACCTACAAAAAAAACATCAGACCCCCCCCCCCCCCCCCAAAAGCTTTTATATTCATACTTAAAGTTCCGACATTTTTTCTCCACTAGATCCCCTTCTCTGACTTTGGAAAAATCAACTGACTTTGAGGCCTTGTGCGCTAGAGGTCCTCACGAGCTCCAAATGATCTCTACCATCTATAAAATGTTGCATTAAGCTGTCCCTGTGGCGGTAAACAGCCACCATTACATGGGCAAATGGTCTCAGATCTTGCAGCATGACATTTCCTTGTTGGATTGGGAGAGCATCTGGAGACACACCTCCAGGATCTCTCGATGTGTGGCACAAAAAGAAACTGCAAGGTCCTGATGCACTGGTATAGGACTCCAGATATTTTACACGCCCGCAATCGAACAATTTCAAAACAATGTTGGAGATGTAATAATGCTGTGGGCTCTCACTATCATTTTTTTTGGGAATGTCCCCTTGTTAACCAATTTTGGCTTCAAGTTCAGCAAGTGTTGGAAACACTGGTTGGAATTCCTGTCCCCCTGAAGCCCATACACTATTTGTTGGGTCTGTTAACCCCACCTCCAACACTCCCACATCTGCTCACTACTGTGGCTGACATGCGTAGAATGAAGCGTCTGACGGCTACAGTGGAGGGTTCGGAACAAAATTTTTTTGAAACATGGTCAGCATTGGATAATTCAGTATATGGTTCTGAAGGAAATGGTCCAGTTAGTTGACTTCAGTTGCTTACATATTCTTTTAAAGATTTATACACTAATTACTTTTCTTTTTGTACAGTTCTTTATAGGAAGTTATATGGTATGTTTTTGTTTCCTCTCTAACTCCTGTATAATTGTGATAGGAGGCTGTCTCAAACTAATTTTACAAATTTTATCTTTACTCCTTATTCATGGGTCTGACTTTCTTTCCCCCACTCAAGGCACTTGTTTAATCACATCGCTGTTCCTTGTCTTGTACAATCTATGGGTGCTTAGTTGTTTTATAAGACAGTGTATACCTGCATCGCTTCAAAATGTTAATGGTTTTGATGCTTTTTCTTTTGTATGACTTGCAAAAAACTATAAATAAACTATTTAAAAAAAAAAGTGTTGGTAATCGGTACTTAACCACTTCCATACCAGGCACTTACGCACCTTCCCGCCCAAGCCAATTTTCAGCTTTCAGCACTGTCGCAATTTGAATGACAATTGCGCGGTCATGCTACACTGCACCTAAACAAAATTGGCGTCCTTTTTTCCCCACAAATAGAGCTTTCTTTTGGTGGTATTTGATCACCTCTGCGATTTTTTTTTTTTTATTTTTTTTTTTTTGCGCAACAACTAAAAATAGAGCAAAGATTTTGAAAAAAAAATAAAGTTTTTATTTTTTTCTGTTAATTTTTTTGTAAATGAGTATGTTTTCTCTTTCAATTACGGGCACTGATATGGTGGCACTGATGGGCACCGATGAGGTAGTTCTCATGGGCACCGATTAGGTAGCACTGATGGGCACTGATAGGCGGCGCTGGTATGGGGCACTGATGGGCACTCATGGGCGGCACAGGTGGGCACTGATAGGTGGCACAGGTGGGCACTGATAGGTGGCACAGGTGGGCACTGATAGGTGGGCACTGGGCATGGATTGGCACTGTGGGGTGGCACTGACAGACACTGGGGTGGCACTGATGATCACTGAGGGGTGGCACTGATGGATCAATGTTGCCAATCAGTGCCCATGTGTGGGCACTGATTGGCATCATTTTTTTTTTACTGCCCCTTTTTTTTGCTGATTTTTTATTTTTTTTTGTCCTTTATTTTTTTTATTTTTTAAGTTCCCTGGTGGTCTAGTGTGGGCACTCCCTGGTGGTCCGTGTGGCGATCCGAGGGGGGGCTGCGCTGATAAACAATCAGCGCGAACCCCCCCTGTCAGGAGAGCCGCTGATCGGCTCTCCTGTACTCGCGTCTGTCAGACGCGAGTGAGGAAGAGCCGTTGGCGGCTCTTCCTGTTTACATCGTGATCAGCCGTGATTGGACACGGCTGATCACGTGGTAACGAGGCTCCGCCGGAGACTCGTTACCGAGATCGGAGGTGCAGGGTGTCAGACTGACACCCCGCATCACCGATCGCCGCGTCTAGTCACGATTTCATAACCACTTCCCGGCCGTAAATCGGCTATTGGCCGGGCGGGAAGTGGTTAAACTCTGTCTTAACCGCTAGCCGACCAGCACATGCCGATATACGTCAGCACAATGGTACGGCTGCGCAAATGGGCGTACAGGTACTTCCCCCTTTAATTCGCTGCATAGTGGGTATGCGAGCGCATGATTCGTGCCTGCGAACTTCATGTCCGCCCGTGTCCCGTGATCATGTCACGGACCTGCACAACAGGGAGATACCTATGTAAACAACAAGGCATTCCCTGTTCTGCCTAGTGACATGACAGGGATCATCGGGAGCAGTGATCTCTGTCATGTCAGTGGTAGCCCATCCCCCACAGTTAGGATAACTCTTTAGGACACACTTAACCCCTTGATCGCCCCCTAGTGTTTAACCCCTTTTTTGCCAGTGTCATTTACACAGTAATCTGTGCATTTTTTATAGCGCTGTATAAATGGTCCCAAAATGGTGTCAAACGTGTCTGTTGGTCCGCCATAATGTAAAATCGCTGATTGCCGCCATTACTAGTAAAAAAAAAATAAAAAAAAAATGCCATAAATCTATGCCCTATTTTGTGGACGCGATAACTTTTGCACAAACCAATCAATATACGTTAATGGAAGAATACATATCGGCTTAAACTGAGGAATCAATTTTTTATTTTTTTATATTTTTTTTGGAGGGGCTATTCAGTACAGTATAGCAAAAAGTAAAAAATATTGCTTTTTTTTTTTTCAATTGTCACTTTTTTTTTTTTTGTTTATAGCGCCAAAAAAAAAATAAAAAAAACGCAGAGGTGATCAAATACCACCAAAAGAAAGCTCTATTTGTGGTGAAAAAAGGACCGTCATTTTTGTTTGGGTGCAACGTCACAATTGTCAGTTAAAGTGACTGGGTGCCGTATCGCAAAAGGTGCTCTGGTCAGGAAGGGGGGAAATTCTTCCGGGACTGAAGTGGTTAAAGAGGTATTGTGGCAACCCTAATCGTAAGGCCCCTTTCACACTGGGGCAGCATTGGCGGTAAAGCTTTACCGCCAATTTTGCTGCGTTATTCGATGGTTAGCGGAGCGGTCCGCCCCCTCCACTCCCGATAGCAGCCGAGAAAGGGTTAAGAAAGGGTTAAAACTGTTTTGGAGAAGGTTTTGGTTGGTTGACCGGAGCACGCGATTGGTGACGTAGGGTTTAATTTTCTTGCTTAAGTATTGCGGAGCGTTTCCTTGTGCGCATTTGTGGTTGAGGCAGAGTGTCTTGAATCTCCTTTACGGCTAGCCAGCGGAGGGACCTCAGGACCGGGAGATTGGTTCCCACGGTTCTTTACCTGTTACCAGTCTGGCTGCCGTGTTCTGGACGACTTGTAGACGCAAAATCTCTGGTATTTCGGTAGTCCTAAGTAGAGGGAGTTCGCGTATTCGAGTCCGGAATTGATGATTGTACCAACCACTACTGCTCTATCCTCTTTCAGGATGAAGGGCATAAGTCTACATAGCATGCAGAGAAAATGGTGGGAACCGCTGACTACTGCTCCCATCTGTGCATCCATCGTCATGTCTGAGTCAAAGATGACTCCGAGGCTTTTGACTTTGTTGCTTGGATTGATGGTTTGTCCAAGGATGGTCGGTGGTGTCCATGTGGTCCTAGAATTAGATTTCCGTAAAGGATAAGGAGTTCTGTTTTGGATCCATTGAGTTTGAGTGAGTCACCGGGCATTCATCCTCTTTCTTCGAGGTGTTATCTTGTCATTCACCTTACCCAGGATAACAATTTTATTGATCAAAAAAGTTAGTGAACATAACTCAATATTCCAGAAAGGGAAGAATGCAGATATAGACAACATGAATAGAAGAGAAACAAATATTTGAAGACTGCACAGTACTATCAAATACCTTTGCTTACTGTAGTCTGCAGTATCAGTTTGTCTATCAATTCCGATAGCGCCAATGTGGCTGGGTGTTAACTTGCCCTCGTCTATACAGCTGAGTATCGCATCAGTCAAAGTCATTAACGGACTCAAGTCATGGAGGGAGAGAGAAGCAAAAATAAGAGAACAGGGAGAGGAAAAGAGGGGAAAGAGTAGGGGGACAGGGTAAGGAGAGAGTCATCACCTCGGCCACATACCCTCTCAAGGCGGGTCCTCCCGGCGGTGCCACAGCTCCCAGACAGCGTCTTTTGCCTCCATCCGGTCCCGCAGCCTGGCGGTCATTTTCTCCATGGTCTTTACGTCCTTAACACGGGCGTATAGGGCCTCATGTGGAGGGGGGGAGCGGCGTTTCCAATGCGACGCCACCAAGCATCTCGCTGCCGTAAGGATGTGATTGGCCAGCTTCTTTACGGGGGCAGGGATCTTTAGTGGTGAGAGACCTAGGAGGAAGTACTTTGGGGATGGGTGAATTTGTTTGTCCAGGAGTCGTTCTAGTAAATGCCGGACCGAGTCCCAGAAAGTAAGTATCATCGGGCAGTTCCAGTAAATGTGGAGGAGGGTACCCCTAGCTCCAAGGCAACGCCAACCACGGTCCGAGCTAGAGGGATAGATGGTGTGGAGGACGTCTGGGGTCATGTACTAGAAGCATAAGATTTTATAGGCATTTTCTTTATAGAGCGTGCATATCAAGGTTTTTGCTGCCTGTGTCCAAATCCCACACCACTGATCCAGGGGTATCTCCTCGCCTAGAGCCTTTTCCCATTTAATCATGTACGCATTGTTGCCCTTTACCTCCATGGGACAGGCGTTCAGTATAGTGTATATCCCTGAAATCGGTCCCCTTTGAGCCGAGCCCGCCAGGATCAATCGCTCGAACATGGTTAGGGACGAGAACTTCAGTTTAGGTGCTATCGTCGTTAAGGCATAGTGGCGTATCTGGAGATACCCGTAGAATTCCCGGCTCGGAAGGTCATATTGTGTCTAACTCTGCAAAGGGGCGTAGTCTACGGGTCAGGGGATCTACCAGGTTGCCAAAATGAAAGAGATTTTGCGATGTCCAGGGGAAGGACATGCGGTGTGTGAGGCTGTCAGGGACTCTAGGGTTGCAGGCAAAGGAGGTCAAGAGTGAACAGTCCGAAGCTAGCTTGTAATTGGGTAGCAGCTTGTGCCACAATCGCCTGAGCGTCGACACCGGGCCCAGCATACGGTCAGGGTCTACCTCCGTTTGCACGCCACAGCAGATTGTTGGGATGGACCGGGCTAACCACAGTTTCTCAATTTTCGTCCACTTGTTGTATAAACGTAGTGTAAACCAGGATGCTACGGCCCGAAGCTGGGCCATTTGGTAATGCCTAACTAGGTCCGGGAAAGCTAGACCCCCCTCGCCCGATCGGGACGCCGTCAGGACCGATTTCGATATCCTATGGTGCTTGTATTTCTAGGTAAACTTTAACAGGTCCGCCTGGAGTTTCCTCAGGTGGGCGTATAGGACTGGAATGGGCAGTGTTTGGAACAGGTATAGGACCTTCGGAAGGACAGACATTTTCACCGACGCCACCCTCCCCAGGAGGGATATACAATGTTTTTTTCCACTGTAGGATTAGGGCTCTAAGCAGAAGCGCTTCTGACTTGGACGCGTTAATTTTATATCCTGAAATGGCGCCATATCGGTCGAGTTCCGCATGTAAATCCAGAAGGGACAATCTAGGCTGGGTCAGGGTCAGGATTACATCGTCCGCAAATAGTGAAATCTTAAACTCCCCATCTCTGACCATAACGCCCTTGATGCTCGCGTTCCCTCGAATCGTGGCAGCCAGAGGTTCTACACATAGCGCAAATAGCAGGGGAGACGCCACTGCCTGGTGGCATTAGTCACCGGGAACGAGGACGAGAGGGCGAAGGGTGTTTTAACCTGGGAGGGAGGGGTCTGCATATAGGTGCCGAATCGCATGCATTAAGGGCCCCCGAAATCCCACGTGGCGCACCGTAGCGAACAGGAAGGGCCACCCCAGGCGGTCAAAGGCCTTTTCTGCATCCAGGCTAAGTAGAAGGGACTGGAGGCCCTCCCTGTTCGCCATCTCCACCAGGTCAAATATCTTTCTGGCGTTGTCCTCCGCTTGACGGAGTGGGACAAAGCCCACCTGATCTTTATGGATAAGGGAAGGGAGGACTGTGTTCAGGTGGACAGAGAGTAATTTAGTGAAAATCTTAAAGATCCGAATTCAGGAGGGCTATGGGTCTATAGTTGGCACACAGGGACATGTCCTTGTCTGGTTTGGGTATCGCCGTGATGCATCCTTGAATTTCCATTTGAATAAGGACATTGTGTTGCCTTTCTTGTGTCTCTGGTCGACACATCCTAAGGAATTTGCCTTATCTGCCCTGAATGTGTTTTTTTTTTTTCGGGGATTCGGATGGATTTGCCAGCCACTGAGTCTGTTTGGAGGTCGGGCTCCCTGTACTCACGGATGGACCAAGAAACTGGCTGTCTGCTGCTTCTGCAACTTTTTTTCTGGATGAGTTGGACAGATGGGCCAGTTTCAGAAACACTTTATGCCGTCGTATCTATGCCCTGTATTCAGGAACCAAGATACGCCTGAATTCTAGCTTGATACGACCGACGTAAGTCTCTTACGCCGTCGTATCTTAGTTGCATATTTACGCTGGCCGCTAGGGGAGCTTCCGTGGATTTACGTGTAGAATATGCAAATGAGCTAGATACGCCAAATGTACTTGCGCCCGGCACATTGATATATGTCGTTTACGTAAGGCGTACGACCGGCGTAAATTTACCCCTGCTATATGAGGCGCAGCCAATGTTAAATATGGACGTCCGACATGAATTTTTTGAGCATGCACACTGGGATACGTCCACGGACGGCACATGCGCCGTTAGTTTGGCCCTTCATTTGCATGGGGTTACGGCTCATTTCAATATAACACGCTTACTGCCTTGATAATTACGCCAGCCCATATACGCTACACCGCCGTAACTTAGGGCGCAAGTTGTTTCTGAATACAGTGATCGCCTCTCTAAGTTACGGCGGCGTAGTGCATATTAGATGCGTTACGCCCGCCTACAAATATGCCAGTCTTTCTGAATCTGGCCTGATGACTATGGGCTATTCAGTCAGATCGGATTCTCCTCTGTTCCTGGTTACAACGCATTCTTCTCGGGCGCTTAGAGCTTCCGGGGCCTTCTGTCAGGGGATCGTTGCACAGGTTTGCTAGGAGGCCTCTGGTCGTTGGTGAACATTTCACAAGTTCTGTGAAGTGGCTGGGTTGGCATCTGTGGATGCCTCCTTTGGCCGCAAGTTTTTGCGAGCTTCTGCTTAAGAGGGTCTATTCCCTCTTGAAGGGGTAACGTTCTGCTTTCCAGCTTATCCTGTGGAAAACCTCTTGTTACCTGGTTGGCTCTTGGGTTAGCCTTGGGATTTTTCGTTGCCTCACCCTCATGTTTTGCACTGCTTTGGGATGTCCCAATGGTTCTGAATTAAGAAGGCTGTATATGTCAAGGAACGAAAGAGAAAATAGGATTTTTTATTTACCGTAAAATCTGTTTCTCTGAGTTCATTGACAGACACAGCACCCACCCCTCTATGGAGCTTTGATACTTCTATTACTGCTTGCTACTAAACTGAATACCTAGAGCAGGGAGGGGGTTATATACGGACTGAGGACAGCCCATTGGCGGAGCCAGGGGATGTTTTTTGCTCTGCCTAGTCCTAATGGAGGCAATATAACCCAATGGTTCTAAATTAAGAAAGCTGTGTCTGTCAATGAACTCAGATTCCTCCTATTTTCTCCTTCACTAATGGGCACTGATGTGTGGCACTCATGGGTGGGCACTGAAAGTCTGCACTGATAAGCATCACTGGTGGTACTGGCAGGCATTGTGGATGGGAATTGATTGGCAGCTGCCTGGGCACTGATTGGCATATCCCTGGTGGTCTAGGGCGGCATCCTGGTGGTCCTGGGTGGGCACCCCCCCCCATCAAGATAGCAGCCGATCGGCTCTCCTCTACTCACGTCTGTCAGACGCAAGTGAGGAAAAGCTGATAAATGGCTCTTCCTGTTTACATAGTGATCATCCGTGATTGGATAAGGCTGCTCATCTGGTAAAGAGTCTCCGTCAGAGGCTCTATTTTCTGAGATCGGTTTAGCAGCGTGTCAGACTGATGCGCCGCACCACCGATCGCCACGATGCGCACCCCCACGGGTGCACGGTGGCTGTTATCCTGCTGGATATCATACGACGCCCAGTCAGGATAACTGAACCACCATCCGGCTGTCATTCTGCTATAGGTTGGGCGGAAAGTGGTTAAAGTGATTGATATATATATATATATATATATATATATATAATGTTATACTTACCTGCTCTGTGCAGCTTGTTGGTTCTCCTGGTTCCTCCCTCCTGGTGAGTACCCCCACAGCAAGCAGCTTGCCATGGGGGTGCCCGAGCCGATTCAAAGCTGTGTATTCAGACATGGAGCTGTGACAGGACCCCACCCCCTTTCTCCGCCTCATTGGCTGACTGACTTTGACAGCATCAGGAGCCAATGGTGCCGCTGTTGTGTCTCAGCCAATTTAGAAGGCAGTGTCCCAGATGGCTGAGACACTCGTGGACAGAGATGGGGCTCATGTAAGTATTTAGGGGGCTGCTGCACACAGAAGACTTTATCTTAATACAAAGCATGCAGATAAAAAAAACCTGACTTTATAATTACTTCAAGGATTGCTCTGACAACTAATCAAATGCAAAATACTTTATTACCGTATTTATCGGCGTATACCACGCACTTTTCTCACCTCGTCTTTTAGGACAGCACTTGAAGAGAGCGCAGCCCTACCCACTTCCCAGGAAACACTGCAGTCGTTGCTTCCGCCCACCTCCACCATGGCCTCAGTTGTAGTGTTTCCTCCGGCCATGGTGGAAGCGCTGCAGGGAACCAAGGGGATGCTGGACTCTCTCCAGGAGGAGATGGATTTAAAAGCATACCTGCGATCGGTTTTTCTTTCTGGAGGCAGACCCAACCTCCCTCCTGACGTGTGGGGGATGTTCCGGTGCTTCCCTCTTCTCGAGCCCGGCGAGGGCAAAGGCTTCCGGAGGTTCTGCTCCCTTAGGCTGGGCATTGCAGGCTATTTGGGGCAGTTAGGTGCCTGTCTCCTGGGCCTGCGATGTCCCGGTACGGAGGGCGGGCGACGTCATTTCCAGTGGAGGCGGAACTTCCGGTGGTGCGTGGCGGCTTCCGGTGGAGGCCGCTGGAACGCAGAAGGGAGGGGCAGCCTCGGCGGTGCAATTTCCGGTCCCCACAGCGGAGGGGTTAACCGGGAAATTTAAAAAGGAGCGCTCGCTGCACTACTGGGAGAATGGAGCCAGAAGACGCAGCAGAGGTGGTGGGAGCAGGAGCCACATGCACCAGCCCTGCCCAGGTAGGAAAACAGCGGTTTAAGTCTACCTGGTTCCTTGTTATGTCCCTCCTGCTGCCTCTTTTGGGGAGGGGAGCCTGCCTCACTCACCCTAGTAACGTTCCTGGGAGAGTGTTGTCTGTTTTTGGTACAGCGGTGATGGGATCTGGTGTGTTTTTGTTCACTGGCTGTTTTGTGGTGGTGGTGGTTTGGGTCTGAGACACAAAGAGTTAAACATGGGGTTGTTGTCTTTTTTGTGTTTTTCAGAAAGCTAAAGAAAAACTTAAGATTGCAGTGCCCCCTCCTAAGAAACGGTGTGCTACTTGCAAGACAGCCCTTAAAGGGTCTTGGACTAAGCCGTTTATGGAAGGCATGCAATGCGGACATAGTCAAAGGGGAAGCCTCTACTAGTTCAGCCTCCGAACAACCCAAGGAGATGCTCTCTTCCTTTCGGAAGGAGCTAGAGGAGACCTTTCAATCGTTCCGCTCCTACTTGGACAGAGGGGCGGCGTCAGGGTCAGCAGCTAAGGCCTCCACCAGTGCACCCTTGCATTATAGAGGGGCAGGTAGTGAGTCTGAGGAGGAAGAACCTAGTAGCATAGTCTCAGGGTCAGAGGCAGAAGAAGAAGATACAGGAGAATCTTCTTCTTCACGTTACAAGTTGTCCTTAGAGGAAGTGGACGACTTGCTGAAAACTATTCATTTCACCTTAAACATTAAGGTGGATAAGACACATTTATCTCTGCATGACAAGATGTACCAGGGTTTAGACGAAGTGAAGCATCGAACCTTTCCAGTACATAGAGTATTGTCAGATGCGGTTAGAAGGGAGTGGAAAGACCCAGAGAGGGCTTCTTTCTTTTCCCGGTCACTTAAGAGGAGATTTCCTTTTGATGAGGATCCAGCGCAGGTATGGAATAAGAAACCTAAGCTGGATGCTGCATTCTCAAAGGTATCTCGAAATACGGACTTGGCCTTTGAGGATATGGGCACCTTAAAGGATGCCCTGGATAAAAGAGCAGATGCGCTTTTAAAAAAGGCTTGGGATTCCTCCTTGGCCAACCTCAAACCGGCTATGGCATCCACGGTAGTGGCCAGGAACCTTGAGCATTGGTTGGAACAGCTAAAGGGTCACATTGAGTCCGGGACCTCACGCAGAGAGTTGCTAGAGTCCTTCCCGGTTCTTCTGAAAGCAGTAGGCTACATGGCGGATGCCTCAGCCGAGTCAGTGAGAATATCCGCCCGTTCCTCGGCCCTAGTGAATTCGGCCAGGAGGGCTCTCTGGGTCAAAACCTGGACTGGGGACACGGCTTCGAAGGCTAAGTTATGTGGCCTGCCGTTTTGATGGAGATCTAGTATTTGGCGCCGGTCTGGACGCTGTTCTGGATAGGACGGCGTATAGGAAAAAAGCCTTTCCCTTAAAGAAGGTAGTACTGCGGACCTGGAAACATTTTCGTCCTTTTTTCCAGCCCCAAGATCCTAAAGAGACGCAGAAAGGTCAGGGTGGAAGGTCATGGCGGCCTCAGAGGGGTAGAGGGAGGCCTGGGGTGTTGTTTTCGCTCCCCCAACCAGCCCGCTAAACTCCAGTGACGGTCGCCCGGCTGTGGGAGGACGACTTTAGTCGTTCCTTCCGCAGTGGGCAGAGACGACTTCCAGTGCGTACATCCTCAGGGTGATTTCAGAGGGCTACGCGCTGGAGTTCTCAGAACAACCACCGTCGCGTTTCTACGTGACTCAGCTGCCCAGGGATCAGGAAAAATCCCGGGCAATGTTGTCGCTGTTAGAGGAGTTTCTCCAGCAGAGGGTGATCACCCCAGTACCCCAACAAGAGCAGGGGACGGGGTGCTACTCCCATGTATTTTTAGTAAGGAAGCCGTCAGGAAAATTTCGATTGATTCTGAACTTAAAATTCCTGAATCGGTCAATCAAGTACAAGAGGTTCCGGATGGATACCATCTACTCGGTCAGAAAGCTTCTTCCAGCAGGTTGCTTTCTGGCCTCGATAGATCTAAGGGATGCTTATCTTCACGTCCCGATAAGAGCCTCTTCTCAGCGCTTCCTGCGTCTAGCGATCAGGACAGGAAGCGAGGTCAGACACTTTCAGTTCAGGGCCCTGCCGTTCGGCCTCTCCTCCTCCCCGAGGATCTTTTCGAAGGTGGTGGCAGAGGCCTTGGCACCTCTCGGGCTGGAAGGAGTTTCTGTAATTCCATACTTGGACGACCTCCTGTTGTTCGCCAAGACGGAAGATCAGCTTCTCAAAGACCTGTGGAGGACTCGGGCCCATTTGGAAGGTCTGGGTTGGATTCTGAACAGAGAGAAGTCAAACCTAGTCCCCTCTCAGGTCATAGTCTTTTTGGGGTACACCATAGACTCCATCCAGGAGAAGTTATTTCTGCCAGAGGAGAAAATAATCAAGGTTCAGGCAGCAGTGAAGGCAGTGCAGACGAATCTGTCAGTATCAGTTCGTACACCTATGTCCACCCTGGGGCTACTCACATCCTCCATTCCTGCGGTTCAGTGGGCCCGCCTGCATTCAAGGAGTCTCCAGCAGGCGATCCTACAGAATTGGACTCCTGGAGAACCCCTAGAAAAGGAGCTTGGGGTCCCAGCTTCAGTAAAGAGGAAACTTTGGTGGTGGAGGGCTCACGCAAATTTGAGTCAGGGTCTGGTGTGGTCCTTCCCCGCTACAATGGTCCTAACTTCGGATGCCAGCTCCTGGGGGTGAGGTGCTCACCTCAGGGGCCAGTTGGCCCAGGGGTCCTCGTCCAGGGAAGAGTCCAAGAGATCCTCCAATTGGAGGGAACTCAAAGCCGTTTGCCTGGGGCTGTGGGCCTTCCAGGAGACAGTACAGGGTCAGCATGTCCAGATACTGTCTGACAATGCTACAGCGGTAGCTTACGTCTCAAGGCAAGGGGGCACGAGGAGCAGGGTTCTCCTGAACCCGGCCCTACACAGTCTTTCCTGGGCAGAGACAAACTTGGCATCTCTGTCTGCAGTACACCTAAAGGGCAATTTGAACCACCTGGCAGACTTCTTAAGCAAGAGGAGGGTTCTAGAATCCGAGTGGAGTCTAAATTCAGACCAACGCCAAGGTTCCGGTTTTCTTTTCCCTCAACAGACTGGATTAAGCAGAGGGTCTAGATGCGTTAGTTCAGCATTGGCCCTTCCGTTTGTGCGATGCTTTCCCCCCAGTACAAATGGTCCCGTTAGTTCTGCGGAAACTTCAGGTAGAAAAGACGACTCTCATCCTTAAGCCCCATAGTGGCCCAAAAGGCCTTGGTTTTCAACCCTGCTGAAACTGGCAATAGAACCTCACCAGCTACTTCCAGTCAGAAAGGACTTGCTATACCAGGGTCCTCTGCTCCATCCCAACGTGGATCGGCTCAACCTGATGGCCTGGTTACTGAAGAGTTAATCTTAAGTAGGAAGGGTTTATCTAAACGTCTAGTGGATACGCTACTTAGTAGCAGAAAGGAAGTTACCAGGGCGATTTATTTCAAGACCTGGAGGGTCTTTAATTCCTGGTGCAGTTCAAAAAATTGTTCCCCCATGAATAATTTTTCGGTCCTGGTGTTTTTACAGGACGGCATGGACAAGGGTCTGGCAGCCAGCACCCTGAAAGCGCAGGTTGCCGCGCTGTCAGTATTTCTAAAGAGACGGTTATCCCTAGATCCCTATGTCATTCGATTTTTTAAGGCATTGGCCAGGGCTAGGCCTTCCCCTTTTAAGTTTTTTCCCAAGTGGGAGAAGTGGTTTTGGGGGGTCTGACAAAAAGACCTTTCGAACCTCTGTGAGGCCCCATACACACGATCGGACATATCCGATGAAAACGGTCCGCGGACCATTTCCATCGGATATGTCCGATCGGGAGTTTGATCCGATGGCGTGTACACACCATCGGATCAAATTCCCCGGCGCGGTGACGCGGCGGTGACGTTGACGCCGCCGCGTCACCGCCACGTCACCGCACCAGGAAGTAAAACACTTCCGCGCATGCGCCGAATCCATTCGGCGGCGGCGCGGCGGCGGTGGGGGACGACATGTCTGCTGGT
Source organism: Rana kukunoris (assembly GCA_029574335.1). NCBI lineage: Eukaryota > Metazoa > Chordata > Amphibia > Anura > Ranidae > Rana > Rana kukunoris. Next base: position 182,691,249 of record CM056057.1, read on the forward strand.
AAGTGTACTAACCAGCAGACATGTCGGGCCGACAGATTCCACCGGATAGATTTCAAAGCATGCTTTGAAATCTGTCGGGTGGAGAAATCTGTCCTCTAGCCCATACACACGAGCGGAGATGTCTGCTGAAACGGTCCATCGGACCGTTTTCAGCGGACATATCCCCTCGTGTGTACGCGGCCTTAGAAGCATCTTTAAAATTTTGGACCCTGAAATCGGTCCTTTTAGTAGCCGTCACCTCGGCTAGGAGAATTAGTGAGCTACAGGCTCTTTCCATTGTGGAACCCTTCTTGACCATCTTCCCAGATAGGGTCGTGTTGAGGACAGATCCTGGGTTCCTTCCTAAGGTGGTGTCGGCCTTCCATAGGACGCAAGAAATAGTGTTACCTACCTTTTTTCCGGCTCCTTCCGGTCCAAGGGAAGAAGAGTTTCATACCTTAGATGTCAGAAGGTGCATTATGCACTACCTGGAAGTCACTAGGGAATTTAGGAGGTCCAATTCTCTGTTTGTGTTGTTCTCGGGTTCACGTAGGGGGTACGGTGCCTCCAAAAGTACGCTAGCCAGATGGCTCTGTATGGCTATCCACGAGGCCTATAAAGCTAGGGATATAGAACCTCCCCCAGGGGTGGTGGCCCATTCTACAAGGGCAGTGGCAACTTCCTGGGCAGAACGGGCTGGAGCTTCGCCAGAGCGTATCTGCAAGGCAGCCACGTGGACGAGTTTTTCCACCTTTACTCGCCACTACAGGATGGATCTGCTCTCAGCGGCAGAGCAGTCTTTTGGCAGGAAGGTCCTGCAAGCGGTGGTCCCACCCTAGAGTAAGTACTCGGTTATCATCTCCAAGTGCTGTCCTGAAAGACGAGGTGAGAAAACCTTAGTTAGACTTACCGGTAACGGTATTTCTATGAGTCTTTCAGGACAGCACCGATAACCCACCCTTCTCTCTTCTTGTATATATATGTGTTGTACTAACATGTTTGGTTGCTATGTTCTGCTTATCTCATTTCAGTATGGCCGGAGGTGCTTGTGTACAACTGAGGCCATGGTGGAGGTGGGCGGAAGTTAAAGCAACGACTGCAGTGTTTCCTGGGAAGTGGGTGGAGCTGCGCTCTCTTCAAGTGCTGTCCAAGTGCTGTCCTGAAAGACTCATAGAAATACCGTTACCGGTAAGTCTAACTAAGGTTTTTTCCCCTTTAACCACTTAAGACCCGGACCAATACGCTGGCAAATGACCCAAGGGGTTTTTGCGATTCGGCACTGCGTCGCTTTAACAGACAATTGCGCGGTCGTGCGACGTGGCTCCCAAACAAAATTTGCGTCCTTTTTTTCCCACAAATAGAGCTTTCTTTTGGTGGTATTTGATCGCCTCTGCGATTTTTATTTTTTGCGCTATATACAAAAATAGAGCGACATTTTTGAAAAAAAATCAATATTTTTTACTTTTTGTTATAATAAAAAACCAATAAACTAAATTTTAGTCAAACATTTAGGCCAAAATTTATTTAGCCACATGTCTTTAGTAAAAAAAAAATCGCATTAAAAAAAAATTAGCTACCTAGCGGGAACAGCGACACTAATACAGCGATCAGAAAAATGATCGCTTAGAGACGCTGGCAATAGGGAGTGAAAGGGTTAACTAGGGCAGTGATCAAGGGGTTAAAACGTTATTGGGGGGGGTGGGGGGGCTACCCTGACACTAACACTGACTGACTGTCACACTGTCTGTCACACTGACACTAAATACAGTAATCATACATGTATGATTACTGCATTCAGTGACACTGTGACAGGGGGGAGGGGGGGGGGGGCGATCGCGGGGGTTAAATGTGTTTGTGTCTGTGTGTAAGTGTGCTGTTGGTGCAGACTTACTTGGTGTGTTGTGATCTCTCCTCAGCGGCGCTTGAAACAAACGCCGAGGGAGAGATCATGTCGCTTCCTCCTTCCTGTGTTTACACAGGAGGAGGAAGTGACAGGGCGGGCGGACGGATAGCCGCCCCCACTTGTCGGATCGCTCCTGCAGCCGCGCGGACTGCCGCATGTACGGGGGGGGGTCCGATCGGACCCCCGATCCCCCCCAAGGCACCAACGTATATATACGTTGATGTGCCTGTCGGTGCCATTCTGCCAAAGTAAATGTACATGCGGCGGTCCTTAAGTGGTTAAAATACCCGCTTTCCGCGCTCAGTTTGAAGTGAGCCGCCGACATATACCGAGTGCAGTACACTTGGGTACATTTGGCTAGGCTCGGCTTCGCTCGTGCTCATGCATAAACGTCGCAGAGCGTGAGCACGAGCAAAGCCGAGCCTGGCCGAATGTACCGAGTGTACTGCACTCGGTATAAGTCGGCGGAGGCGTTCAAACTGAGCGCGGGAAGCGGGGATTCGACTCGAGGCATCGATGGAGAAGCCGGGAGGACACCACTGGAGCCGAAGACAGACGCCGGACCGGACGATGGACGCGGCGCAAGACACCAAAACCGCAAGTACTAAAAGTTTTTTTTACAGGTCGACATTAGGGGTGCTCGCTATATGAAGGAGCGCGCAATACCCCGATTAAATACAGTAATCTCAAAGGAAAATTATTAAATGCAGTTACAATCAACAGAGACAACACAAAATCACAAAAATAGAACAAGACACAATAACATGACCAATAACCGCAATTACCAAAGAAAACTAAATTTAAAAGTATACTCTAATAAATCCATACTATTAAAATACAAAGTAGAATAAATAAAACAGAATTGGGGAAAAAAAAGAAAATCAAACTACCAAAATAAAAATAGTACACTACTTTCTCTAGCATTGCCCAAAATCATCATTAACCCAATACTAACAAACTATAAAAAACGACATAAAATTCTGGGTCATAAACCAAATTAAAATCACAAGCAAGAGTCATGATTTCACTTCTAAACTTTCTCTAAGGGCCCTTTCACACTGGTGCGTTTTTGCTGCGTTTTTGCGGTAAAAATAGCGCTATTAAAACGCTCATAAAATGCCCCCCAATGCCCCTCTCCATTGAAATGATTTAAAAACGCTGTAAAATCGCGGCAAAAAAACAGCGATTTTTACCGCGTTTTTACAGCGTTTTTACCGCGTTTTTAATTAATTTCAATGGAGAGGGGCATGGGGGGCGAAAACGTGGGAAAACCGCACCAGTGTGAAAGGGCCCTTAGATTACTGATGATATTCTGATGTCAAATCTAAATATCTTGAGGTTTTTTTCCGTTTTTATTTTCTGTAGCCTTTGCCAGCCTAGATTTTGTTTTTCAGAAGCAATCCAAATAAAATACGGTAATCTCTTTATCTAGTTTCATTGTACAAGCAAGGACTAGGCATGCAGCTAAAGGAAAGTAACTGTGCACAGTGACCTGTACAACAAATTAATACCTGACTTCTGGCACCCATGGTCTGAATTGATATTTAACATGTAGCCCACTTTCCACTTTGTCGTGAGGAATATTTTTTTTATAGATGCTTTTGATTAAAGGAGCTCATTCGGCTGGACTTCCTCTCTGGGTCACAGGAGTGCAATTAGTTTTGCACTCCTGTGACCTGTTTTCAGCAGAGAGTGGACTGAAGTCTGCTCTCTGCTGACATAGCCAAGATCAATCCAGGCACCGCATCCTCCTGAATCTGGCAGTCTGGATCCGCCAGGTACCTGGACCGATGTCTGTCTCGGCCTCTCAGCGAGCTGCTAGGACAGCTGCTCCCCGCCACTCCTCAGCTCAGCACTTCAGTGATCGTGGAGGAGCAGAGCAGGAGAGCTGCTGATTGACAGCAGCTCTCCACTCGGAGAGCAGAGAGAACTGAGCCATCGGCAATGTTCGGTGGCTCGGTTCTCAGTGAAGACGTGCTGGGGGACATATGTATCATCATAGTGATGCTGCATCCACCTAGGTAAGTATTAATCCGCGAAAAAAATGGATTTCCATTCATCTCCTTTTAATGTTTTATAATGGTTGAACAAAAACAAAGATCAAAAAATTGAATCCAGTCACAAGATATGGATCTTTTATCTCCTAAAAAAAGACTCACTTTCACTTTGTCCACTCATCAGGTTTTTCTTTTTACATTTTGCTGTGTTCGGATAAAAAAACCCTGCCTCACATAATTTGCTTTGTTTCCATTAGCAATGCAGGAGGCGATGTTATCAACAGAGTGGTGCTGGGATCTGTAAAAAGGAGAGAGGATCTAGAGCTGAAGGATCTGGAGTCTGTGCTTTCTATCGAAGTATTCAACACAGATAGTAAGTGCTATCAGGTCAGAATTTAAACATTTTTTTTGTAGCTCCAATTTTTTGTTTTTATTAGATTTTCGGAAAGGCATACAAAAAGACCTGATCATATCAGGCAAGTTATCTCAAATTAGAGGTAGACCGATATATCGGCTGGCCGATTTTTGTCACTTTTTAATTAATCGGCATCGGCCGATTGTTTTAAAACAAAAAAGCCGATTTACTTTTCAGCACGACTTGCATTGACTCCTATGATACAAAAGTCATTGCAAGTTGCCTGAAGTTTCCCGTGGAGGAGAGACTTGTCTCTGGGCAGCCTGCCAAGTTTTGAGAAAAGAGTTACCGATGTTTCTACTTATCAATGAACTGAACTCTGTGGAGAAGTTCTCAGTTTAACCATTTAAAGGCTAAATCTTTTTTGACACTTGTTGCTTATAAATTAAAAATCCTGTATTTTCTGCTAGAAAATCACTTAGAACCCCCAAACATTATATATATATATATATATATATATATATATATTTTTTAAGCAGAGACCCCAGGGAATAAAATAGAGGTTGTTGCAATATTTTATGTCGCAAGGTATTTGCGCAGCGGTCTTTCAAAAGCAATTTTTGGGGAAAAAATTCACTTTAATGAAAAAAAAAAACAGTAAAGTTTGATATTTTTTTTTTCCCTTCGTCCAAAAGTTTTGATTTCCTGTTTTTGTGCCTGTTTCCCGATTCCCTTACTGAAGATGGCTGGAGCAGCACCCGACAGCCAAGGGAGAGATTGGCTTTGGGTGCCGACATCGTGGGCGCCCAGGACAGATAAGTGACCATATATTAATAGTCAGCAGCAGCAGTATTTGTAGCTTTTAGACTTTTAATATTTTTATTTTTTGGCGGAACTCTGCTGCTTTCACACTGAAGCGGGCAGGCGCTATTCAGCTACTAGCAGGGCGCTTATAACCCAGCTAGCGGCAGATGAAGAGATTAAAGGTGCCCATGCAGCACCGCTGCAGAAGCGCTTTGCAGGCGCTTCAGCAGCAGTGCCTATTCATTTCAATGGGCAGGAGTGGCGAAGGTGCGGTATACACGGCTCCAAAGATGCTGCTTGCAAGACTTTTTTCTAACGTCCTGCCAGCGCACCACCTCAGTGTGAAAGCACTTGGCCGTTCACACTGAGACTGCAGGGGATGGCCGTTCACACTGAGACTGCAGGGGAGCCGTTTTGCAGGCACTTTACAGGTGCTATTTTTAGCCCAAAAGCACCCGAAAAACACCCCAGTGTGAAAAGGGTCCAACTGTTAGATTTTATGAGATGAAGGGGAATTTTTTTTAAATCGGCCTAACATCGGCCCAAATAAATCAGCATCATATATCGGCCATCGGCCGCCGCAATTTCTAAATATCGGTATCGGCCAGAGAAAAACCCATATCGGTCGACCTCTATCTCAAATGCTTACAAAAGATTCTGATGTCCAAAAAAGTGAATATAACGATACAAGAAGGCTCATCAGCCTCGTAAGTCTTAACTTGCATATGTAATCCTAGCAAGAGAAGAGGTGTAAATAATTCGCAACAATGGGCCAAATTCTCAGAGGCGCTATGACGGAGTATCTCAGATACCCCGTCGTATCGCCGTTTTTTTTGCCAGGTATCTATGCGAGTGATTCCTTGAATCACTTTGGCATAGATACGGCTGAACATCCGACAAGTGTAATACCATTACACTTGCAGATCGTAGTTGTAATGACAACTCCGGCCACTAGGTGGCCTGTACGTTGTTTTCTCATTTGCCTATGCAAATGAGGCTACTACGCAGATTCCCGAACGCTTTTACGCCGCCCCGTCGTCGCGTACGTCGTTTTCGAACGCGTAAGGTTACCCCTGCTAATACGAGGGGTAACCTTACGCAGTACCGTCGGATGCCATGTTAAGTATGGCGTCGGGTCAGCGTCTGCTTTTTCCATCGCTTACGTCGTTTTACTAACTCGTTCGCGAATAGGGCATTGCGTAGTGACGATTACGTCGTTTTGAAGTCCGTTTCAACAACTCTTTCCGACGTGAGCTGGAGCATGCGCACTGGGCTTTTTCCCCGGCCGGCGCATGCGCAGTTCGATCGACGCGACCCTTTGAATTACGCGGCCTTACGCTGGGCCATTTACACTACGCCTCCGCAAACTACGGAGCAAGTGCACGGCACTTGCTGTGTTACGTTGCGGCGGCGTAGTGTAAATGGCTTGCGCTACGCCAGCGAAATTCTATGAGAATCTGGCCCAATGACTTTAAAGTGCTAGCAAAGTCATGTATGCCATTTTTACCTACATGTAAGTTTATAAGTTTACCTTGTAGGTAACATGAATATCTCTTAAATGTGTAAAAGATAATCCACAGGGCAGCAGCCAGTGATGTCACTGGCACATGCACTCTGAAGGCACAGCATACTGTAAACCAGGGGTGCCCAACCAGTGACCTGGGGGCCACATGTGGCCCGCGACCTCCTGATTTAGGATGGAATAGAATACTGTTATTAAAGGTCAGTTTATTACTAAAATCAGTGTATATATGGGCATATCTGTTCTGCAGTGGTTACTGGGCTGCTTTCATACTAATCGGCAGATACAGAGCAGCACAACTGCGGGTTACCTGCAAGTTTGGTGAGCTTTCTGAAAGTGCACCAAACCTGCAGAATATAATAGAAGTCGATTGCAAAGTGCAGAAAAGCCAAAGGTACACTGCGTTGCCCCCACAGTGTGGGTAAACCATAGCGCATCAGTGTAAAAAAGCAGCCATGGGCCCCTTTCACACAGTCAGTCCGACCCAATTGGACCCTCCATTCACCTCCAAGGAGTGGCAGATGTAAACTGACTTGTGTCTTACCTCCGATCCGGCTGCGTCCTTGTCCACTCTGCATATGCAGAGTGGACATGGACCTGCCATCCACCCCCTCTGCTGATTGTGACCCGCGACCCGTTACCAAGTCGCCTAAGTGGCCCTTGCACTTCAAAATGTTGGGCACCCCTGCCGTAAATAGTGACTCCTCTGCATATGCGTGGTAGTGACATCATTGTGGCTCGGCCAGTCAGACGGCCGGAGCCTGCGAACCTGGAAGGAAGATCGGGTAAAGATGGAAACCCCGTTGGCAGTGACTGTGTATCACTGAAGGACTTGGTTTTAAGGTAAGTCTCTCATAATGTGCTAGTATGCTATGTGCATTATGACATTGCCTTGCTGGATGATTTATTTTTAATTCTTTTTTGGTTTGTTTTTTACAAAGTTTACTATTACTTTAACCGCTTATGGACCGCCGCATTTACATTTACGTCGGCAGAATGGCACGTACAGGCACATTGGCTTACCTGTACGTCCCTGCCTAGACGCGGGTCGGGGGTCCGATCGGGCCCCCCCCCCCCCCCCCCCCCCCGGTACATGCGACGGTCTCTGTGGCTCTGGGAGCGATCCGGGATGAGGGGGCGGCTATTCGTTTTTGTCCGCCCCCTCACGATCGCTCCCAGCCAATGCGCGCGCTCTCCCCCTGATCTGCACTTCCTCCTCCTGTGTAAACACAGGAAGAGGGAAGTGATGTGATCTCTGCTCTCGGCAGTTTTTTCAACCGCCGCTGAGGAGAGATCACATCTCACAGTAAGTCTGCACAACACTACACTGACACCAGGACACGCAGGCACATTAACCCCTTGCGATCACCCCCCCTCCCCCCTGTCACAGTGTCACTGAATGCAGTGATTATATGTATGATCACTGCAGTTAGTGTCAGTGTGACAGGCAGTGTGACAGTCAGTGTTAGGTTCAGGGTAGCCCCTGTACCCCCCCTAATAAAGTTTTAACCCCTTGATCACCACCCTAGTTAACCCTTTCACTCCCTATTGCCAGTGTCACTAAGCGATCATTTTTCTGATCGCTGTATTAGTGTCGCTGTTCCCGCTAGGTAGCTAATTTTATTTATTTTTTTATTGCGATTTTTTTTTTTTTTTTTTCTAAAGACATGTGGCTGAATTAATTTTGGCCTAAATGTTTGACTAAAATTTAGTTTATTGCGATTTTTCTATTAACAAAAAGTAAAAAATATTGATGTTTTTTCAAAAATTTCTCTCTATTTTTGTATATAGCGCAAAAAATAAAAATCGCAGAGGCGATCAAATACCACCAAAAGAAAGCTCTATTTGTGGGAAGAAAAGGACGCAAATTTTGTTTGGGAGCCACGACCGCGCAATTGTCTGTTAAAGCGACGCAGTGCCGAATTGTAAAAACCCCTTGGGTCATTTACCAGCATATTGGTCCCGTCCTTAAGTGGTGAACATTTTAATGTAAAATTGGCAGTTCATTCCAATCTGTGTTGGTGACCTGTCTGCTGGGATTTGTTCTGTCCTGTGCTGCAGGTAAACCACATAATTCAGTAATACGTATGTACGGTGACTAGATATTTAGTGCGCACTGCTTTTTTGTTTTTGGGTGCCGTTTGAAATAAAAGGGTTCTCTAAAGATGTGAGCCTAAGCACATGCAAAAAAAGAGTGCTCTTAAAAAAAACACAGAAAAAGTATTTTGGAACATTGTGTTCCTTTTGACTTGATGGCAAACAAAAGCTGTAAGGACAGCCCAGTATAACTGTGCTGTGAGGGAAGCAACCCCATTTTCTATTTCATTTAATCAGGATGTTTTTTCTCATATCAAGATCCTTTGCTGTTTCCCTAACTTTGACCTGGGGGGTCGCATGGGAACACCGCCAGAGAGAAGAAGCAAGGCCAGTTTGTGATGTTACCCTCAACTCCATAGCAGTGGCTTACATCAACCAACAAGGAGGAAATGGACATCTCTCGGTTCACAAGAGAAGTAGATACGATTCTGGATTAGGTGGAACGACCCATTCTTGCTCTGACCGCCATGCACACTCAAGTCATCGGCCTGAATTCGGAGAGTCGTCCTTTTTCACCTCAAGGTGTTACTGGACTTCTTTCGCAAAGTTGGGGGGGCTTGGGACATGCACTTCCTGGCTTTCACATTTAGTAGCAACAAGAACATGTTTGTCTCAAATTCCATTGATCCTCTAGCCTTTGCAGTGGATTGTCTGGTGACTCTGGGGTGAAGTTAAACTTGATCTATGCTTTTCCGCTTTAGAAGCTCCTTCGTCTACTCTGCATGATCACAATGGAGGGCTTTTGGTGATTGAAGTTAACTGGCGCAGGAGGACATGGTACTTGGACCCCAAAAGGCTCCAGACAGCCTCTCTCTGGGCCTTTCTTGATCATCTGGCTCTTCTTTACCAGGGGTCGGGTTGCCACGCTCTTGAAAGGTATGAAATTGGCCCCTTGCAAAGTCCCCCATTGCACTGGGAAAGCATATTTTTTTTGGTGCGAGTCAGGCAAATTCCATCCCGAAATTCTCTGTGGGACAAAGCCAGCCTTTTCTTTGGTCTGGTGTGGATCAGAGTTTCGATTTGAATACCATCAAGGGTCAAGTCTCAGCCTTAGAAGTTTTTTTTTTAAGAGAATGAACGCCTCAGTCCTTAGTGAAGGCCTAAGTACCTCCTGTACATCTACCAGTGACCCTCTGGGATCTTAACTCGGTTATCTCTTTTGAACCTATTAAGGATATCCTTCTCTTTCCTTACTCACAATGTTGTCTTTCTTGTTCCATCACTTCTTCGAAGCTAAATTTTTGAATTTGGGGCCTTAACCTGTAAAGAACCATTTCTTGTGCAACACAAAAAAAAGGTTGCTTTGAGGTCCAGGGTCTATTTACCTCCCAAAGTAGTTCTTACTTTTGAATTAAAGTGGAATTTAAGTCAGAAAATTAAGCCCTGCTAGATCACTTCACTGCCCGATTCCCTACTGCGCATGCACGAGGATCACGGCGTGCCGTCACTGGTCCCCGCTCTCTCCTGGGAACAGTGTTTCTCAGAAGACAGCAGGGGGTGGCGTAACTAGGCTGGATTCCCCGCGGGATTCAGAACCCGGAAGTGGTGCAAATACCTGTCTCAGACAGTTATCTGCACCCCCCTCCCCCTGAAAGGTGGCAAATGTGACACCGGAGGGGGGGGGGATGGGATCCAAAAAGCGGAGGTTCACTTTTTGTGTGAGCCTCCGCTTTAATAGCATGCACTAGTTTTGGTTGCAACATTATTAATGTGGAATGTAAGCTCCTTGCTAAAGAACATTATTTTTTATGACGTTGTTATGGGTAAGGTTCCGCTTTACAGGGGGGGGCATGGTTTTACTATCTTTTGTTCTGCTCCTAAACATCCTAAGGAGATTTCTCTCTATTATCTATATGTGGTACACCCTGTTTTTTTTTTTATTTTTTTTTATTTATAACAGAGCGAATGGGCCGCAGTGCAAACAGTACATGCAAGTACAGCAGAACATAGCTTATGACTAATACAATTACACACACCTAGGTAAGGATCTCCTGAAATAGAGCCGGAACACCTATGCCCCGGGTGTACCCTAAGGTAGGTCGTGGCCTCTCAGGACCGGTCCCTCCTTTTCCCGTTTACGACAAAAGGTGTTGGCGTGTAGAAGGGAGAGAGAGATGAGCGGCTAGGTAGCCTGGAGTTAGCAGGGGGTTAGGGGGGATGGGAGGGGGAAGAAGCATTGGAAAAGGGAGAAGAGGTGGGGGGGGGGTTTAGGTAAAGCAACCCACGGACAAGGGTCGGTTTATAGTGGTTATAGGAGAACAGTGTCTCCCAAAGAATGCGTCTGGGATCTAGTCTGCGGCAGGTGTGGAATGGGGCGGGCGGGTCTGGGCCTGCTTCCTCCCTCAGTCGTTGCCCTTCGCTGGAGTATCTAAAAAGATACCAGTGTTGCCAGGTCTTTGTGAACTGTTCCTGTCTGTTTTGCCAGCCTACCTCGTCTACCCGTTTAAGCCATGCGGTAATGGTCGGCTGGTATGTGGTCTTCCATGAAGCCGGGATACAGGCCCTCGCTGCATCTAGCAAGTGGCGCACGATCGAGGTCTTATAGATACGGGTGGGTATGTCATTTGCGTGTAGTAGGAAGTAAGCCGGGTCGAACGGTACAGGGCGGTCTGTGAATAGCTGCGTTATCCTGTGGACCTCCCTCCAGAAACTCCAGAGTCGAGGACAGGACCAGAAGATGTGTAGGATAGTCCCCCTATCAGCGTGGCAGCGCCAGCAAAGATCTGTCGTCGCCGGAAAAAACTTATGCAACAGGTCCGGTGTTCAATACCAACGCGTGAGGAGCTTGTAGTTTGTCTCCTGAGTTTTGGTGCAGAGGGAGGACTTGTGTGCGAACCTAAGAATGTTCTGTCTCTGAGTATCGGAGAACAGGCAGTTCAGATCACGCTCCCACTTAAGGAGGGATGGGAGCTGAAACCCCCCTAGACGGGGTAATAAGTATGCCGTAGGTTAAGGATAGTGCATGCGGTAGCGTCCCATCTTCCTCACTTCCTCACAAAGCACCTCAAACTCCGACCGGATCCTGTCCGTGTCTACCGGGGGGGGGGGGGGGGGGCAGGTCAGTCAAGAAGTGGCTCAGCTGCAGTGCTCTCATAAATTCCAGACGGAACCTGCCGCCCAGGTCCATGAGCTCTGCTAGTGAACACCACCTACTGCCAATGCTAAAATGGGAGGCCTGGTGGAGACCCGCCTCCCGCAGGACCCGGAAGGGCCTGTCAGGCCTGGCTTGAACCGAGGGTCTCCCAGAATGGGTCTCAGGAGCGAGCCGCGGGACGAGAGGGAAGGGCGCTCCAGCAAGCGTGCACAAATCTTGATCGTGTTACCGATCAGCAGGTGGCTCCTCGGGCCAGGTGGGAGGTACGGCAGACACCAGGGGGCTCTAGACAAGGGGGCTACACTTTGCGACTGTTCGAGTCTGGACCACAACTTGGTGTCGGAATGTCGGCGCCAATCTAATAGTCTACTCAGGTGTGCTGCGTGGTAATAGGTCTGGATGTCGGGGAGCGCCAGGCCTCCGAATGCCTTTGGCAGTGTGAGTAACCTCCGGCATATGCGGGTTCTTTTCCTTGACCAAAGGAATTTGGTAAAAATGGCCCGTGTTTGTTTGAAAAAATTCACTGGGATATGGATCGGAAGGGCTTGTAGAAGGTAGAGGAACTTGGGGAGAATCGACATCTTAAGGATGCTGCAGCGTCCAAACCACGAGTGGAGACTCCCAGTCCACTGCTCCAACAGTGTCCGTACTGTCCTCGGGGGGGGGGGGGGGGGAGTTAAGTTTGAAAAGGTTTGAGACGGTCGTCAGTACAAAGGTGCCTAGGTATTTTAGTGCTGTGTCTTAAGGTTTGCCAGCGTGAGTTGGGGAATCCCCCAAGCCCATCGCCTCCAATTTGCCAAAATTAATTTTCAGGTTAGAGACCTGTCCATGTGCATCGAACTCGCACATCAGGGCAGGAAGGGATTCGGCTGGGTTTGACAGGGAGAACAGGTCATCCGCGTAGGCCGACCCCTTATAGTTTACACCAGCAACCTCTATCCCAGAAATGTCGGGGTTCATCCTGACATGGCAGAGGAAGGGTTCCAGGGACAGGGCAAACAGCAGGGGCGACAAAGGGCAGCCCTGTCTTGTACCGTTGGTTATTGGGAGGGATTCGGAAAGAACCCTGTTTGCCCTGACCCTGGTTGGCTGTTTGGCGTATACCGCCGATATCCAGTTCACCATCCTGACTCCTAGCCCAATATGGTCAAGAGTAGCAAACATGAATTCCCAGTTGACCCCGTCGAACGCCTTCTCCGCATCCGTGCCCAGAAACAAACACGGTGATTTGGTGATGTTTGCAATGTGTAGGAGGTTCAAGACTTTAGTTGTGTTGTCCCTGGCTTCCCTGGTTAGCACGAAGCCCACCTGGTCCAGATGGACGAGTTGCGGGAGATGTCGTTGTAGTCTGTTGGCAAGGAGTTTGGTGAAGAGCTTGAGGTCTGTGTTTAGGAGGAAAATTGGGTGGTAGCTACCACACTGCGTCGGATCTTTGCCCTCTTTGTGGTTGACTGAGATCTGCGCTTTTAAAGTGTCCCCATGTAGTGTTTTCCCCGAGCCGAGGTCATTGTAGAGGTTTACCATGTGCTGGCCTAGAGCCGGGATTAGGATCTTGTAGTAAGAGGCCGTGAGGCCGTCCGGGCCGGGGGGTTTACCTAGTTTAGTGGTCTTAAGGGCCGACTGCAGCTCTAACAAGGTAATGGGGTCCTCCAATGAGTTCCTGTCGTCTACTGGCAGGGAAGGCATTGCAGAGTCAGATATGTATTTAGCTGTTGCGGGTTGAGTATGGGGAGTCTTGGGCAGGTTGTATAGGGATTCGTAGTAGGACCTGAATTCCTCAGTGAAATGGCGGGGAAGAGTAACTCTCTGCCCCCCACTCGCTGTAATGTGTGGGATGTAAGAAAGCTGCTTTTGTGACCGTAGCATTTGGGCCACAAGTCTGCCACACTTGTCACCGGACTCGTAGATTTTCTTAGTTCAAATCTGTAGAGCCGCCTTAGCCTTAAAGCTCAAAAGGTCCGTGATTTTCGCCATCCAGCTCCGCCCCTAGTTTCCTGTCAGGCGTCTGTTTATGTTTGGACTCTAGGTCCTGCAGTTCCCGCAGTATCTGGTCCAGTCGGGTGGTGCGTTCCCGTTTTAGGCGCGCCCTGTGCTTGATGAGGATGCTCCTAATCACCGCCTTGTGAGCCTCCCAGACCACCCCCGCACTACTGTCAGGGGTGACATTGGACTTAATGTATAGTCCAATTTCTCTGACCACATCAGCCATAATCTCAGGGTCTTGAAGGAGACCTTCGTTTAACCGCCAAAGGGGGCCTCTGAGCCGTGTAAATGTCTGTGATGGTGTAGCGGAGGCCGATCGGTGCGTGGTCCGACCAAGTTATGGACCCTATGGTAACTTCTCTAATCACCTGTAGGTGTTCGTGTGGGATCGGAAAATAGTTGATGCAGGAGTATGACTGGTGAGGCCTCGAGTGGAAAGTGTAATCCCGTTCCCCTGGGTGCAGGAGGCGCCATGCATCGATTAATTGGGCAGAGTGGAGGGTGGCTCCAATACACTTGCGCGTATCTCTCGAGATACTTGAGTTGCCGGAGGAGGTGTCCTCCGTGCAACTTTCATTGATTTCCAATCATGTAGTGATTCAGGGTGACCTAAACCTATGGCTAGATGATGTACGGAACCAGGACGCTCAAGATCTCCTGGATGACATGCAGGCTTTACATTTCACCCAGTATATCAAGGAACCCACTCATATTAAGGGCCATACTTTAGATGCCCTTTTCCTATACGGTCTTTCCATTTTAAAAGTGAAGATACAAAAAATTGTGGGGTCAGATCATTTTTTGACTTCGTATGTTATTCCCGACTTTGCTCTCAAAAGAATACAGGCGGGTAATAACATGCGTAAGTCAATCCCATTTCGGAAACTTAAGCCTGTGAACTGTGATGAATTCAAGAACTGCTACATTACAACCGACAACGAGATTGAGGAGAATAAGCTTGTTGACGATCTCGAAGAAGGTGTTCTCCAATTAGAGAGCGCCTTGGACGATTTTGAATCTAGGCTCAAAAAAACATTGAACAAAGTGGCGCCCTTTTAGGTGGCTAACAACCGACCGAGATTACAGAAATCCTAACCTTGGTATTCATCTAGCCTCCTCCCTCTCAAAAAAAAGACGGCTCTTGGAGCGAAAATGGCTAAAATCTCAATGCAACCTGGACAAACAAGCCTACCGCATACATTGAAGAGGCTACGCCAAGGCAGTAAAAACGCTAAAAAGAACATATAATACCAAAATTAGCGTTGCCCCTAATCAAACGGGAGAACTGTTCGCCATAGTCCGGGAGATTTTTGAGCCAAAAAGATTCCACTCCAAGCTTATGGCATCCCCACAACTATGTAATGATATCCACCAGTCTTTCATTTCAAAAGTGGAGAAAATCTGTGCTCGATCCTCCTTAGCACCCCCCCTGTGCAACACCAAAAGCCAAAATCACCCTGGAAAAACTACAGAAATTTTGCCTAGTGTCAGAGGAGGAAATCGGAGCTATCATCTTAAAACTGAAACTAACCAGTTACCCTGATGACCTCTGCCCTGCCTGGTTCATTCAGAAGCATGTAGACACTCTGGTTATTGACATCTGCAGAGTAATTAATTTGCCTACAGATAGTGACTCGGCCTTCCAAGCCCTTAGCAGGACGCTGCCTTAATTCCAGGCTGCGGTCCATGGTTAGGCAGGTGTGATATGCTTTTTGTGCCCAAGGTAAGTATATAACAACATAAATAGAGCAAAGAATTCTCTCTAGTTCAGACAACCTTTATTGGAACACTAGCATGCAGTATTCAAGGCTCATATCAAACAGGTGATAATAAAAAAATAAAAAAATACAAAATAAGAGCATAGAGAGAGAGAAAAGTGCAAACTAAACAGGGCTTAACAGTATCTCAGGTTGGTGCCACCCTATCCCGCCTCCATGTTCGCCCCACATCATAACATAACGTCCCAAAATTAGGTGACTGCACTACTCCCCATCACCAGGTAAGCTGGGCGGTAAGCCCGGTGTGGCCTAGCATACCCGTAACTACATCAGTTGTGGTATCAGTATCAGAACCCGTGTCAGTTACATTTTCAGTTTCCCCCCCCCACCATAATCCCCATCCGCCTCTCGCTTGTCTATATCCCCTCCCTCTTGACTAAACAAATAAAAATAAACCATGAGAAGGACACCGTAAATAGGGGGATTGATCAGCCAGCAGGGGAGGGGGGGTACTTCCGTCGTAGCGGGGTACATCCACATCCGGGAGGGGGCCAAGAGCACACGGGGGGTGACACAGGAATGTACATCAGCTCCCTCATGGCCCTCGGAAGCAGTCCAACACCCCCGATTCAGTCCACGGGGGGGGGGGGGGGGCAAATCAGGGATGTCTCCACATGGTGGCTCCATGTCTCCCCGGTCACAGGGGGGGGGGGACTAGAACCGAACCTCCCGCCTCCCCACTAATCAAACGTCTTGCAGTGAGCGGGGTTCCAGATTCCAGGGCCTCCCTCTCAGGTATTTATCTCAAGATGGTGGGGTAGAGGCTAACAGGGGGGGGAGGTCTGACGGGTAGAAAACAGCCGGGGGGAAAGTGTTTTCGGGGCAGATGAGAGGGCGTTGCAGAGAGGGCTCATAGCAAATAGTGGGGCCAGTCGTTAGGCAATCACGGGGCAGTAGTGGGTCGCTCAGAAGAAGCGGGTTTCGGCATCAACAGGGGGGAAACTGCAGCGGAGGGTCTGGCAAAAGTAGAGAAACTTAGGAGCAGGGGGAAGAGTCAGCAGAGGGGGCTAGGGGAGCGGCACCAGGAGAAAGTGGCTAAAGGCCTACTCACGTGCGTCGCCCGAGGCTTGTCTCTGCCTGCGTCTACCTCTCTGCCGGCGGGGGGGGGCACCGGTCCACGGATGGCGGAGATTCCCGATCTGCCCTGTGTCCGTGGAAGCAGCTGCAGCCAGTCAGGAACTGGCACCGGTTCCGCTGTCAGGAATTGGAAAAGCGCCAGGAGATCCGATGTCACCCGCAGGGTAAAGGCACTCGTCTCCTTCCGTAACGTCACCGCGAACGGGTATCCCCATCTGTATGTGCAGCCTTTCTGTCTCGCCACTTCCAGCAGGGGTCTCAGTAAGGCCTTTCGCTTCAGGGTTGCCCCGGAAAGGTCTGGTAGTATCTTGATCCGGGATCCCGCCACCTCCAGGTCGCCGAAGTCCCAAGCCCGGCGTGTACCTGTGGAGGCGGCACACCACATCTCGCGGCCTATCAGGGTCTTGAGATCTAGGGCCCAGCACTCTGTGAGCTCTGTCGAGTAGAATGTCCGCCTGCGAGTCCTCCAGGATTGTTCGGAAGAGGTCTCTCACCAGCTCTCCGAGGTTCCCGGCTTCTGTGTCTTCCGGGATGCCGCGGAGCCGAAGATTATGGCCGCGGCTCATAACCTCCAGGTGGAGCTGGAGCGCTACCGCCGCCTCTCGGTGCTGGTCGGGGGAACGTTCTAGGGCGAGGACCCGGCTCTCCAGCGACGCAACCGCCAACTCTCCCGAGGACACCCGATCGCCAATGTTTGAGATCTCGCCACTCACCTCCTGGATATCGCGGCGATGGGTCTCCTCCAAGCGGAAGAACAGGGATTCAATGTCTGATCGGGTGGGCAGGGCCCGCAGCAGCGTCCTGATGTCTTGGTCAGGTAGGACCTCTTCTTGCAGAAGCATCATGGCCATGACTCCCGGTAGCTCTCGGGGGGAGAGGGAGGATCCGGAGACAAAGTGGAGTCCCCGGGCAGGGGTGGGCTCGTCCCCGCAGATGGGGATGCTGTACAGCTCCACGTGGCGGGCCTCTCGGCTCTGTAGCCTTGGCTCCGGGGGAGATCTCCTGAAGTAGGTCAAAATAGCGGTGAATTTCTCCCGTTTTTTTTTGCCTGAGGGTGTCCCCTTCGTGACTGCTCTAGTCTTGTATTTTTTGCTCGAGTTCATGCCGAATTTTCACTCGATTTGGCCGTCTAGCGAGGTCCGGGACCGGGAGCTCTGCAAAAGCACAACCTCACTCGGCCATGTCCAGACCACCGGTACACCCTGTTTTAAGTTTATTTCTCAGCTGCAGCTTCCCTTTACAGTCCAATATGTCTTTGATTATTGCAGGTCCCCATGTAATCACAATGACATTTGGACTGTAAAGGGCCATCTAATTTTAAGACTTAAAGCGGAGCTCCACCCATGAAAACAACATTTTGCCATGTTGTTTAAAAAAATAAAAAAATAAAAACCTGAAAATAAAAATAAAAAAATACTCACCCGAAATAGCTGTTGCTATGCGGAAGTCCGTAATCTGCCTCACCTGCACCGTGGTTTGATTTCTTCTTCTTCTTCTCCTTGTGAATGGGGCGCGCTGCTTTCTGGGAACTGTGTGTGTTCTCAGAGAGCAGCGCGCCCATTCACAAGCCGGCGTGAGACTCGCGCAGGCACAGTAGGAAACGGGCAGTGAAGCCGTACGGCTTCACTGCCTGTTTCCCATAGTGTGAATGGCGGCGCGGGACTCGGAGCGATCGCGGGACCGGCATCGGGGGGGCCCATCAGCGCGGGCGCCTAGGACAGGTAAGTGTCCTTATTTAAAGTCAGCAGCTACACTGTTAGTAGCTGCTAACTTTAAAAAAAAAAAATTCGCGGCTGGAGCTCCGCTTTAACAATATTTGTTATCGATTTATTGGATGCAACCCAATCTTTATGTTTTGCCAAAAACTTAGATATAATATTGTGTTTGCACTAAAATTCAATTCAATGTATTTTTAATGAAAATATGCATTTGACAAATAGCTGTGCAAGTATCGTGTAACATAAAAAAAAAACTGCAACTGTCACTATTTTATTCTCAGAAAATCTATAAATGTTTATGGGTTGAGTGTCATTTCTAGTCAAAAAATGCACATTTTAATGTCTGAAAATAAAAAATTTGAAATTGTCCAGGCAGGCAAGCGGTTAAATATTATATTATGATTTAATATGGTCGATTAGATGACTCATTCCACTGTTAATCCACCATGTTTTCATCCCCAGATGGCTTTTGGCACTGCAGCCTGATTGACAAGAATTTGATAGACTTCTATGTCCCTTTTCTACCACTGGAGTACAGACATGTAAAGGAGTGTGTCATGGCGGAGCTAAGACATCAGGGCTTAATGCCTGATGAAGAGTTGGCAACCCGTGTGGCCAATGAGATTACTTATTTCCCCAAGGATACTCGAATGTTCTCAAATAAAGGCTGTAAAACTGTCGCAGCAAAGCTGAACTTTCATCTCTAGTCACTGCTGTCTGGTTTAACCAGCTGCTGGTCAGCGAAGGCACGATCTTCTCGCTTTATCCTTGTACTGGGAACTCAAGATTTGGGTATTTCATGAATGAATGGTGCATGTTCAGCCATGCTTCTCAGGTATTCCCCAGTGCTACCTCCACTGGTAACCATATGAAGGTTGACTCCTCTTGACTCCTCTTACAGTCCCCCTTCTTTCCTGGTGCATTTAGCCTATCTTGAGTAAACCTACACATTTTATGGACGAATATTCATGTTTGCATAAACCTGATCCTAAATGGGTCTCTTGTAATATTTTGGCCCACCAAAACTCAACTGATTCAGCCAACAGATTTTTACGTTCCTTTTGGTTGTATTGAAAATGTACAACTAATTTGGCAAATACGTGTCATCTTTTTTCTATACTAATACTGATTTGATATCAAGGAGCGCAAATTCTCACCTTGGGTAAAAAATATTTATATATACCGATATTTTTTTTATTTATATTTTTTGTAGCGTGGGAAAAATTTAATCTTGCAAGACTTTACCTCATGAAGTTTTTTATAATGGCAATTAACCTAAATGTGAATTGATTTTGAATACTTTGCTTTAACCACTTAAGGGCCAAGCCCGTTTTTTAGACTCAGTGTTTATAAGTTTAAAACTGTTTTTTTTGGTGCTAGAAAATTACTTAGAACCCCCAAACATTATATATATTCTTTCTAACACCCTAGAGAATAAAATGGCGGTCAATGCAATACTTTTTGTCACACCGTATGTGCGCAGCAGTCTTACAAGTGAACTTTTTTAAATTAAAAAATAAGACAACAGTAAAAAAATGTTTTTTTATATTGTAAAAGATAATGTTACGCTGAGTAAAATGATACCCAACATGTCACGCTTCAAAATTGTGCAGGCTCGCAGAATGGCGTCAAACTTTTACCCTTAATCTCCATAGGTAATAGGGGTGCGCATCTTCACTGGCCTCACGATTCGATATTTTGGCACAGCTGGGAACAGGCACGTACCTGTATGTCGCCTTTAAGGGAATCGCTCCCTTAGGGCACACTTAACCCCTTAGCGCCCCCTAGTGGTTAACCCCTTCACTGGCATCGTCTATTTAGAAAAATGTGTCAAGTGGCCGCCATAATGTCGCAGTCACGAAAAAAATCACCGCCATTAATAGTAAAAAAAGTTATTTTTTTTAAAAATGCCATAAAACTATCCCATATTTTTTAAACGCTATAACTTTTGCACAAACCAATCAAACGCTTATTGCGATATTTTTTTTTTTTTTTTTTACCTAAAATAAGTAGAATACGTATCGGCATTATATATATATATATATATATATATATATATATATATATATATATATATATAATAGCAAAAAGTTAAAAATATTGTTTTTTTTTTTTCAAAATTGTCGCTCTATTTTTGTTTATAGCGCAAAAAATAAAAACTGCAGAGGTGATCAAATACCACCAAAAGGAAGCTCTTTTTGTGGGAAAAAAAGGACGCCAATTTTGTTTGGGAGCCACGTTGCACGACGCAGTGCGGAATCGCAAAAAGGGGCAAGGTCCTTTAAAGGGGGGTTGTGAAGGAAACATTTTTGTTTTTCATAATAAGCATCCTTTACCTGCAGACATTCCTTTTTTCACTTCCTCATTGTTTTTGCTCAGAAGTTGCTCTATTGCTTCTCTGTTCTGTTCACTTCCTGCTTGTCTGATTGTAACTCACCACCGTGAAGGGAGGCTTTACTGCGGTGGTCAGTGACGTGCTCGCCCCCTCCTGGGAACTACATCTGTGTGTCAGGATGCTCTCTACGTATTAGAGACTTCAGGGAGGTGTGAATTACAGGGGGCGTGCCACAATTCATACTGGGAAATGTAGTTCTTACAAGAACAAGCGCCGCAAACCAGGAAGTGAATGAGAGAACAGAAACTAGAACGCCGGAGGTGATATAGATGAAGGAATTTAATAGGTATTTACTTGTTTTGAATGTAGAATTATTTTTCACTGGTGTCACAGGTAAGATGTGGGTTCAGTTCATCTGTGGTTTTGCATCATTATACATATATAAAGGTAATTATAAGAATAGAAAACATCCGTTTACAATTTTGAAATCTTAAAAAAAAAATGGCCTCAGACCAGGAAAGTGTCATGGAAGAATCACAAAAGGCTGCTGTTGCTTATCTTTTTCTGGCTGTGATGCAGATCCTGCGACTTCATTCCTTTCCAAATGCTGACTGGAGAGGGGTACACAGAGATCTGACTTCACCTGCCAGTGAATACTAGGATGTTCAGGAGGTCAGAAACTGCAATATTTTAGGGTCAATGGTTTTTAAACTGATGATGATGATTTATATTTTTAACTGCGCAATCTTTTGTTTTGTTTTATAATTAAATACATTCATAAATACAAATTAAATAAAAAAAGAGAGAACACAAAGATGCTCTTTTCATTTGTTGTCTTTGACTGACATTTGGTTTATGGATCCCTGTGAATGGAGGGAGGCGGGAAGATCTGTGGATGTGTATTTTACTTGTAAGCTACAGTTTTTTTTTTTTTTTTTTTTACCAGGAGATAAAAAGGGAAACTGGAAAAATGTGAGCTTCACCTGCTGGCTCCTTGTAAGAATACATTAAATCATATAGCTAACTACTGTGATACTTTTAGGCTAGGTACACACTATTGTGTTTCGAGCATACTGCATTGGTGCAGACACAGTTGGCTATTCTATTTGGGCGGCTGTACCTGCAGGGAAAAGGTCACAATACTTTTTTTTATATATAGTGCAAACGCATGGGAAGCCTTGCAGAATTTTCCTTTTAAATTATGAATTTGTGGTATCACCATGCATCTGCAAAAGTGCAGCGCATTTTGGCTGCAGGTGCATAAATGCATGTGATCTACACACTCTCCTCCAACAGCAACAATGTGAACCTAGACTTAGAGCTGGGAAAAATTTTTTGATTTAAAAATCGAGTTGGTAAGTCAAATCGATTCATATTTTCAAAAAATCTTGTGCAGCGGACTAGGGCGAAGCCACGGCCTTGCCTAAAAATTCCTGCCCGCAGCTCCTCGGGACAGGCGCTAGAGTCCTCCTCCTACCGGGTGCAGACCCTCACAACTGACCCTCCTGTGTCCCTCCTGCCTTGGTGGCCTCTCCGGGGTGTGCAGGGGAGAAGTCAATCCGCCGCGATCCTGGCAAAAGGCCCCAAGGCCGGATGCCGCGGCTAGGTCGAAGCTGCGGCCTTGCCTAAAAACTCCTGCCAGCAGCTCTTCAGGACCGTAGGGTATAAGCCTTCTATCAGAAGAGGACTAGGCAGAAACATGCTAAAGTGTTAAAACAACATTAAACTGTACAGTACCACCCAGGGGGGTGGTCCCTCTGGGTTCAACCCCTCTTCCTGCATGCAGCAGCTCAGTTTTTTTTTTTTGTTTTATGCCTAGCATAGGAGAAGGACCTGGCTCCCGGTGGGTCCTGTGTTTTTTTTTTTTGCTTTTTTCAACTTTTGTTTTTGGATCCTGAGATCTACTATCAACCGCCGGCTGGGCAACAGGCTGGATATCTAGATCCTTGTAGTCTCCCCAGTCCGGCCATCGAGCATGTGCAGGCTCTAGCTATGCGCTGGGTCGGCCATGACATGCCCCGTTGTTCCAGGGGTGTCCGGTGAGCTACATTTTTGGAGGTAAAATATACAATAATGGCGCACGCTGACATTGGAAGATAGAACACATTTCAAGTAAAAGTCCTTTGAGCAACAAGCTCTGAAGTGAGATAAGTCTGAAAGATCTGGGCTGCCTTGTATGGGGAGCTGAAGCTGAACTCCAAACATGTAATAAAGAGAAACAACAAAAACAGGCACCACTTAGAAAAGACTGTAAACTTTAATATAAGCATCAAAGTACTCACATTACAATTACTGTATTTAGGCATATGGATGGAGTCCATGGGACAGTCAGTCTCTCAGCCGTGTTTGGTGATGTCCCCTTTGTAACAGCTGCTGTGTTATTGCAACGATGAGCATGTGCTGCATAGATGAACAGATGCCTGTGTCCACACAGTGAATTTCCTGGTAAGCTGTTCGGCAGCTGGATAGAAGGCTGGAGCGCACGCTGGGACGCATCGGTGTGAGGGAGGGGATGATGTCACAGGACCAAAATGCAACGCGTTTCAGTGCTGACGTTGTGAGTTCTGGGGGATCACAGCGCACCTTTCTCAAACTAATTGTAAAGGCTATTTAATAGCCTGCTTATATATGCCTATGTGGTGTTGCCACCTAGTGAAGAAAGTGCAAAATGCCTCAATAAAGCCAAGGAATTGTACACTAGTATTGACACATTTTTTCAGAAAAATATATAATAGGGTATGCACTCTGATACTAAATAAGGGCTTATAGAAATACATAAAAATACATCGGTGGACCCATAAGGAATATAAAAATGAATAATAAAAGGATATTTAAAAACACACAATTATACTAAACTGTTCTTTAAAATTACAAAAATACATTTTTTTCTTTTTTTATATATGTAAAACTGAGAGAAGGGGGATAAATGGGGAAACGCTCCACGGAATGAAACAGATAAAATAATAATGGAAAATTGTATCAAATACTTACCGTAATTTTCCTTTCCTGATGCCAAGACATGGCAGCATACCTATGATATAGCCCGCCCCTATATCCACCCACAGGACACGTGATAACTCTCTATAAAACTCTGACTGAGAGCTACCTCCCCCATTCTCCGTATAAAGTACAAAGATCAGAAGGAGGGTTTGTATGCTGCCATGTCTTGGCATCAGGAAAGGAAAATTACGGTAAGTATTTGATACAATTTTCCTGACGCCAGACATGGCAGCATACCTATGATACATGAAGAGCTTTCTAGAGGGAGGGTTTAATGCCGTAAACTTAAAAAAGACAAAGAAGCTTGAATAAACTTCCTCCCAAACTCTACTGTAGTAAGAGCTGCTAGATCCACCCTGTGGTGTATTAAGAACATATAATGTGATGACCAGCTAGCCTCTTTGCAGACTGTCTACAGAGACAACCCTGCCTGTGCTATCCAAGAAGATGACATCACCCTGGTTGAGCGATGAGCTCTAACCATCTCTGGAGGATCCTTACCGGCTCCACATGCCCAGTGAGTATTTTCACGATTCAGGCCGAGATGGTTCGGGCCGAAGCCACTTACTCTTTAAATCTTAAACATTCTGAATATAGACGTAGCCTGAGGTAGGCTTTGAGGACTTTGGAATGTCCAACTTGTGCAGATCGGCATCTGATTGTGCTGGGAAGTCTGGAAGCACCTATTCACTGGAAAGACAAAACATGGATGTCACGCTTTGGAACAAAATTATTTTAGCCCAACCCTGTCTGGGAAGAACATGGAATAAGGCTCAACCCCCCCCCCCCCCCCCCAAATTTTGGAGTCGACGCACTTTACCCCAAAATCATGGCTAATAGAGAAGCCGATTACAAGGAGATCTCCCATAAAGAACAGTGTTCTGTCAAGAGTACAATGAGGGTTTGCTAGAAAATTGAGGACTACTGCCAGGTCCCATTAAGGGAACCTATTTCTTTTGGGAGGGCGTAGTCCAAGTACCTCCCATGAAGTGATCCATCAGCAGGTTTGCTGCCCATTTCTTTTGGGTAAAAGCCAAGATGATGGAAATGTTCCCCTTAAGCAAACTGAGCTCCAAATCCGATTCAGATTGTAGAAAAAAAGACAGGATTTAAGATAAATTTGGGTCACGAGGGTCAAACTGATGCCCAACTGCAAGCTTGTGAACCTAATCCATATTCTGGAGTAGATGGCATTGATTGACCCTTCAAAGAACTCTGCAAAGTTCTATTCCCCTCTGGAAAACATCTGGGGAACTCTTGTAACTTCTGCCTTATAATTTCCAGGCTGCTAAAGTTAGTCGTAATGGTTGCCGATGTAGTGCATCTCCCTCAGATACGAGGAGATGAGGAGTCACTGACAGAGTGGTTTGAGTGCACACGCTGATTCCCATTCCCAGAGAGACCCATGGTCTGTGAGGCCAGTAAGGAAAACCTGTGATGACTGTCAAATCTCATCAATTTCTTTACTCCTAAAACTCCTTGAGGGAAGATATAGGCCAGTTGCCCAACCCAAGGATTGGTAAAGGCATCTGTCCCCTCCACTAATGGATGAGTGTAGCGCGAGAGGAACTGGTTCCCCTTGTAGTAGGCCGATGAGGCGAAACAGATCCAGTTGTAGTAACCACCACTCGTGGATGATCCCTTAAAACACTTTGGGGTGAAGGGATCATTCGTTGGGATCCTTGAATTGCCCAGATAGACAATCAGCTTCCAAATTCTGATAGGCTGGAAGATATATGGCCCTCAAATCTGGGAGATATTGCTGGGCCAAAGTCCTGATTGGTTCCACCTCTCTCAAGAAGGAATGGCTGTGCATGTCACCTTGTCACTGTATATAGGACTGCTGCCATGTGGTCCAGATGGAGTAGGACTGGCAGACCCTATATGTGTGGCAGTAAAGTGTTCAATGTCAATGTTGGTAGGAGTTCCAGAATATTGGAAACTAGTCCCTAAGTGGGAAATCCCCACCTGCCCTGGATTGTGAGATGCTCACAGGTGGAGCCCCACCCTGCTGTGCTGGCATCTGTAGCAACAATGATCCATGGCTGCAGCCCTAATAGACTAGGCCATTTAGCATTTTTTTTTTTTTTTAATCACCTGAACTCTGGTGCCTCCGGCTAGACAAACGCTTCCACTGCATCAGGAAGCCTTGTTGGAAAACTGAGTTTCCAGTGAGCCCAGAGGATCATCGGTATACAAGAAGCCATTGTCCCGAGAGGACTCATGCACTGAGATGCTGACATCACTGGTGCAGCCAACGCCTGTTGGAACATCTCCCTGACTTTGGGGAGTTTGAGATGGCAAGAAACTAAGGCTGCCTGAGTATTAAATCGGGCCCCTAGGTAGAGGATATTCTGCATAGGCGCCAGCTACTTTTGGCAATGCTTGCCCCTCAACCCGAAACGGTTGGTATGACTTATGGATCGGGACATGCTGATAGATATACTGCAGGTCCACTGAAATCCCCCCGTAACCTTGTTGACTGAACTGGATTTATGGTATGGAGAGACTCCCTCTTGAGTCTATCCGTATAAATTGATTCAGCCTCTTGACGTAGCTCTGGAGGCTGCCGATTGAACAACCAATAATGGCCTTGCCATTGGTAATGATTAAGCACAAAATGAATGTGTGAAATGCATCTATGTGACCTCGTGTTGGTGTCTTTGGTGTCATCACTTTAAACAATAAAAGGAAAAGTCAAAATTCCAGGATTCGCAGCCATTTATTTTCTTACATGGCCTTGTGCCACCGAGGGCTGAAACCACCATTCTTCGGTAGTAGTCTTACCTGAACTGGGTCACTTTGAGCCACTTGGCTCCAACTGCCTCCTGGGCAGGCCTGGCATTAAAATGGGCTTCTGAGCATCTTGGGGAGCTGCATGGGTCTTGGCCTCCTGCGATCTTACGAAGGTTGAATGTGTACCCCTCTAACGCCTTCTGACGCCCTTGAATGGGCGAAAGCCTCCAAAATCGCAGTACCTGTTTGGCGCTCCTCTGAATGGTTGCCCCCTCTGGCTCTTCGATCTTGTGGTAGAAGATCCGATTTTCCTCCTATAACCCTGGAGAAGATGGTTTCCAGTATTTTAGGCAAAACAGCGCCTTCCCATCAAAAGGCAGTTTACAGCAATTCTGCTTTGAGGATGGGCCAGCCGTCCAGGATTTTGCCCCAGTGCACCTTTTGGCTGTGACTAAGCCAAGGATGGCTCTGGATGACCATCGAATAATGTCTATAGCTGCCTCACCTGTAGAGTCCGCTGAAAGTTATCTCATCAAGAGCTTTGATAACTCTTCTCTTTGGCAGCTGGTTTTAATCGCATACTCCAAGTTCTGCTTCGAAACACTCGCATAGTACTTGCTACAGATGCTAAAGCAATGCGTCTCACAAGGATCTTTTGAAAGGAGGAAGAGCCTTCCATCGGAAGTGTCACATTCTTGGTCAGTCTGGCGACTGCCGCATCCACCGTTGGTGGGTAGATAAAGGAGTCGCATCCTTCCCCATTCGTGAATACAACTTCTGCAACCTATTGGCTAAGGAGGATTTTCTCTCTCCCTTTTCTCATTCCTCCTAAAACAGGCTTCCTATTTCTGTCATAAGAGAAAAGGTAGCTTACCTGCTTCTTTAGATTCCTCCTATGGAACCCAAAGGCTTGTTTACACTTGCAGCAGGATCTGCCATTGCACTGAAAAGCAATCTGTGCTTAGGTCACCTTTCAGAGGTATTTGATATTTTCACTTAGAGTAGACCAATGTATATGCAATGCGATTTTCAAAGCGCGATTTGCACACAATGTTGCAAATCGCATGGGTGTGGCCCATTCACTTGGTTGCCCTATGTGCGCAAATAGAAGCCCCTGCTCCCATTTGAGGGCGACCAGCTTTGCCCAATGTTTTGAAAGGTGCGTTCTCCAATGTGACCTATCACAGCAGAATCGCATGGCATTTGGGTTGCCCTGAAAGAATAACGGTACCTAATGCATATTGTACAGCGATTGTCACACAATTTTAAAATAAGATTGTACGGTGTGTAATAACAGGCTTTATCCTTCTTTGGAGGAGGTTCCGGATCCAACCATTTCAGTGCAGCTTTACTGCCATAACGAATGAGGATATTGGCTTAAAACAAAGCCTCAACCTTCCGGATCTTCTGAGGAGGAGGAGGCAATATCATCTCCCTCTGCCTAAAAGGTTGGCTATAATACTGGGCTTGGGGAACTAGCCTGCCTAATCTGCTGGGCTGGAGACACCCCTGAAGTGCCTGGTACCCTTAGAATTAGAGAGGGTTGAATAGCTTGGTTTAGACCTGGTGTAGTGCCCAATACTGTCTGACCACTACTGTCCCTGGCTGCTGGAGATGACTGGAAAATTCAGCCAGGGGGTTGGGGACTATTTTGCTGAGCAAGGTTGACACCTGCTGACTCTCAAGCTGCCTGAAGCAGTTGCTGCAAAGTAGCATTTCAGGCATAGGGTCATCTCCACATGACCAACATTCGCCTTTCGGGCGCTGAGCCCTCAGAGGAGAAGCTGTGTGCATTCTCTTAAGCGTACATTTGCACCCCTTGTACTGGGGTCTGCCAGGACTGGAGGAGACCCTTTCTGCCCTGAAAAATCCTGATGATCCAGAGAGGGCCTCTGAACCTCCTTAAGCGGGTGTGAGCGGCCGGGGGTTGCAACAGATAAGAAGGCACGCTCGTCAGGGCTCAATGCACTCTTTTCTCCGGTGTCTTCTTACTTACCAAAAGTTGGTTCTTTGCCTGATAGTGGGGGTGGTCTTTGTTATGTGGCAGTAGGCTCATGCTGATGGGAGTTACTGAAAGGTGCAAGAGGGACTGCATGACCACAGAAATAAAGGAAGTGAAAGAGAAAAATATATACATATATCTCAGCCCTTTCTTTTTTTTTTACAAATGGTAATAATTTAAACAAAATAAATTGGCAAAAACCAAAAACCCCCATCCTTCTAGTAATACATTGCTCCTTACTCCTCCCCCCATATATCCCCATTACTAGGATAGATAAGACTTACCTCAGAAGGAGATGCTTCCTCTCTGGATGCTTAAATAAAAAAGACATTCATTACCTGTCCATCTGCTCCCTGCAATCCTATCACCTGAGACTCAGTCCTCTCTCACCTCTACTCTGATACAATTAGGAAAGGCCAACACCCATCCACACAAAAGGACACCTTTAAGCTGGCTACACACCATACAAAATTCTGCGGATTTTTTTTTTTCCTGAGATTTATCAAAACCACACAACATGAGGCCAAAGCCTAAAGCCTCAACCTGTATGCAATCAGGCAGGCACCACATGGTCCTGGCAACTCTAAAGGAAATCGGACAACAAAAGTTGCAGTGTGTATACAGCCTTTAAAGACATGAGAACAAGAAAGAAACTGACACACCTGGAAAGGACTTCCATAGGAAAGAAGTCATCATGCAGTCCCAGCTTGCTAAAATCAGACTCCATCGCCGGCAATGCCAAAGGAGGACTGTCGTCTCTGATTAGAGAACACCTCAACCCCAGAATACCACCAGAAGGGATTCCCCACCTTGTTGGTGCATTTAGCGTGCCTAAGATGTGGGACCTCGAACTGGGAGAGGCTGAACCCAGCTGGAACTTCGACATAGTCGGCAGGTAAGGGCTTATCCTGAATGAAACGGTCTGTAGGTTGATCTTTGAGGACGAAAAGGAGAATGGGGGAGGTAGCTCTCAGTTTTATAGAGAGTTATCACGTGTCCTGTGGGTGGATATAGGGGCTATATCATAGGTATGCTGCCATGTCTGGCGTCAGGAAAGTATATTACTGGATTTTATCATATTATATGGAATTATATATACGTGTATAATCAAATACACGCTGATCTCTGCATGTAAGGGAGGATATATGTCTTGCAATATAAAACGGATAAATTATCAGATTTTTTGCTTTTCGTTTTTTTAGTAAAAAAAAGGGGGGGAGGGGGGATAAAAAAGGGGGAGGGGACCAATAACGTTAAACATGCACGTATAAACAGATCACAATAGGGTGGATATTTCAAGCTCCTCGTTGATTCCTCCAGGTTTAAGGGTATTTAAGGAGTATATCCAATATGTTTCTCTCACAGAGTCGGTGGAAACTTTGGGCTTCCGAAAATGTATTTGAAATTTGCTCCATAACCCAAACTCTTAGGCCATTGGTGGATTTATTATGACATTCGACAAAATGGCGGGGTACACTGTGCTTGTCACGTCCTCCTTTTATTTTCCTTCTATGTTCACCAAAACGTTGGCCAAGTGGTCGAATGGTGCGACCAACATAGAGGAGCTGACATGGACAGATCAATGCATATACAACAAAGTTGGAACCACAATTGTAGAAGTCACTACTCATGTATGTTCTTCCTTTTGTTGTAAATTCTTTCTGCCCATGGTTTACGAAGGAACATGTTTTGCATGCAGTTTTTTTGCATTGGAACATGCCTTTTAAGGATATCATGAGGACAAATTCTGAAGGAGATACATTTTTCAGCTTGCTGGGTGCAATTTTATTTTTTAAGTTAGTCGCTCGTCTGTAAGTGATTCTGGGAGTATTGGGTAGAATAGGTTTCAGATGAGGATCCTCTAAAAGGATCGGCCAATGTTTTTAAAGGATTCCTTCCATTTTTTTGGAATCCGTATGGAACTTCGTGATAAACCGTGTGGAATGATCAAAAGATTTATTTTGGGATTTAGTGTTATCCTTAGGCTCCAAATAGTATTTGAACGCTTCATTGACCAAGGAGGCAGGATAATCTTTCTCAGAGTTTTTGTTTAAGGATGTCACTCTGTTTGATATAACGGCAAAACTGACCTCTTGGAATATTATTGATCCATTTTTTATAGTGACAACTATTATAATGAAGGAGAGAATTACCAGCGGTTGGTTTGAAATTATTTTTCGCCTCAATGTTCCTGTTGGAATGATAGAGATCCAAGTCCAGGAAGGTAAGGCTTTCAGAATCCCGGACATGGGTGAAGGCCAGGCCATAGGTATTGCTGTTACAATGGTCAACAAAAGCATTAATGACATCGACATCACCATCCCAGATAATGATGATGTCATCGATGTACCTGCCATAATAGACTAAATGTTTCAGGAACGGATTATTAGACCAAATGTGTCCATGTTCCCATAGCCAGGTTTGCATAAGAGGTGCAAAATTAGCGCCCATAGCCGTGCCCTGGGTTTGCAAGTAAAACTGGTGGTTAAAGGAAAAATAATTGTGGGTTAAACAGAATTTAGTGCAATCTAAGATGAATTGAGCTTGAGGATTGCTCATGTATGGGTTATCCATCAGAAAATATATGGCTGCCAGGCCAAAGTCATGACGATTCGAGGTGTATAAAGAAGACACGTCTAATGATATCCAAACATAACTGTTTTCCCATTTATATGGCTTAATTAACTCCAAAAGTTGTGTCCGTCTCGTAGACCTTGCGCTAATGGTTGCAGATGACAGATAGACCTGAAGTTACGCTGTCAATGGCAGCTTTGATTGGTCTACCAGGAGGATGTGTTGTACTTTTGTGAATTTTTGGTATATGGTAGAAGTAAGGTGTATTGTAATATTCTTTACACAAAAAGGAAGACTCCTTTTTGGTAATGACATTATCTCTTACAGCTGATGCAACTAGTGTCTCTGGCTATTTTATAGTTGGGAAGGGGGTCTGACGTCAATTTTACTGTATGTAGTGATTAGTGATGAGCGGAATACGCCATATTCTATTTCGCGATATTTCACGAATATATAGAAGAATATTCGTGAAATATTCGTTAATATCGAATATTCGTGATATTTTATCAAAAACATTTTTATGCGAAATAGATTGCGAAATTCTCGTCAACACGCGAAAACGGAGATCATTTCCTGGATTATTAAACTAATATGCACTAAACACTAACTCTACTTACACAAACTTATAAAAGGGAAAAAGAGAAAGACACATGCATGGGGGACCTTGGCGCTGCGAACCCCGAGTGTGAGGTTAAAGAGAAAGAGCCCCCATGGGGCTTTTAACAGCATAATGGTAGAGGTCAAAACATGGATGGAACAGTGATACTGTAAAACATCATTTAATCGACAGTTGACAAAAGTAACATGGTTATTAAAAATCATACAATAGAAATTAGGACAACATTGCTGATCACACAATAAAATTTCCACAATGAATGAATGCATATAAACATGATATTGTTACGTTGTACAATGATTCAACACGATCTGGGTTCCCCGACGCGTTTCTACCTATATAGGTCTCCTCAGGGGGATAATGCATTCTAAAAAATATATACAATACATGCTTTACAATTCGACATATTGTTGGGTGAAACATAAATGTACCAAACACAAGGAACATTTACCGTAAAAATCGTGGATGGATAGTAGTATGATCAGGGATAAAGCAAACCATAAAGACAATCCAAAAGGGGGACCCCATGGACATCGCACCAACGCCATAAGGGGGGGGGGTGATTTGCCCAAGGAGGATTGCAAGGAGCCAAAAAGTACACACCCTCCGAGGGACAAGGGAAGTGGATGCCTGTAATAGATGCCCAAAAATTATCATATATGAGATCATAATATTTAGCAGCATGTGGTGCTGAAAAAATAGATATAAGTATTTAGGCATGTAGAAGGTTGCTGGCGACTAGTGGTAGAATAAGTAATCAATAGTATATTGTAACAAAATTGAATGATTGATGATGGGGGCAGACACAACGGCCTCCCATAAACATCTAATATGTGTGAAATATCAATGTGGTGGAATCGTAGATATTAAAGTTAAAATAAATGGTGTATGAATGCTGAAGATATCAAGTTAAGAGGTAGAAGGTAATGGAAAACTGCCTGCGTGTGTGTGTGTGTGTGTGTGAGTGTGTGAAAGGGGAAAGAAGGGGAGTGAGTGAATGAATGGAAAAGCTGAAAAATATGAAATAAAATATGTGTGTGTATGTGTGCATGAGCGTGCAAAGGAATAGTGAGGAACCAAAATATAAAAAATTGTGATGGATAATTAGGATAAGAGTCCCACTGGGGAAAGAGTGGGAATAGTGGTAAAGTGGAATGAATATGTGAAAGAAATGAAGGAGATATGCTGTGGGGATGATGGGTGTGGGTGGAAGGTTTGGCAGTAAAATATATAGGTATACAAAAGGGGGGGGGGGATAAACCCAGTTGAAAAGTGCATATAGTGGAATGGGTGAGTGGTGTGTGAATATGAAGCATGTGGATAAGGTGATTGGGTAGTGGTATCACAAGATGATGTTGGATATATAGATTACCTAGCTGCAAACATGCAGGGAGGATAGACTAGTGCTACCGAGCAGTAGGTGTGTTGCCAACCAGCCAGGACTCCATGGAGCCATGAGCTCACAGGGAATCCGCCTTATTTGTGTCTAGGAGTATGATTGGGCTTCAGGCTCCGACCTAACCCCGCCCTCCAGAAGGAATGACGTAGGGCCACCACATGGGCGGCCTGACAGAAGCTCCCTCGGCGTCCCAGAAGGCCGGGAGGTCCCGCCCATCGACGTTATCTACTGCCGCAAACTGCGTGACGCCAAGGCAACGAGCAGTGCGCGCGCCCCGCCGTGACAGTCCAGAGGTACACGTGGGACGCCGCCGGCAGGGCAAAACACAAACACCGCGGACGGGCACTGAGTGAAGCCCAGGCCGTAGGTGAAGGCAAAACGGGGGACGCAAAGGGATACAAAAACTTATATGACTAAACTAAAGCTATTTTTTTTTTATATACACAAAACACAGAAGGGCAGAGAAAGTATTTGCGAATATTCGTAATACGTATTTGCGAATTTTCGGCAACATAAAAGGATCACCTCAGCTACTCGGCCCAGGGTCTCTAATCATACCAGCAATGCTTTTAGACGTTGATGGAGATCACTAGGATGTGATCCGTTTTTAAAAATAAATTTGAAAAAATACAAATATTCGCAATAGCGAATATTCACCGCGATATTCGATTTATTCCCGAATACTCGAATATGCAATATTCGTAATGAATATTCGCAATGCGAATATTCGTGAGCAACACTAGTAGTGATGTCGCTTAATAGACATTGAGCTTCCAACACATAGTCGTGTCGGTCTTGACAATTCCACCGCCTTTGTCCGCAGTTTTTATTATCTCATCATTTTTGCTAAGAGACAACAAGCAGCATTCTCACGTGGCGTGAGACGTCCCAACTCAGACTGATGGGAATTAGTACTGGTACACATCTTTTTTAAATCGGAGAATACCATATTGTAAAATGTGGTCAAATGTGGTCCCTTATAATGGTAGGGGTAAAAGACAGATTTCGGTTTCAACGGAGTATTGATTATAGGGGGGGGGGGGGGGGAGTGTGGAGATGTTGAGTAAACAATTCAAGCGTCATATGGGATTCATCCTGATATAATGGCTCAAGTGGTTCAATAAGGTCAAGATCAAAATCCTATGAATCAGTGGACAGATTCAATAGGTCCTGTTCTACCACTGAATCGGCAGCAAATATATTCTTAGAACTTTTAATTTGAAAATGTAAAATAATTTTTTGAGAGTAAGATTCCTGATGTATTTATTAAGGTCTTTAAACAATATGAAAGGATCTGGTTTATTGGAAGGTGCAAAATTCAAACCACGGCTTAGTAGGGAGGTTTCTGCTCCTGTAAATTTGTGTTTTGACAGATTAAAAATTCTAACAGTTTCCTGTTTTTGGATGGATTTGCATCGAGATCTACTTCTACCCTCTCTACAGCCTCTCCTAAAAAAGTAGCAGTAGGTTGTGGGACAGAATGATGGGGCTTCACCAAACACGGCTAAGAGACTGACTGTCCCATGGACTCCATCCATATGCCTAAATACAGTAATTTAAATGTGAGTACTTTCTTGTAGTCCGTACACTTTTTTTTTCACAGAAATGATCGGCGGCCAATTTATTGTAGTCCATGCTTTACAGGACCAGACCGGCGGCCATTTTATTGTGGTCTTAACTCTGTTTTTTGGCCTCTAGCAATGCATATGGCTCTAGGAACAACGCGAAGAGGAGAAAAATTCACTTCAGAGAGAGTGACACAGGCGGCGTTGTAGGAATACCTCACTCACAGGATTGAGCGGACAGTGTGCTGTGCAAGTGCCTGGGTCAGGGTGGTGAGTCCTCTGGGGGTCCCCTCTGTTCTGTGCAGCTAGGAGAGTGGACTTTGTGTACCTTGCCTTAGGTCCCTATGGGTGTCAGGCGAGTGGGTTAGCATGGCGCCAGTAGCTGGGGTTTTTTCCTCAGACATACCTGTATTGGCAACCGGTGCCCCTGCACCTGCTGTGCCTGTGGACGCTATGTCAGCGCTCCTGGAAGCTCTTGTTGCGGTGTGCGGGCACAAGGGGGGTGAAAAAAACGCCCCTCCCCCATCATCTTCTGGGGAAGTCTCTGTTTCGGACTCGGGCCTAGCTGCGGCTCTCAGCCCCTGTTCTGAAGTGTCAGAGGATGCAGACCAAGACCATTCGGATGGTAAGGATGAGTCCGTGTCCGGGATGGCGCAGGATAAGGTGCTTGCTGGAGCACTTATCACTGCAGTGCAGGGAAACTCTTTAATTGGAGGATACAGCGGGGGCATCTACAGAGATGTCGGTCCCTTTTTGGGATCCCACAAGCCAGTCCGCACTGCTAAGGTTTTTTCCTTGCCTGACTTATTTTAATAAGTTGCTATACAAGGAATGGGAACGACTGCATAGGGCCTTTACAGTCTCTAAACTTATACCGGTCCATTACCCATTGAGGAGAGTTCCTGAAGAAATGGACATCTCCCCCAATTGTGGACCCCCGGTATCCAGGTTGAACAAAGTTACTAAGATTCCGGTGGAGGGGAACCCTGCTTCCAAGGACCCTGCAGACAGAAGGGCTGAGGCGGTGCCCCGGTCCCTGTTCACGGTAGTGGGGTCAGCTGTACGACCTGTTTTGGCCACGGCCCTGGTGTTGCAAACACTGAATGGGCGATGTTGTTGCACCATGAGTTAAAAAGTGACAGGCTCACTGGTCTGTGTGTAACTGGCCGACCAGTTGGTACAAGGCCGTTTGTCTGCGAAATCACCCTTGCATACGGTCTCTTTGCTGTCCAGAGTCTCGGTATCTGCTGTGTTACTATGTCGCCTGATCTGGCTAAAATGTTGGTCTGCGGACCAGACTTCTAAACAGGCTCGGGCGGATTTACCCTTCAAGGGGAGAGGCTTTTGCCGTTTTTTATCTCTTTATTTGGTTTTTCGACAAATAGATAACCAAGAAATAACAAAAACACAGGGCTAACCAAACCTCAGGAAGAGAAATGTTATATATATATATTGTACCTTCCTATATCTTATCGTAATAATTCATTTTAATAACCACCTTCACCCTTCTCTCCCTCCTATTACCTTAATTCACACACCTTAAATTATTCATGGTCACCCAGTTGAGTGGTTAATCCCCCTCCCCTTACGGCCCACATCTTTTCCCCAAGCTGAAGGGGGGCTTCCTACCCCTATCTTGTTACCACTCTCTTTGCTTCTAACTGTCCTATTTGGGTTAGGCATCATGTTTCCCAGTAGTCCTTGCAAACCTGACTGAAACCTATTACATTGCTTGTGCAGCACTGAGCATGTGTGAGATATGCAAAGCTGAAATCCAGGAAGTCATAGAGTCTGGCTTCATGATGCCCACACTTAAGATGGCCACGGTCTATTTCTAGATTATAAACTAAATCTAAAATCTAAATTAGGGTTGTCCCGATACCGATACCAGTATCGGTATCGGGATCGATACCGAGTATTTGCGGGAGTACTTGTACTCCCGCAAATACCCCCGATACCCAAATAGAATACCCCCCCACCGCCGTCGCCAACGCTGCCGCCGTATAAGCAAATCCGACCCCGCCGCCATATATACAAAGCCGCCGCCGCAAACATTATAGGCACCTTTGAATAGCTGTTTTCCCGCTGCGTGTGTATAGACACTCCTTTTTGCTCGGGCTTGGACGGATCTGTCCAATCCCGAGCAAGAGGGAGTGTCCTTTACATGGCGTGCGGCAGGGAAAAGAGCGGTGGCGGCTTTGTATATGCGGCGGCGGTATCATCATCAGGTAGGGGGGACATGGCTGCAATATGTGGGGGACATGGCTGTATATGGGGGACATGGCTGCAATATGTGGGGGACATGGCTGCATTTAGGGACACGTTTAAAAAAAAAAATCGGTATTCGGTATCGGCGACTACTTGAAAAAAGTATCGGTACTTGTACTCGGTCCTAAAAAAGTGGTATCGGGGCAACCCTAGATACCAGTATCGGTATCGGGACCGATACCGAGTACTTGTACTCCCACAAATACCCCCGATGCCTGAATAGAATACTTGCCCCCCCCCCCGCCGCAATGAAAGCCGCCGCCGCATGGTTAAACAGCATACGGGAACATCACAGCTTTCATTTGAATAACTGTAGTGTTCCCGCCACGTATAGACACTCCCCCTTGCTCGGGATTGGATGGGTGATCGTGATTTGTCCAATCCCGAGCAAGGGGGAGTGTCTATGCGCGGCGGGGAAAACAGCTATTCAAATAAAAGCTGTGATGTTCCCTGTGCGGCGGCTTTCGTTGTGGCGGCTAGGTATGGGGGACATGGCTGCGGGGACATGGCTGCATATGTGGGGGACATGGCTGCATATGTGGGGGACATGGCTGGAGGGACATGGCTGCATATGTGGGGGACATGGCTGGAGGGACACGGCTGCATATGTGGGGGACATGCCTGGGGTGACATGGCTGCATATGTGGGGGACATGGCTGGGGGGACTTGGCTGCATATGTGGGGGACATGGCTGCATTTGTGGGGGACATGGCTGCATTTGGGGACACATTTAAAAAAAGTAGCGATATTTGGTATCGGCGAGTACTTGAAAAAAAGTATCGGGACAACCCTAATCTAAATGCTGTAACAACCTAACAAAACAGACCTTAGTTTACAGACTAACTTTACTAGAATACATTAAGCTTGTGTATTACAGGGATATTTATATTTAAAAAGTGAAATTGTGGGTGGAACTCCCCTTTAATGTCAGACCTATCAAGGGGTGTTTCTTCAGGTCTTTCGGCAGCTCCCTATAGCACCATGCGGCTTGGTGAAGCAACCTGGTACACTGAGCTTGTTTTAACACTGGCCAGGTCTTCTCGTCCCTATGTCTACTCCAATCTATCAGACGACTCCATAATGCCACTTGATAATATTTGTATATATCTGGGGCAGCCACCTCATCATATCTTTTAGGTAGTGATAATATAGATCCCCTAATTCTTGAACGTTTATTTGCCCATATAAATCTGTTGAAAGGAGATGGTACCTGTTTAAAAAAAATGTCTAGGTATAGCAATAGGGAGTGTCTGAAAGAGGTATAAAAATGTCAGTAAGATGTTTATTTTGATAACATTACACCTCCCGAACCACGAATGGAACCCTCTCTGCCACCCATCCAGGAGGATCCGCACTCTAGATAGCAATGGTAAAAAATTAAGCTTGTATACTTGTGCCAGATCCGCCGGGATGGAGGTTCCTAATTATGTCAAAACTTGATCTGTCCATTTAAATTTATAATTAACCTTCAAAGTATTCAGTTCTTCCCTGGGAAATGCCTACTCCCACTGCTTCAGATTTTGTGTAATCTTGAAATTTGATAGATTACCAATTCTTGGATCAGATTAGGGAGGGATACCATCGGGTTTGTCAGATTAAACATCATATCGTCCACGTATGCCAATATTTTATACTCCCCAACATGCTGGTTGCAGCAGCAGGTGTTGGCACCTGGGAATCCCACAGAGGCTTGATTGTAAGCCCTGGACACTTTTTTGTGCCAGGGTGGGGGCGGAATGCCGACGGGCGGGGGTTAAAAGAGTGACACCTCCCCCCGTTATCCCCTGGGGAATGCTCTGTTTTATGTATATAAGGATACATGACCATATTTGTTTGTTATTTTATTTTTTTATTTTTTATGCTCTATATTTATTTATGTGTCACCCTTCTTTGATAATTTATAAGATGCGGAATGAGAGAAGCCGCTGAGGTTGTCCCTCACCGCCTGGTGGTTCAGTGCCCTTTTGAGGAGAGCCCTTTCAGGAGGTGGGCTTATTCTCCGGTGGTGGACCCTCCGGGTGTCAGACCACTCTCCCTATTGCGGGAGTCCCCGCTTGTATGGATCTGGTTGTTAGAAGATCCGAAGTACTGGCCCTTGCCATGTTTACCATGCTGGGGTCTGTCTTGCAGCCTATTGTGCCTACTACTCTGGGGTCTCAGTCGCTCTCGGAGTGAGCATTTTGCACCAGACTGTGGAGGAGCACCATCTCTCTCCCGAAGATATTAGGCTAGCGGACCTGTTGGTCCAGGGCTTCATCTAGGTCCGTGATGCCTCATTGAATGCTGCGCCCTTGTTATCCAGGGCTTCTGTTTCAGAGATGGTACGCATGATGGTACTTGTCAGCAAGAGTCATTAATTCGAATTCCAGACACTGACACCAATCTAGCTGGAGCTTACAATGTCGCGCCCTGTGTCTGCGTGGGTTTCCTTCGGGTACTCCGGTTTCCTCCCACTCTCCAAAGACATGTGTGCATACACTTTCATAATATACATACATACTTTGTGTATGTATTATTAAGGGGACCGACAAGGGCTCAGCTGGGGGACTAATCCATCCCTGGGTGCGTAAGCCGATCCCGCCGGCACCCAAATCCCGCCAATGTAGGTAGTCTTCTCTCCCTGCTCTGGTGGGGGGGCAGCTTACAGGTTCACAATTCAGTGAATCTCCCTGCTCTCTGACTAGTGGGTCTGCGAGGTGGTCTCTTCGGATTCCTAGATAGGGTTTACGCCTATCCACAGAACAGAGTCTTTTCTCGTTTATTCATCGCCCGGCTTGTTGGTCTGCCTGAGCAGTGTGGGACTTGCAAGTTCCGCAGGGACGCATACATGCGTGTCCTGTTTTGCATATGCCACAAGATTTTCTGTGCCTCGTGATGGGGGAGGGTTTCTGTCAGTCTGTGGCCCTCCCTTTTGATCTGGCGTCAGCACCGAGGGTTTTCACCTAGGAGCTCGCAATTATCTTAACTTTGTTGGGACAGTGAGGCTTTGCCTCATGGGCTACTTTAATGACCTTCTTCTGAGAGCAGTTTCTGTCTCAGACCTAGTGGATGTGTTTATAGCCATTCAGATCCTCCAAAGTTTTGGGTGGGTGCTAAACATTTGGAGCCGGTCCTGGTTCCGACTTAACGGTGGAGTATCTAAGGTTGATCCAGATTTCTCGGTGGCGAAGGTCCTTCTTTCCCTGGAAAAATTGCAGACTCTTCAGTCTGCAGTGAAGGTATTTGCATCACGCTATCGGTCTTCTCACCGGGTACATGCAGGTCCGGGGCCTGTGGGTAGCCTCCTTCGAAGCGGTACTGTATGCCCAGTCCACACTCGGGCTTTCCAGGGAGAAATACTGTCTAGGTGATAAAGATCTTCTCGTCTCTGTAATCGCCAGATTCAGGGGCGCCACCTAGTCAGTCTTCCTGAGTTGGTGACGGAGATCCCGGCTCTTCGGCCCTGGAAGTTGTTTCTTCCTTCCAGTGGTCGGTGTTTACGACGGACGCAGGCCTCACGGGTTGTGGGGACACCCAGGGGGGTCCAGTCAACCCAGAGTTGCTGGACTTGCGTGGACCTATGGCCACAACTCCCTGAATGTGCTCGCTCTTGTCTAATCTCGGTAGCTACCCAGGGTCGGGCCTGGTTAGTTCCTGGGTGGGAGGCCGTCTGGGTGCTGTGGACCCTGTCTACCGTTCATTGTCCTATTTGGGTGATCAGGCTTTGATTTTCCTCGTGTTCGAGGAGGTTGCAAGGTCGTCCGATCTGGATCTAGCCGACAACGCCACGACCGTGGCTTCGGTCTACCATGGGTATACCGGCAGGCGGACTACTGGAGTCACCTGATGCTGGACTAGGGTGACTGTTTTTTTGTGCCTGGGGGTGTTTCGGCTCCCTTGCAAAAAGTGAGTCTCACAGGGCAGGCCAGATTATAGCTCAGCAGTAGACTGTCTGCCCTGCATGTATTTGCCTCTGGGTTCAAGCCCAGGAAGGTCTGTGTCGTTACGTGGCCAGGGCTCGCCTTGACCTTTTCCACTCGTGGATCTCCTGGCCGCTCGTCTCCACCGCAAGAGTGTCGAAGTTGGTGGCCAGGTCTAGTGCTCTGGTACTGATGCGTAAGTCGCGCTGGTGACCCTGTGGGGTCTGTATCGGCGGCCTTATGCTGTTCCTCCATTGTTGATTCCTCGGCTGCTCCATAGAGTGGAGGCTGAGGGGATCCCGATGTTCCTAATCACTTCAGATTGGCACTGGTGTCCTTGGTATGCCGATTTTGGGCACCTCATAGCGGAGGTACCCTGGCCGTTGCCAGGGCGAGAGGTTCTTCTGTCTCGAGGTCCCATACTTCTTCCTGTTGTACAGTCACTGACTTGCTCAACATGACTATAGGTAGCCAGACTTTAGGAGACCGGGGGCTGTCCGACTCGGTCATCTAAACCATGCTGAGGGCACGGTAGTCTTCTTCCGGAAGGATCTACAGTCACACCTGGCAGGCTTACATCTCTTGGTGCGAAGAGATGAAGTGACAGTTACGGACGTACTCGATGGCCAGGGTCCTGCTGTTTTTACAGCTTGCAGTGGATCTCAAATTGCTTTTAAGCACCGTTTGGGGGCAGATTTCAGCCTTGGCTCTGTTCTTTCAGTGGCCCCTTTGGGGCCCGTTCCCTGGGGGGGTACCTCTTTGTGCAGGGGGTTTGTCATATTCTTTCCCCTCTTGGCCCATCTCTTCCCCAATGAGTTTTGACTCTGGTGCTCTCGGTTCCTCAGGAGCCTTCCTTTTGGAAACAGCAGAGAGATTTTCTCTTGACACTGTCTCAGAAGGTGGCCCTTTTTTTCTGTTAGAGGGGTCTCTAAGCTGGCGGGCTTGTCTTGCAAGCCGCCATGCTTGATCCTCCATAAGGATTAGGTGGTGTGCCCGCGACCTTCCCTTCTTCTGAAGGTGGTCTCGGAATTTCACCTGAATAGGGGCATTGTTTCGTCCATCCTTATGCCCTCGGCCGGCGCATCCTACGAAGGTTGCTTTTCATACTTTAGGCGTGGTACGCGCCTTGCGCCGTTTTGGAGATCTGAACCTTTTGTGTCAGTGTCTGGTCCACAAGGGCCTGGCGGTCTCGTCGACCACCCTGTCTCGGTGGATCTGAAAGACCATCACACAGGCCTATGCTCTTAGGGGACGGGCCCCCTTTTCCGGTCCCGGCACTTTCGACCAGGGGTTCCCTGGGTTTTTCCGACTTCACTCGTCAGTGTTACAGGTGTGCGGGGCGGCGACTTGTTCGTTCATGTTTTATTTTTTTTATTTTCAAATATTTTTATTGGTTCAAATATAGTGTAACATTTCAACATTGTACAAAACAGCATAAACAAACACAATGATTAACCTTTGTCGATACAAAACCAACTGGAATTTTTTGCACACAACGCAGGTGGGTACGATAAAAGACAAAAACAAACATTTAAGCCTTGATCTTGGATCCATGGGCACCCCCACCACGGCTGCCCCACGCACGAGGGAGCACGCCCTACCACTAAATGTGGACGTCACTCCCCCAACGCAGGGCCCCAAGACGGGAGCCCCCACGAACCATCACAGATTTGTGTAAGTCGGATCTGCCTTAAACCATAGACAAGCCTATTCATTAAACAGGTGGCTTCGTATAGAAATGTAACTCAAATTTTAGTTGCAGTGTAACATAACACCCAAGAGATGAACCAGGTTATATCGTCCACTATTAGGACTATGTAAACCAAAACTGAAGTAACCAAATAAAAATAATAAAGAAAATTACAGTGATGAAGTGAAACATGGAAAACAGGAGGAGAGATTAGGGAGAGAGAGAGGAGGGAAGGGACAGGAAAAGAGAGGGAAGAGACAAAGGAGTGACAAAAAAATAGGGGGGGGGGGCCTGAGGATCTACACTGGAGTGGGTGGGTAATGTTAGGTAGCCTATCTGCTGGGATAGTCATGTCATTAACATTCTTAGTTTAAGGGGATGTAATGAAGAATCATTCCTGGAATCTCGACGTCCAGGGTTCCCAAAAGTCACGAAACTTGGTCACCGTCTGAGATTGAGTAGCGAAGTATTTTTCATATGAATGTTGTACCTTCACCCGTTGTATGACTTCACTAACATTGGGGGCCAAAGTAGACTTCCATTTAGATGTTATCGTAAGCCTGGCAGCCAATAGGACGTGAGTTATAATACTTGTGAATTGTAAGGGGATTGTTTGTATATTTAAAAAGAGAAGAGCTAAATGGGGTGACGGAGCAATAAAAAAAACAGTAATTGAGAAGATCAATTTGAATACTTACCGCCAAAAGCTGCGGATGCATTTACAGTCCCATAAGATATGGAAAATATTTCCTCTCGATCCACATAGTCTCCAGCAATCACTGGTTTCTGTAGGAAAGATCATAGACAATCTAACAGGGGTCATGTATGATCTATGTAATGTCCTCATCATTATATCCCAGTGGCCAGTGCAAAGTGAGAATTTGTAGCAGGTGCCAATAGCTATTTTCCATTCTTCTAAAGAATGAACCGATCCCAAGTCTCTTTCCCAGCTCACCATATTAGAGGTTTTGTTGCGACTAGAGTTGTTTTGTAGTTTGTGATAGAACCACGACAGGCCTTTAGGCATGTTGTGATTAGTTAAGAGGTATTTCCATACCTCATCATGTAGTGAGTAATTTGCGTCAGGATGTTTTACGTGGAAATGATAGATTCGTGTCTTAGAGAACTGCTGGGCAACCGGGTCTCTAGCACAAAGGTCATCGCGTGTAAGTATGTTATCTCGCAGCCAGGGGGTAACTTTCAAGTTGGGGATCAGAAACTCATATATCTGTAGGTTAGACAAAGTATGTTTGGTTAATGAGTCCCGAGGGGCCAGTAGGTGGAGTTTTTGCCATGAAGTGAGAGTTGCCTCTATGGAAGGGAACTTAGGGCAATCTAGAGGTGTACCGACTAACTGGGCCAAGAGAAGGGAAGGCAGGTCTCTATTGGACATCACCAACCTCTCTATATGGACCCACAGTTTAGGGGACAATGGGTCGAACCAGGCCTTGACCTGATCTAGAATAGCCGCCCTGTAGTAATTCCTCACATTTGGGAATCCCGCCCCCCCCCCCCCATTTCCTATGTTTCTGGATTATGACAAAGGGGATTTTGGACATTTTCCTTTTCCACACAAATTGTCTAAAAAGTTTACCTATCTGGTTGAAGAAAGAATCAGGTAGACAGATAGGGATAGTTCTAAAGTAGTAGATCAGCTTTGGAAGTACTACCATCTTCAAAGCTGCAATTCTCCCAAGCCATGAGAGTTCGTAGGAGGCTATATGTTGGAGGTCATTCCTAACCGTATGCATAAGGTTAGGAAAATTGGCTTCGTATAAGTGGGAAGAAGGAAAGGCTATTCGAATACCCAGGTAGGAGAATGCTTTGGACATCCATTGGAATTGGTATTTGTCTTTCAAAAAGGTCACTTGGTTCTGGGACAAGTTCACAGGTAACAAGCATGATTTCACCACATTCAATTTGTAATAAGAAACCCTACTATACCGTTCTAGTATTTTAAATACCCCTTCCAGGGAGGAAGCCGGACTGGTGAGTGTTAAAACCACATCATCAGCAAAAAGACCAATTTTGTGGTCAACTTTCCCTACTTTTATACCAGATATCGTGCTATCGGTCCTAATAGCCTCCGCCAGGGGCTCCATTAGAAGAGTAAAAATGATGGGGGAAAGCGGACAGCCCTGGCGGGTGCCATTCGTGATAGAG
Organism: Rana kukunoris; assembly: GCA_029574335.1. NCBI lineage: Eukaryota > Metazoa > Chordata > Amphibia > Anura > Ranidae > Rana > Rana kukunoris. The sequence continues at coordinate 182,735,803 of CM056057.1, forward strand.
AATTTTTCTGAGAGGGTGCTCGATGTAAAGACCTTTGCCGACGGTGTCGAATAGAGGGCTAGGATTGCTGATAGGATTCGTCCCTGGAGGCCAAACTTTTGCAGCGTGGCCTGTAAGTAGCCCCAGTGGACCCTATCGAAAGCCTTTTCGGCATCAAGCGCCAAAAAGGCTGTAGGGAGTTTGTTGGATTCAGCTATATGTAATAGATCGAGCACCCTCCTAGTACCATCAGGAGCCTGTCTCCCCCCTTACAAAACCCACCTGGTCCGGCTTAATCAAAGATGGGGTGATTGACGCAAGTCTGTTGGCCAAGATTTTTGCATAGATCTTAAGATCAGTGTTCAGGAGGGAAATGGGCCTGAAATTTTGGGGTGAATCTGGCTTCTTCCCTGGTTTGGGCAATGTCACAATAATGGCCTGTAGCATTTCCTCCGGGAAGGAGGCTGAAGATGAGGCATCGCTGAACAACCTTTCCATGTAAGGGACTAGGGATTGAGAAAATGTACTATAGTACTCGGATGTGAAACCATCAGCCCCTGGGGATTTGTTTTTAGGCAGAGACTTAATAGTGTCTAAAATTTCTTTACTCGAGATCTGGAAGTTCAGGGCAGCTAGATCCTCTTCACTCAACGTAGGTAAGGATAACGAGTCCAGAAAGGATTTGATAGATTGCGGGGTGGGTTGTGGCGTGTCGCTATCTAAGCTAAGATTATATAAATCCCGGTATTATTTCATAAAGGAGTTGGCTATTTTATCAGGGTGATGTTCAAGATATTGGTATGGGGGACCCTCATGGAAGTCAAGTTAGATTTTGTTGGCGTTTAGATATATAGTTAGCCAATAATTTGCCCGCCTTATTACCATTCACATAAAATTGGGCCTTAAATCTCTTTAAACTATTCTGATGTCTGGCAAGAAGAGCTAAACGCACCTTTTGTCTACAGTCAAATAAGTCTGATTCTATCTGGTGTGAAGGATTCATTTTGTGGAGGCCTTCCAGGGATTTTAGATCTGTAAGCAGGTTGTTCAGCAACGCCTCCCTCCGTTTTTTTTTCCCTTGCTGCTGCCTGTATAAGGAGACCCCTACTAAAAGCCTTGTGAGAGCACCATAGCGTAGATATAGAAACCTCAACAATATCGTTAATTTCAAAAAAATCAGACAAATGAGCTTTAAGAGGGGAAACAACTTTGGGATTGGCGAGGAGATTGGCGTTGTTTCTCCAAAGATACTTGGGGGAGACATTAAAGGTACTCTTCAAAGTCAGAGATATGGGGGCATGGTCCGACCATGTAATCGAATGTATCTTAGCTGATTCAGTTCTATGTAGAAGGGCTAGGTCTGTGAGAAAAAAGTCAATCCTTGAGTATATGCGATGAGGAGAAGAATAATAGGTGTAGTCTCTTTCCGTTGAGTTAAGGCACCGCCACGGGTCATAGAGGTTGTGCTCTGTCAGTAGAGGTTGGAGCTCTGTTCTAGAGGGTGGTGATGTACCAGAGCTGTCCAAGTGCTTATTAACAATGCAATTAAAGTCACCACAAAGTAACAAGGCTCCTCTTTTAATTTTGTTGACTTTTTTCAAAAGAGAATTAATGAATGAAAATGGTCTCTGATTAGGAGCGTATATGTTTACCAAGGTAAAGATGGAGTCGTTCAGGTCACAGACCAGGATGATAAACCGACCATTAGGGTCAGTAATTACCTTGTGTAGCTTGAAAGTGACTGATTTGTTGATTGCGATTAGGACTCCTCTTTTCTTTACTGGGGCCATTGAATGAAATATATGAGGGAAAGAACTGTGGGTACATTTTGGCGGATTAGACAATAAGAAATGAGTTTCCTGAGCGCATAGTATTTCTCCCTTAAGCTTACCAGCATCCTTCCACATAGTACTCCTCTTGAATGGGCTATTGAGCCCATGTACATTCATGGAAATTACTGACAGAGACATAGTAAAAGAGGAGATCTTGCTGTTTCCTTGACAGCATTTAATAGAGTCATTCGATGCAGTAATAAAATGTTACCTGTAGATGGCGCCAACTCCTTTGTAATGGATATATGGGTCGATTCAGTAAAGGGAGACGTTGTGGATACATTCTGCAGATGAGTCATGGAGCAGGCTGGCAGGAAAATGCAATCCTCAGGTGACTTGTTAAAGGGGGAGGAGGTAGAAGGGAAAAAGAAAAACAAACCGCTACAACAACAAAAAAAAAAGATCAATAATGTCAAGCAACACAGAGTGCGAGCATATCTCGCTGTATCTCACTGGGGGGGGGGAGGGTGAGCTCCGGCAGAACCCAAGAGAACTGAGTGGAATATGATTGTAAACCAGCCTCATGGTTAGGAACAGAGGGAGGAGGCAATAAGGGCATATGTGAACATAGGTCAAGCAGTGCTCCAGTCAGGAGATAGCCGTGCAGCCGTGGATTTAGATGGGGGGGAGTAGGAGCTTCTTCTGGGAGAAGGTTACATTTTTTTGCTAGATCTAGACCTTCCTCGATACTCCTGATCGCATAGGTACGGTTGTCTCTAGTAATCAGTAGCTTGGTAGGAAAGCCCCATTAATATGCAATTTTGTTATTTTGCAGCAATTTAGTAATTGATGTCAGATTTTTGCGTGCCATCATGGTATACTGCGATAAATCCGAATAAATGGAGATGTCCGAGTATGGAGCCGGGAGGGGATGTTTTTTTCTTGAGAATCTCATTAATTCATCCTTTACATAAAAAAAGTGCACACGTGCTATGACATCTCTCGGAACCTTCTCAGGGAGGAATTTAGGTTTAGGAAGGCGATGTGCTCTATCCACAATAATTTGGTGGGGAGATCAGGCAAGATGGCTGCTATGAATTCTTGAACATAGCGTCTCAGGTCCCCTGGGAGCACTGATTCCTCCACACCCCTCAGTTTAATATTGTTCCTTCTGGACCTGTCCTCTAAATCCGCTAATTTCTCGCGCATAGCTTTAATCTCGTCATCAGCTTCATAGGGCCAGATTCAGGTAGATGGGAGTATCTTTCCTCTGGAGTAACGCTTCTCATTTACGTTACTCTGAAGACCCTTTCAGCGCAAGTACTGTTATTCACATAGCAGTTGCGCGTAAACTTGCGCCAGAGTAACGATAATGCGCTGGCGTAACCCGACGCAAGGGGAAGTGGGTGTGATCATATGTAAATGATGGGCGGAGCCCAGCGCAGAGGCTTACGTTCAGCGCATCAACCACGGAGCATGCGCAGTGAGTGAGGCTCCACTCGCCCCCTTTGTGCGCATGCTCACAACTTCCGTCGGCACCACTTCATGGGAAACGTCAGCGCAATGCCTTCCGTTGGGCGTTTAAATGCGCCCGTAGAAGCGCCATTCCGGCACTAAAGTATATCCTGCTCCCCCTCCCCGCAGTGATGTTACTTTTGTTCTGAGATGGCTGCTCCCTTTCCCCGCAAACACACAGGAGAAAGCTGAACTTTAATGGCCAGGAGCTGACAGCCGTCATCTCGGCTATGGAGACCTATGATGTCTTCCTCCATGGCTGTACAATTTGACAGACAAGCATGGACAGAGGTGTTGTCCTGCAAGTGGGGGTGCTCAGCTAGCTCTTGTCGTCGGTAACGCTGCTGTAGCTGCTCTCCTGCTGACCTGTGACCGTCTGGAGTAAAGATAAAGCAGCCTTTTGTAGAAATAACTTTGCGCCGGACGGACGAGATACGCGCGGCGCATGTAGCCAGCGTATGGTGCTAATCCGTTCGTGAATTGGGAAAAATCCCTCATTTGCATATTTGCAGGGGAAATCAATAGGCGCGACTGATGCGCCAAGCGAAATTAAGCGCCGACGATACTCTGGCGTCGGAACGTTCCGCCGGTCACAAATGGCCCATTATTGGGCGCATCTAGTTTGGTGGGTACGGGCACATAGAAACAACGGCGCATCTTCACAGTTACGCGGCGCATATCAAAATACTCCAGCGCAAGTGTTGCTGAATCTGGCCCATAGTGTGCATCCACCAAGTCATTATGGGCTATAGTGAAATCTCCTATTTTATCCTCCACATGGCTAATCCTCTCTCCAATGGCTGTGACCTCCTGCTTTAGTTGTGAGACACAGTGAATCATGTCTCTATGCATAGATCCTCTCAGGGTCACCAACATATCCCTCATGACAGTGTCACTAAGCGGGACCCCTGATGTTGGGAATTCTTGGATTTGATCCACAAAGTCCCTAGTGCTGTTTTGGGAATTACAGGCCTCATCCTGCTCACCTGCGTATCTATGGTCTTTCGACCGCCGCTGCGACGACTTCTGTGGGCTGCAGATAGGAGATTGGGATGGCGTGGAACCTCCGCTTCCACCCCCGATCCTGGGGGTCGGCGCTCCGCTCGGAAGCTGGAACGAGCTATGCTGGTTTTTTCCTCCATGCGGGGAGCGCCGCGAATCCGAGGTCCTGGCGCTATCTTGCGGCCTAGGTGTACTCGCCGCGTGATAGAAGGCGGTGAGTTTTTTTGGCTTTCTGTCCTGTTTGCGCTTCCCCATCCTCCCCGGTTGGTGTCAGAGGGTCCCCCCGGTGGTATGGAAACAGATTAGGGCTGTTTTTGTAGCTTAATGCCGCTGGATATGGGTTCAGTTCACGGAGCTCTTGTCTCACACAGCCATCCGCTCCGGCTGCCGGCCACGCCCTCTGTTTTATTTTTTTCAAAATTTCCTGGTTGCTGTGAGTGTATCTTCTGATGCTTCTTTCGGCCACTAGCGTTTGCAGGCGGCCGTTTGAAGTTGCACCTCCTCTGTTGAGGAGCTCTGCTTGTTTTGGGGTGAAGTTAAAATTGTTTTTACTGATATATTTCCCACCCCATGAACGTCCGAAAAAAGGATTTTACGGTGAGTACAAAAAATTATATTTTTTCACCTCCTGCTCCTAAAATCATAGGAATGATTGTTTGTTGCTCCCTTAGGGAACTAACCAATTGCTTCCCACCCTTATTGCCAAATTCATAACTCTGTCTAATGCCTATCTGTATTGCCCTTTTTGCTTTATACCAAAGCAATTTGGTAGTTTGTCTACGTGCCGCCAGGAGGTCCCTTTCCAACTCTTAACTAGAGCTCTGTTTATGTACAAGTTCTAAACGTGCGATTTCTGTCAGAAGATTTGTTAGTTTTACTTCACTCTCCCTCTTTATTCTTGCCCTGTGTTTTATTAAGGGGAGTCTTATCACTGCCTTGTGGGCTTCCCAAATCACCCGCAGATCACAGTCTGGCATATCATTAGTCTGGAAGTACCACCTTACTTCCCTCTGTACATCTTCCAATACAGCAGCGTCCTGTAGAAGACTTTCATTCAGCTTCCAGGTTGCTGACCCAGGAAGCTGAAAATCCATCGGTCTATATTTCAGGACAATTGGTGCGTGATCTGACCACATGATTTTCCCTATTCCGACTTCTTCTTTAATTGCTTGCAACTGATTATGTGGAATAAAATAATAATCTATACGAGAGTATAACTTTATAGGGGATAGAATAAAAGGAGTTCCCTCTCTGTTTTCGAGTGCCTGCCGAGCTCCCGGAAGATGTATCCACCCTTGGATCCAGGGGGATATTCAAATCACCCCCCAGAATCAATTGTCCTTTCTGAAATCCCCCCCCCCCAAAAAAATCCTGTTGTGAGTTAGGGGCATAAAAGGATACTAGAGTTACCACTACCCCCCCAATCCTTCCTTTCAATGCCAAGTATCTGTAGTCTTATAATAAAGTAGTGTAGTCTGTGTATAGTCCAGTCCTCTCCGATTAATTGATGTATAGATATTAGTATGATGATTATAAATTATGTTGTTTTCGCAGCAACTCACAGATTCTCCAGAGAACACATTTTTAATTAACTTCCAATAACGTACAAAGGCCAAAGTCCACAGACAATATAAAAATCCAGCAGCGTAATTCAAGTCTCATCCTAGACCTATGCCATATTTCTCAGTGACAAGATCAACTGAATCCCAGCTTGTCTTTCTCATATATTGGTCTCACACTGGAGGGGGGGGGGGTCAAACAAATGCCCCCCCCCCCTCAAGTGTAATTACCATGAATAAATACTACCTTATGTATGTAAGGAAGTACCAGGCCATATCACACACCTAGGTCGTCTTAGATAAGATTTACACATCAAAGGGTCCTCTGTACCTTTTGATACGTGTCGTTTGGCCACAAGATTTGGTCAGCAAGCACTCTTTTGATGTGTAACTTGAATGCCTGTATGTAACGCATAAATACCATGCCATACAAATAACACAATGTTTTAAATACCTACACATCTATATTAATATTACAACAGTATCGTCCTCCGGTATCCACTAGGAAGTCTACACCTACCCATGGAATCTTGCTCGATAGGGGAGAGGTTTTTGGGGTCTCGCTGTATGACATTGTTAAGAATCCTGCTGGAGGTAAGAGCACTCTGCTCCCACAATCCAGAAAGGGTAAGGAGCCACGCTCTAAGCCAGGGCACCCCCTTTTCCGCTCACAAGCAGATTTTACGCCTGCTCGGAGCTGTGGGTAAGCGCTCCCAGAGCAATAAGTTGCCTTCTGAGGGACAAGGGCGTACCTGGTTTCGCAAGCATGCGAACGAATCTGTGACAGCATGAAGGTTTGCCCCGCCAGACACTTGGGTGGGGGGGTCGCCTTCGCAAGTTGGCAGCTCGCTGGACTTCCCTGTTTTCCAACCAGTGAGTTTTCTGAAGTGGTTTCCTTAAGGTACAAGATTGTGTGTGTGTGTGTGTGTGTGTGTGTGTCTGTGTCTCTCTCTCTTACGGAGGGAGAGCCTGTCTGATGGGACGAATCTCTGTTGTCCCTGGATTGTCTGGGTGAGCCATCTAGTCAGGACTTCCCTGGTCTGGTGGCTGAGATCTCCGGCTTTAGTCCGGAAAGTCTTTCCTTCCCTTTTTACTGGACTGGTGATTACGATGGACGCCAGCCTGACCAGTTGGGGGGGGGGGGGGAGTTTGGGGTGTCCAATCGACATAGGGTCACTCGATGCAGGAAGAGTCCCGCCTACCAATCAATGTGCTGGAGCTTCAGGCGATCAGGCTTTGCCTCTCCTCATGGTCACAGAGACTGCAGGGGTGTCCAGTCAGGATCCTTGATGTCAACCATCAAGGGGGGACGAGAAACCCGGCTGCAGCCTCGGAGGTCACTCACATCCTGTGGTGGGCAGAACGGAGCGTGCCGGCTCTATTGGCCACATACAGTCCGGGCGTAGAAAACTGGCAAGCGGACTACCTAAGTCGCCAGTTCCTGGACCAAGGAGAGTGGTCGGTACACCTGGATGTGTTTCAACTCATTTGTCAAAGATGGGGCATGCCAGATGTGGATCTCCTGGCTTCTCGACTCAATCAGAAGGTGTTGAGGTTTGTGGCCAGGTCCATAGACCACTGGGCAGACGCGACAGACACGTTGGTGGCTCTGTGGGGGCAGTATCGGCTGATCTATACTCCCCCCGCTGAATCTTCCCCTTCGTCTTCTTCGCAAGGGGCAGACCGAGGAGATCCCAATGATCCTGATTGCTCCAAATTGGCCTCGGCATCCCTGGTATGCCAACCTGGTGCGTCTGGTGTCAGATGTTCCCTGGCGTCTCCCGACGCGAGAGGACCTTTTGTCGCAAGGTCCCATTCTTCATCCTGCTTTACAGTCGCTGGCTTGATCGGCATGGCTATTGAAAGCCAGGTGTTGAGAGACTGAGACCTGTCGGATTTGGTTATTTCTACCATGCTGAGAGCACAGAAGTCTTCCTCTCTGAAGATTTATCACCGTACGTGGAAGGCCTACATCTCTGTGTGAGGAGATGACGTGGCGTCCACGTACTGTAACATCCCTGCTATGCAACTACAGTAAAACAATTGGTTTTAAAACTATAGAGGTCTCTCAGGTCAACCACCAGTTCTCTCTCAGAGTAAACAGAGAGATTGGGGTTAATTCATCACAACCTCTAGTGGACAACCAACTGAAAGACTGTAGAAGCTTATTCCCTCATAAGCAACTACCTGAGGGGGGAACAGGGTAGTATCTCGGATACAGACAAGGTATTACTGCCAATCTACAAACACAGACTATAGGTAGCAGGTAGTATATTATACTTGCGGTTCTGCAGAGTGAAGTAGTAGCAGATGATGTAGGGGATATCTGGAAGTCCAAAGCAGGAACAAGCTCTCTGTGTATATAAAGGATCTTCAGGTATCAAGATGACTGCAGATGTCCTACAAACAGGAATCAAAGATAAGTCCGGGTCACAAGCCGTGGTCAGGTGCTGGAGAAGACATGGGTATCCAAAGTCCAAGCCGGGGTCAAGGGTTCAGGCAAGCAGCGGTCCAAAAACAAAGCCAAGGGTCAAAAGCCGGGATCAGTCAAGGAGCTGAAGATATAAGCAGGTAGCTTTAGCTCAGACAGGGAGATCAATACCAAAATGAACTGACACCTCCCTCATAGTGAGGCAGGGCTTTTTACACTGGCTAAAAAGGTAAGCTGCGTCAGCTGAAGCAAGAAAATCTGGTGTAGATTGTAACGGGATTCAGCTAATGGTGAACAGTATATTCAGCACCACCAGAATTCCCCAATTGAGCAGTGGCTCAGAGGCAAGGTGTTGGGATAGGAATGGAGAGGTCCCGGGTTCCATTCCACCCTGAGGCGCGACCATGCCTCGCTGTCTGTTTGACACGATAGGGATCGTGACACGTACATTCTTGGTTTCCAGGATCCTGCTGTTTTTCCAGCGTAAAGTGGACCAAAAGCTTGCCTTAAGTACGATTTTAAGGGGCAGATTTCAGCCTTGGCTGTCCTCTTTCAACGGCCCTTGGCAGCTCACTCACTGGTGAGTATGTTTGTAGGCAGTTTGACATGTGACCTCTCCGGTACGACCACCGCTAACGCCGTTGGACTTGAATCTGCTCCTCTCGGTACTTCAGAAACCGCCGTTTGAAAACATTACAGAGATTCCTTTGACGGTCTCTCAGAAAGTAGCCTTTTTGGTAGCTATTACGTTGGTTAGACAGGGTTTCTGAGCTGGCGGCCTTGTCTTGCAAGGCTCCTTTATCTGATTCTCCAAGGATAAGGCAGTGCTGCGCCCGCAGCCTTCATTTCTTCCTAAGGTCGTTTCGTCCTTTCATCTCAATGAGGACATTGTACTTCCGTCTTTGTGCCCTTGACCGTCGTATCCCAAAGAGGCTGTGTTGCATTCCTTGGACGTTGTCCGAGCTTTGCAGGTGTACCTGTCTGCTACTGCTCCGTTCCGGAGCTCGGATTCACTGTTTGTTTTGGTGGCTGGTCCTAAGAAGGGCCTGGAGGTCTCGTCGACCACCATTTCTAGGTGAATCAAACAGATCGTGATTCAGGCTTATGCCCTTCAAGGGTGAATGCCTCCCTTTCCTGTCATGGTGCATTCAACCAGGGCGATAGATGCCTGATGTCGGAAAGCCCAAGAGGCACCTGTTTCTTAGGTGTAAGGAGGCGACCATTGTCATCCGTTCACACCTTCACAGAATTTTACAAGGTTGATGTGAGTGCTTCTTCGGCCGCAAGGTTTTGCAGGTGGCTGTTTAAGGTAAAGGATTAGCAGCAGGCGCTCACAACGGCACACGTCTCCTAGGAGTAGGAACGTGTATGCTATAGCTCCAAGCAGGTGTAGGCTAGCAGGCAGGCAGGGTCAATCTAGTCTAGCCCAGCTCCAGCCTCCGTGCAGCCCGCATCTGGATCCGGCCCTCTCCTCCAGTCTTTCTCTAGCATCCTTCTTCCCCTCGAGGGCGGCCGTCCTTTTCAGGATAAGCCGCGGCTTTTCGATCCCTGGAATCAGGCCACCTACATCCCAGACCACAATCGAGGCATCCCTCCCTCGCCCACCCCACCCCCCCTGCCGCTGGTTCCCGTCTTTTTCGACGGTCCGCACCACCCTATGCTAGGTCCGCGGCAGCTGCGTCTTAGGAAAGACCGCGGCTTAATCCGCGGCCTAGCGGCGCACCATATCCACGCCCAGTATCGCCATCAGATTCGCCCAGCCCCTCACCCCTGAGGACCCCATCCACCTCCGGATCAACCAGCCGCCTCTGTGTTGCTAATTCCATCCAGTTGATAGCCCCCCGGCCTGGGTCCTTGGTACACCCCCCAGCAACAGAGATATTTCTCTCCCCCATTCCTGCACAATCTAACAATACTTGATCCAGGGTTTCAGCCGATCGCCTTTTAGGGATCAGGAAGGAATTTTTTTTCCCTGCCTCAGCACATTGACATGGTTCGGCCAGTTTTTTTTTGCCTTCCTCTGGACCAAAAAAGCCGGGAGAGAGGATTCAGTGAATCTTCTCTCCATCGCCATCTGACCACCACCCCCCCCCCCCCCCCTGGTGACGGGCAACTATGGCTAATCTGCGGTACTCTGCAGAAACCATTTGGGGCCTGAGGCAATTTGCCACAATACTACCAGCCATCACCAAAAAGACCCTAAGAATTTAGCAACTTTTGAGTATCGATCGTCGATCGACTGTCAAAAAATTCAGTCACCCACCCCAGCCTAAGCACATATCATGTGCTTTGATCAATACAAGATCGGCAGTAAGACACCGATTTAGAAATCCATGATTTCATTCTACAATACGATTTAGACTGCCTCTTTATTACAGAAAGCTGGCTCTTACAGAAAGCTGGCTCTCAGCCGATTGTAACAGCATTCTAGGAGAACTGGTGCCAGAGAATTATCGTATTATAACGGAAAACAAAATAGGGCCAAGAGGAGGAGGCCTGGCGGTGATCCACAAGATTCACCTTGTGATCACTAAACCAGCTTTTCAAAACCCTCTTCCATTCATGGAAACACTTACTCTGCAACTGCAAACAAACCCCCAGGAGACCATCCACATTCTTCTCTGCTATAGGCCACCCGGCCCAAAATCGCAGCATCCACCATCAGTGATGGAGTTTATCTCCACTTATACCCTTAACAGCAAACACATTTTGCTGCTCGGGGACTTCAATCTCTGGGTCAACTCCTCACAGGATCCCGTTGCCGACGCCTGTATCGACCACCTGGAAGGGTTAGGGCTACAGCAACTGTTGTGGAAAATTCTATAAATGTATGTTGTCAGATGTCCCCCAGTGTCGGTTTTGCTGTAATGCGCTCAAGTGAGCGTATTCACGCATACAGACGTTGGTGGAAGGCCATTGGCGCAACACCTTTTCATAGACAACAATTTGCGAGCTCCTTTTAGGGATGTTTAATTATGCCTCAGCAAGGAACTGGCCACTTCTTGTCGACTGCATCTAATAACTCCGAGCGAACAGATCTGCGTACATGAAAACTGTAGCATAACTATACAGACTTTATGGGTATCTGATCCATGATTTTAGTATGGTTGGCAACGATGGCGGCAGTTTGGTTTGCAGATGGCTTTGTGCTGAGCCATGCTTTGAGTCCTTTGTTTTACAGAGCATGGCTCAGCACCCAGCTGTTTTGCACACCTCACTGCTAGCATTATTTGAATCACATGTCTGTGATTGGTTTCTTTTTAAAGTATACAAACATGTCTGATTGGCTGTTTTGTGAAGCCACCACCTTCTTTTGTTACTCTTGTTGACACTATAAAATAAATGGAGCTAGCTGCTGCTGGGGCAGGGATGTCTGGGAGCTATGGATTAGAGCAAGCTGTTGTAAAGTCTCTTCGATTTGTATGGCAGACCGAATGTATGGTGAGTAAATCTTTTAGCTTAAACATGGCATTATTTCATATAAGATGGAGTATGTGCTTTACAGCACAAGGCAAAATGGCGGTGTGCTTTGCACACCCCCAAATTGCCATGACACAACTAGCACGTGGCCCCACACAAAATCTGAAAATAAGTATTTTGGAAAATGAACCATTGCCATGGACAGATCAACGTGCAATTAAATTCATAATTTCCAAAACTCCCCTATTGATAAAAACACCCAAGCCGGTGACAACACACTGGACTAGATCTCAGAAGAAGCTCCATTCGGAACTCTTCAAATCTACCTTGGGAAATAAAATAAGAACAATCCAACCATTTCGAACAGCCTCAGATACACTGGATGCCATAAATGCAGCCCTACTACAGTCAGCCGACTTGGTAGCACCGAAACGCAAAGCCCACATCCTGAAAAACAAGTCCGGCTGGTTCAACAACCAGCTGTCGCTACTGAAGCAAGAGAGCGGAAGCCGCCTGGAAAAGAAGCGCTTGAGAGGAGAACCTCATCATCTACAAGGCCATAACAAGGAAATACCATAAAGAGACCTTCAAAGCCAAGAAACATCATTTTTCCAAGGCTATCAACCGCGCCCTAAACCTCCCCCACGATCTCTTCAAGCTGATCACTCAGACCATGAATCCAGGCTGTTTTGAAGCCCCTAACTCAGATACCCAAAAATTTTGCAATGAATTATCGGATTTCTTCATCAATAAAATTGAGGGAATCCGACAAAGCATTCAGGAGAACAATACCCACAATCAACCACACAACTTTTTACAATCAACAAAGTTCACTCTGGAACCCATCTCCATTGATGCCACAAAAATATCATCGGTACTTTGCGAAACAGCACAGTGCCTAATGATATATCCCCCACTAAACTGCTGAAGGAATGTGCCGACATCCTGGCACCTCCTATCACGCAGCTTATAAAACAGTCATTTAAGGAAGGCATAGTGCCCTCCCTGCTGAAAGAGGGCACAATCCAGCCCATCTTGAAGAAATCTACCCTGGACCCCAAGGACCCAACTCACCACCGTCCCATAATAGGCCTAAACGTTCTCTCCAAGGTAATGGAGAAAGTAGTGGTACAACAGCTGTAACAGCATCTAGATACCCATAATCTATTTGATCTATTTCAATCGGGTTTCCGTCCCGGACACAGAACGGAAACAGCATTGCTCAAAATATGGGACGCTCTTGAGGCTGCAGACGAAGGAGAATCTCGTCTCCTGGTTCTGCTGGACCTAAGCGCAGCCTTTGACATGGTAGACCACAAACTTTTACTGACTCGGCTGGCTGAGGTAGCCAGAGTCGCAGAAGGTGATTTACCATGGTTTTCCTACTTTTTTGGAAAACCGATCACAAACAGTGAAATTTGAACTTCTCACTTCTGAGTCCCTCAAGGATCCCCCCTTCACCGGTGCTCTTCAACATCTATCTTCGCCCTCTCTTTGAAATCATCAGTAGCAAACAACTACTTTATCACTCATACGCAGATGACACGCAACTGTATTTTTGCATCTGCAACAAAAAGGATCATCATCTCAGTTTAGAGAATTGTCTCTCTTTGATAGAAAACTGCATGACTAAGAGTTATCTTAAACTCAACAGTTCCAAAACAGAACGTCTTCTGTTTCACGCCAGTCGCAAGAGTCAACTGGCAACAACTTGGACACCTCCGCTCATTCTGGGCCAGATCATCACCCCTAGCTTCAAAGTCAAAAGTCTCGGGATCATTTTCGACCTCTACATGACAATGGATGCACAAATAGGGTCAGTAGTCAGCGGATCTCACCATCTGCTGTGCCTACTACGCAGACTTATTCCATTTATTCCCAAAGAAGACGTAGCAGTCGTGGTGGGAACAATTGTGAACTCCAGATTGGACTATGCAAATGCCCTCTATCTTGGACTCCCAAAGTACCAAATCACTCATCTGCAAGTTATTCAGAACACGGCCGCCAGACTTGTGACTGGGAAAAAAACATGGGAATCAATCTCACCTTCGTTGAGAACCCTTCACAGGCTTACAGTAAAGGACAGAATTGCTTTTAAAGCATTCTGTCTGACTCATAAGTGCATCCATGGGAAGGCTCCGCAATATCTATGCGAAAAGATAGAAGCCCACAATTCCAATCACGTTCTGCGATCCACCGACCAAAATCTGGTCAAGGTACCCAAAGCCAGTCCAAAGGAGAAAGAAGGTTTGCTTTCCAAGGTCCCAGACTATGGAACACTTTACCAACCAGCATTCGGTTGGAGGAAAACCACCTGACCTCAGAAGACGGATTAAAACTCTGCTCTTTTGAGATCAAGAGAGACAGAAACAACGAGCGCCCAGAGGCGATTTAGTTCGCATGTGCCGCCCTATATAAGTTTTTTTCATTCATTCATTCAAGGTTGCAACTCCTCCGTTAAGGAGCTCTGGTTATGTTTGGGGTGAAGTTTTTTCCCCCTTTTCTTTTCTCCGTAGTTCATGGATGGACATGGCACCCACCCCTCATTTTTCTTGTTTGTACTGCTTTTTGACAAACTGAGATGCTGCATGCAGGGAGAGGGGTTGTACTCAGAGGGACCGCCCCCTGGGCGGTACTGTACAGTTTAATGTCATTTCAACCCTTTAACATGTTTCTGCCTAGTCCTCTCCTGATAGAAGGTGAATACCCTACTGCAGCCCTCAAAATTTACACTTAACTGCTCGCATTTTGCGAGTAAATTTTGAGGGCTGGCGAGTGGAGAGGAAAGTTGCCATTGCCGCCTGGTTGTTCAGAGCGCGGGGAAAATAACAGCTGTGTTCCCCGCTGCGTGCCGTCATTTACAGCCCCTCCCCCTTGTCCGGGCACTTTGATAGACAGATCACCCATCCCAGAATTGGACGCGTGATCTGTCTATCAAAGTTTCCCAGACAAGGGGGGAGGGGCTGTATATGACGGTTCGTGGCGGGGAACACGGCTATTGAATTGAAAGCTGTTTGTTCCCCGCGCTTTGAACAACCAGGCGGCAGCTCTGGCTTCTCCGGCTCTTCTCCTCTCCCTCTCTTACCCAGCACAGGTAGGCTGCACTGGTAGACATGGGCAGGCTGCATTTTTGGGCACGGATAAAGTTGTTATTTATTTTTATAACTTCTGCATAAAACATTTAAGTGTCATTTCATTAGATAATTTATGAGGGCGTGTCTAGGGGGCGGGACATGGTAGGAATTGGGCGGGGCAACTGGTGGTGAGTAACCCTTGAGGCCTGGCTACTAGCTCAGGACTTGAAATTTTGAGCCCTGCCCCACTGTCAAGAATATGCTGCTGTGTCCGTCCATGAACTACTGAGAAAAGGATTTTACGGTGAGTACAAAAATCCTATTTTTCCCTGAATCAACTTTACCTAGAAATGTTGGTACCCTTCTATTGTTAAAAAAAGAAATGTTGGATTCTAGTATGTCTCTTGATTGCCTGGAGAGCCATCCTCCAGAAGTGGATATCTGCTGACTGCCCAACCACTGCTCAAGTTAAAAAGGAACTGTTGCAGCTCTTATACAAGGACAGGCTCAACACGGACCTAACCCACGAACGGAGTAAGAACCGCTTCTATCGCCTATGGAATCCCTTTCTGTTGCACACTTTCACTCCTACCGAGAGGTTGAACTTTGAGAAAATGTCTTTTCTATACCAGGATCCCTCGCGGGATTGACGATCTCTTACCTTCCCTCCCTCCTCCCCCACACCCCCCCCCCTCTTGTTTTTTTTTTTTTTTTGTGAGGACTATTCCACCTACCCCATGTGCCACTAAACCTATGCCCTCCCCCCTTAATTGTTTCTTTGAGATTCTCTCCATATACTGTTCTTCTACTGTGAATGTCCTCAAAAATGCTTATATGTCCTGTTTTGTAATTACTCTGTTGTGTAACTTCCTTAATAAAAAACATAGTTAAAAAAAATAAGAAATGTACCCAGTACCCAGTTATATTATGTACATTTAAGAAAGAATCCAGGTTTTTCTTAAAGCAATCTACTGAGCTGGACAGGACCACCTATGGAGGGAGTCTATTCCACATTTTCATAGCTCTAACGGTGACATATATATGTCCTCTGTGATGACATTTAAAGTGAATAACAGCAGAACAATGAGTAGATCAGCCAGTGATAAGTGAAGCAAGGCACCATATGCCAAATAGTATGGAAACTTTTTAAATTGTGAAAAGGGGACTTTTAAGGTGCCTAAACAAGTAACTTGGCACCAAGTTCACTATATGGATCCCTTATATATTTGTGTATGTTGATCCTATCCTGGCTGAATTTCCTCTTCTTTTTTTTTTTTTGTAAATTTCTTTTTATTGAAGATTTTTTTAAATACATAACAGAACAAATTATACATTTCTTGGCACAACACCAAGCATATCGAACGGTCAACGTGACCAGTTACATACTAATATACAAAACTTGCTATCGCAGATAGCGGTTATAACAACTTAAACTTTTCCCTCCCCCCACCCATACTCGGTTCCCTACTCCCCTTTCATATCAAGCATCTACCAAATGAGAAAAGAGCCTCCTCCTCACCACTGTGACAGGAAACACACTTAGAACCCGATGTATCCGGACTAGAGGAGTGATATGTACATTTTCACGGACCTTCCTATAACTGGGACCAGTCTCAACTTGCCCCACTGTTAAGTTAGATTCGTACCAAGCCCTCCAAACTTTTTCAAATTTCCCAACACAGCCCAGAGACAAGTATGTCGCCTTATAAAATGGAATCATAGCATTTACCAGCCCCTTCCAGAAAGCAACTTCAGGAGCCCCCGGACTCTATTTCAGCAGAATAGCTTTTTTCCCATAGAATAATAGGATACTAAGCAGAGTTCTGTGAGCTCTTGACGGGACTACCTCCTCCACCAGACCAAGTAAACATACACTAATGTCCTGTGGAATCGGTACCCCCAGAACTTCGGCTATGCAAGAGGTGACCCCAGTCCAAAACAGCTGGATCTGGGGGCAGCCCCAAAATATATGATGCGTGTCCACAGGAGCAAACGTGCATCTCCAGCATTCTGAATAAGCCATTCCCTCACAGCCACCAAATATTGAAATGGACGGTCCCACACATCATCCCATTCCTCTCCCAGTATACCGGGAACTTCCACCTCCCACCGCTCTATACACTTGAGTAGTGCCTTGGGAGTAGTTTTAAATTGCTCTTTATAAGTCACTGACAAGGTCTTGGGCAGGTCTTCTGTCATAAGCAAGTCTTCCATACTAGAAGGGAAAGATTTAACACTCCCCGTTCTAAACTGGGTCTGAAATGGATGTCTCAGTTGGAGATATCGAAAAAAATTGAGCGTTGGGAAGATCGTGCCTAGCGTTTAATTGGTCAAACATCAATACTACTCCACCCTGTGTAATATCCTTAAGCAATTTAACCCCTTTAGATGCCCACTCCATAGCGTCATCAAAGTCATAGAACTTCCGCAACTTTGGATTCATCCACAAGGGGGTCAATGGAGAAACCCCCTTATAACTTGGACAAGCTAGCTTAACCACCTCCTCCCAAGCCTTAACTGTAGCCTTCATAGTCTCCACGAG
The DNA here is from genome assembly GCA_029574335.1 of Rana kukunoris. Taxonomy (NCBI): domain Eukaryota; kingdom Metazoa; phylum Chordata; class Amphibia; order Anura; family Ranidae; genus Rana; species Rana kukunoris. Next base: position 182,753,097 of record CM056057.1, read on the forward strand.
AGGGAAATCTCGACCAGTGCCCCTATGAATGGCTAACGGTAGGGTCTCGTAAGATCCCAAATGAGCCGCTTCCAGCACGTTAGCCGAGTCCCCCGCATCTGAGATCAACCATCTATGGACAAAGAAAAACTGACTGACCAAGTAGTACTCACGCCAGTCAGGCAGCGCCAGCCCCCCTTGTCCCCAAGGCTCCCACAGGACTGTCAATCCTACTCTAGGCATTTTAGGTGCCCAGAGGAACGAACTGGTGATGCTGTCTAATTTCTTAAAGAAAGACTTCGGTATCCAGACCGGGGCATTCCTCAAAAAATACAGGATAACCGGGAGAATCTTCATCTTAAGAAGATTTACTCTGCCCATCAAAGATAAAGGAAACTTTTGCCAGGCCTGAGACCTTTGTTTAAAGAGTGTCAAAAGGGGCAACAAATTAAGAGACATAAAATCAGCCACCCTTGCAGTCACTTTTACTCCCAGATAGGTTATCTGCGAAACCCACTTTAGTGATAGATTGGAATTTGCCTTTGCTCTAGCCCCTTCATCTAAAGGTAATATGGACGACGTACCCCAATTAACCTTCAACCCGGAATAGGAGGTAAATGTGTTCATAATATCCAAGGCGGTCTAACGACTCGCCCGGATCCCGCAAAAACAGCAAGAGATCGTCGGCATGAAGTGCCAATCCTTCATCAATGCTTTTTTTTTTTCACAATCAAGGTTTTATTTGAACAAAGAAAATGAACATGACATACAAAGAACATATCTGATGTAGTTTACACACAAAGCCCACATAAGAAAACGTACATTATATGTCGACAATAAAAGAAAAGGGTATACATTGAAATACAGTAAAGATAAGTGCATTATACAGATTACCGTAACTTAAATCGGCTTAACTGAGGGAGAGGGAAGTGGGAGAGGGGGGAGCGGGGGCCAAGGAAGGAAGCAGGGGAGAAGGGAAGGAAGGGAGAAAGGAGGGCGGGGGTAGGCGATGTTGAAGGGGGATTACAAATGGCATTAGTACAGTTACATGACAATTCTTACAATCAATACAACAGAACTTATTGGAGAAAACCAGTGGGGAACACAGTGATCTAATTCTAGTTACATAAGATATCAGAATGGCATAGAAGAGACAAATCAACCCAGCGACTGAAACTCCACAGAGTGAGTAAACAGAAACCAAGGTTGCCATATGCTGTTAAATGTGTCGCTATTCTCGTTTTTCATAGCTGAGATCTCCTCCATTTTGAAAATATAAGCAACTCTACCCAGCCAATCTTTCCAGTGGAGGGGTATGAGGGTTTCGGTGGCATTCAAGAGATGTCGGGTGAGGGACTTGTATTTTGCTATCGAGAGGTGGTTGATGTGTAGTAGGCATGCGGCAGCATCAAAAGTAATTGTCGTTTCCGTTATATGGCTAATCCACCCAACCACCTCCCGACAGAAAACAGAGATAGGGGGACATTCCCACCAGATATGCAAAAAAAGATCCCACATCTGAGCCACAGCGCCAGCATGTATCCGAGGTCGAGTGAAACCATTTATGGGCTCTCTGCGGGGTTACATACCACCGAGTGAGGATCTTATATGAGATTTCCTGGTGTCTGGTGCTGAGGGAACATTTGTGCGCCATAATACAGGCCTTTTCCCACTGAGCATCCTCTGTGGATTTCTAGGTCCTTTTCCCATCTCAATTTGTGCTTATTCTGGACCGATACCAATGGCTGAATCAGCCACGAGTAGGCCAGGGAGGTGGTATGTGGGACTGGATCCTTCTTATAGCAAAGTGTTTCAAAAGGTGTCCGTGGGCGAGAGAAAGGGGGATGGGGTTTAGAGTTTACCAAGAAGTCCCTCATTTGGAGGTAGAACCAGAGCCCAGGGAAATCATCACCGAATTCTGTTTTTATTTCATTGTACGTTTTGATCCTGGATCCCGTGAAGCAGGATTGTGCCAAGAGGTCAGGGATCTTCTTACCCTGGAGGACAGGGGAGAAGTCGGGGTTATTAAAAATTGGTGTGAGTGGGCCAGGAATCGATGTTAGGTTGTGTGTAGTAGCAATCTTGTGCCAAACCCTTAAAGTGTTCGCTATTAAAGGGTGATTGAACAATTTCGTTTTCTTTGAGTAACTGGACCAAGGGAAGAAATGAAGGTGAAACGGGGCCAAATGTTGCTCTAGATTGACCCAGTCCTTGTTTTTACTGTGGCAGTGCCAATCTAATATTCTGGTGATATGGGCTGCTTGATGATATTTCCTGTAGTCCAGAAGTCCTCTTCCTCCTTTACATTTGGGAAGGGTGAGGAGTCTAAAGTTGATCCTGGGATTTTTGTTGGCCCACAGGAAACGTCTCTGGATATTAAGTAATTTGGTGAAGGATTCTGGACCTGCACAGGAAGGGTGTTAAAAATATAAAGGAGCCTAGGTAGGATGGTCATTTTTAAAATAGAGGCCCTACCGAACCAGGAGAACATTTTAGAATTCCATTTATGGAGATCTTTGGAGATTCATCTCAGTAATGGTGTGTAGTTAGTGCGGAATAGTGAGCCAAGGCTGTTGGTCAGCTGAACTCCTAAATATTTTAGGGAGGGGAGACCCATTTGAAAGAGTGGGCTGATTTTAGGAGGTTTAATTGGTCAGGTGTTAGAGATAGGTTAAGGGCTTCTGATTTTGACTTGTTAATTTTAAAGTTTGAAATGTATCCAAAGGTTTTTAAATACTTTTTGCAGGTTGGGTATAGAAATGAAGGGTTTCGTGACAAAGAAAAGTAGATCGTCCGTGAAGGCCGCCATTTTGTATTCCTTCTCACTTACTTTAAAACCTTATATGTCCCTATTCAGGTTAATGGCTCTGATCAGGGGTTCCAAGGAGAGTATAAAAAGAATTGAAGAGAGGGGGCAACCCTGACGGGTACCATTGTGAATTGTGATCGGGTCGGAGAGTATATTATTTACTTTAACTCTAGCTTGTGGTTGTAGGTAGAGGGCCGAAATCCAGGACAACATGCTACCCCTCAGACCGATATGAGAGCATGTGGAGAACATGTAGTCCCAGGAAATCCGATCAAAAGCCTTTTCGGCATCGTTGAAAAGTAACATCACTTTGATCTTGGATTCCTGGGCGTGGTGGATTAAATTTAGGGCTTTTGTAATATTGTCACGTGCTTCCCTCCCTGGCATAAAGCCAACCTGTTCTGGGCCGAAGATTTTAGCTAAGAGGGGTTTCAGTCTGTTTGCTAGAATTTTTGCCAGGAGTTTCAGATCTACATTGAGCAACGATATAGGTCTAAAGTTGGCACAATCCATTGTGATCTTTGTCCGGTTTAGGAACTATCGCTATGTGGGCCATAAGGAAGGAGTTGGAATTATGTTTGTTTTTCGCTAGGTAGTTGAAGGAGGATAGATAAGAGTGGTTTACAGAGGGTATTAGCGTAGGTCTTATAATATTGGGACGAGAACCCATCTGGGCCTGGGCTCTTCCCCGGTTTCAGCTCTTTGATGGCATGTTGCAGTTCTAACAAATTTATGGATTCCTTCAACTTGGACGTGTCTTCCTGAGGGAGGGTGGGTAGGTTACAGTCTCTTAAAAATTCCTGTATTATTTCTCCTTTGGTGCCTGTGACATGGTGGGGCCTATGCTGCTCAGGTAAATTATAGAGTTTGCTGTAAAATTGGGAGAAAAGTTTGGCTATTTTCCCTGAATCATGTTCTAGGACTCCACCTCTATGTTTGATAGCGTGGATGTGGCCAGTTGATTGAGCTTCCCTGAGCGCCTTGGCAAGTCATTTTCCACTTTTATCGCCCTGTTCAAAAAAAAATTTTTCCCTGAAGAATAGGGATTTTTTAATATCTAGCAAGCTTTTGAGGGTAGATCTACATTTTGTTAACGCTTCTTCCATCTCGATTGACAGGGACCATTTGTGTAGCGCTTCTAAACAAGCTATGCGCTGTGACAAAGTAGCAATTTCGTGACCTTCATCAATGCTACCCACCCTGATTGCCTTAACATCTGCTGATGCCCTCAACGCCACTGCCAGCGGCTCCATCATGAGTGCAAACAGGAAGGGCGACAATGGGCACCCCTGCCTGGTGCCCCTACCCACTGAGAAATGAGGTATGACCTCCCGTACGAATAGCTGTCCTGGGTGTGTTATATAATAATGAAAGCCACTGCCGAAAAGACTGACCAAAGCCCATGTTCTCAAGGATTGCATGCATAAAATGCCGGTCCCCTGAGTCAAAAGTTTTTTCTATATCGATAGAAACAATTATTCTCGTGGATAAATCCAAATTAGAAAGCTGCAAATGCGTGAAAAGACGTCTCAGGTTTGTATCAGTGAACTTGCCCGGCATAAATCCCATCTGGTCAATATCCACCAATGAGGAAATAACCACAGCCAGTCTCCTCGCCAACATTTTTGTCAGAATTTAGAGGTCCATATTCAGTAGGGCAATGGGCCTATAGGACGAGCACTCCAGCGGGTCCTTTCCTGGCTTAAGCAATAAGATTATATAGACATCAAGCATTGAAGCCGGAAGCGCCTTTTTATGTAAGCAGTAATCTAATAAGGCCGTGAGCCTGGGGGCTAACTGATCAGCATACATTTTGTTAAAATCCGCTGGGAATCCGCCTGGACCAGGTGCTTTATTAGGTGGAAAGGCAAATATTGCCGAAACCACCTCTTTGTTAGTAATCTTGGCATCTAGGGCCGTCCGATCAGCCTCGGACAGCCTGGGAAGGGTCAGGTTCCCCAGTAAGTTCCCCAGGGCAGTAGGATCAGACTGGGGAATCGGGGCGTATAGGGTTGAAAAATACGTCTGGAACTCAGCTAAAAATTGCAGTCGGGTCTCTAACTAAATCCCCACTCAAACCTCTGAAAACTGATATATGTTCTGGTCCGCCACCAGCCTAGCCAGCAATTTTCCATTTTTATCCCCTTCTGAAATCAGTGAATTCGCTCTATGTTTAGCCTCAGTGTGTGCCAGGTCATTACAGTGCATGGAGAGTCGACGCCTAGCCTCTAATAAGGCAGTATAGGACGTATCAGTATGATCAGCAGCATGCACATTCGCACACTCCCTTTCCTTATTCTGCAGCTCTTGAATGTCAGCATTCTGATCAACTCGCACCCTCTTAATGGCCGCGATAGATTCACCACGGACCACCGCTTTAAAGGCATCCCACACAATTGTTGGGTCAGCCAAGTCCGCATTCATGGCCCAATAGTCACCAACCACCTTCAGCAATTTTGAAGAGACCCGATCCTCCTGTAGCCAGCCCGGGGACAGTCTCCGGAGAGTGGGTCATGATCTGATAGGCCACCCGCCAAATAGTCCACCCCCTGCACATAAGGCAACAAGGCCTGATTCCCAAATGCCAGATCAATCCTAGCTGAGCACCGATGAGACTGAGAAAGGTGAGAATAACATGTTGTAGTATGATTCTTAGATTGCCATATCTCCCTCAACCCAGCCATAGATGCCCAGGACAACAGCTCCACCGACCCGCCCCTTCCCGGATTAGAGGAATCCAACACCCCCAATGTGGCATTAAAGTCCCCCATCATTAGTAGCGGGAAGTGCGCATGAGGCGTCAGCTTCACAAACAGGTCATACAACAGTTGCACATTAAAAGGAGGTTGCACATAGACAAGTAACATTTTGCAATTTCCTATATCCAAAAACACAACCGGGTCAGTGATCACCTGGTAGATCGTACAGGAAAGTGACTTACTAATAAGTATAGACACGCCCCTTGCGAAGGTAGAATAAGTGGCATGAAATGCCTTTTGAATCCAGTGTTTACGTAGGGCCAGAATTCTGCTACCATCCAGGTGAGTCTCCTGCAAAAGAACAATATGCGGTTTTACCACTTTCTTTTTTTTGTTTACAAACTTTTATTGAAGAAATAGATGGTGGTACAAATCCATACAAGCAATACAGAAACATAATGAAGGTTAACGCATATGAGAAAAAGAACTAGTAGATATGCCAGTATATCACACAAAGGTTTCAAATGTTATCCAATTTGGCAGACATATAAAAAGGCTGTAAAACTGTATTAAAGGTTGAAATCAAACCATGTCAGAGAAAATATGACAATTAAGGGGTCTAGACTGAGTTAAAGAACAGGGGGGAATGCTCAGTCCAGGGGTACCATTTATTATTAAATATGTGCATGGTGTTTTGTAGGGTATGGGATATTTTTTCCATTAGGTTTATACTGTTGAATCTAGGTTTGAGTGGGGCTAGGGGAATTGAGGGGGATTTCCACTGGGATGCTATTAGCCAGTGTATGGCGACACAGATTGTGTGAATCAGCCTAATTTGGCAAGTGGAAAGACCGGTGATTGGGGAAAAAATAATGCAATTTTGTAGCGTTAAGGTAATAATATTACCAGAGATTTTGGAGGCGAAATTCTCAAGTTGTGACCAAATGCCTCTAACCTTGTCACATTGCCAGAAAATGTGGAGAAACGAGCCTAATGAATTGCAATCTCTGAAGCAAGAAGAGGAAGCTGAAGGGAAAATGGAATGGGGTTTAGTTGGGGTGTAATACCATCTTGTAAAAACTTTTAGGGCTGTTTCTTTGATCGAAATGGATTTAGTGCTTTTGTGAAGGTTATTTATACAGTTATCCCAGGAAACTATGGAGTAGGTGAAGTTTACGTCTTGTTCCCATTTAATCATTTAAGGTAGTTTGTAAGAGTCTGTGTTATTAGCTAAGATGGAATATAGGTCTGAAATAAATCCTCTTTTTCTGGGAGAGTTGAGACAAAGGTTCTCAAAATGGATGGGAGGTAGGGTGTTCGAGGTGTGGAAGTGAGTGTCAAAGAATTGCTTAATGAGGAGGAAATTATCGTATTCTGAGTCAGGGATCTGGTATTTTGATTTCAGTGAAGAGAAAGGGATAAAATTTGTGCCTTCTACAAAACTTGTGAGTGAGGTGAGGTTGTTATTTTTCCACCAAGAGAGGTCCACTGGGATTAGGGTATTTTACTGAAATTTTGGGTCGCCCAAAAATGTGGCGAACGGGGGGGATCTAGAGGTGAGATTGTATTTCTCCTTATGAAGCTTTCATAGATAATGAGTGTGCGACTACTTGATTTAGGGAGTTTAGGTCTGGAATTGGGATTTTATTCCCCCAGAGTATGCCCGAGATAGCGTATGGTGCTATAGAGGTCTTCTCAAACTCGACCCAAGGAATCCTGGACTGTGGGATATGCCATTGTGCAATTTGGGACCATCTTGCCGATAGATAATACAGCCAAAGGTCCGGAAGGCCAAGGCCTCCACACTTCTGGGATTTATGTAGGATCGATCTAGATGAACGAGGATGGGAGTCTGACCATACAAATTTATTTATTTCAGATTGGAATCTAGTGATAAGTGATTTATTTATTCTAATGGGGAGTGCTCTAAATGGATATAATATTTTAGGGAGTAGAGTCATCTTGATTGCAGTTATTCTCCCCAAGAACGCGAAATCTTAAAGGATTTCCACATTTTAAGCGTTGCTCTTAATTTCTGTATTATTGGGATATAGTTTTTAGTTGCTAAATCGCTGAGATTGGGGGTGAGGTGGATGCCTAAGTATGGAAGGGAGTCCAAAGAGTATGAAAAATCGAAGGAGGAACGTAGGGAGTCTAGCATGGAGGGTGGAATGTTAATAGGCATGCCTATTGATTTGGAAACATTGACAGTGAGGCCCGAGATGGTTGCAAATATGTTGAGGGTTTGCAGGAGGTTAGGTAAGGTGGATTCTGGTTGTCACAAGAATATTAACATGTCATCAGCATACATACTCAGTTTGTAAGTGTTAGAACCTGAAGAGTACCCTTTTATGTCGGGATTAATAAGAAATGCTGTAGAGAATGGCTCTATTGCTAAAGCAAATAGTAATGGGGAAAGGGGGCAGCCCTGCCTAGTACCTCTGCCTACATTGAAAAATTCTGAGTTACAACCTGACAGGTGTATTCTGGTAGAGGGGTTATGGTAGAGAGCGTGGAAGGCGTGTAGGAATTCACCAGCAAAGCCACATTTTTGGAGTATAGTGTCAAGGAACGTCCAGTAGACGCTTTCAAGGGCTTTATTGATGTCAAGGCTGAGCATCAGAAGTGATTTTGATTTTACATTGGCATCTTGAATAATGTTCGAGACCAGTCTAATGTTGTCAGTGATTTGCTTGCCTTGGATAAAGCCAGATTGATAAGGGGAAATAAGAGTGGGAATAATTGTAGAAAGTCTGTTGGCAAGGAGTCTACTAAATATTTTGAGGTCATTATTTATGACCGAGATTGGCCTATAGTTTTGGGAAAGTGTGTGATCTTTATTAGGTTTTGGGATAAGAGACATATTTGCGAGTAGCATCTCTTCTGGGAAATGGTCACCCTTCATGATGTAGTTAAAGAGCCTCTTCAGATATGGGATTAACAGCTGGGAGTATTGTTTGTAATACAGGGATGAGAAACCATCTGGACCTGAAGCAGAATTTTTCTTAAGTGTTTTGATGACCTGAGCCAATTCCTCATCAGAGCATGGCATATTAAGTCTGTCTATCTGTGATTGTTTGAGTTTCGGGAAGGGGAGACTGTTCAACCAAGGAGACGAAAGGGGAGGGGAGGGGGATTTGGGCGGATAAAAGGTCTGAGTAAAATGTAGTGAAGATTGAGAGTACTTCTTGAGGGTGTGTGACAACTTGGTTAGCGTTATTTTTTAATTTGTAGATATGTGTAGGTTTAAAAGATTGGTTAAGTTTGGGAGCAAACATTGCGGAATATGAGTTACTAGAAAGGAGGAACCTAGCCTTCGACCAGCGAAGAGCTTTTTCTGCTTTGGATGACAGCAGGGCGTCTAATTTGTTACGTTTGAATGAAATTATTTTAAAAACGTCTGGGTCATGTGTGCTCGTGTGGTTCTTGTATAAGTTATGAAGGTCTTTTGTGAGGGAGATAATTTCAGCATTGATTTTATTACTAGTGATGAGCGGAATACGCCATATTCGATTTTGCGAATAGTTCGAAGAATATTCGCGAATATTTGTTAATATCGAATATTCGTGATATTTTATAAAAAAAAAAATATTTTTTAGGATAAAATATCACGAATATTCGATATTTACGAATATTCGCTATATTTTATTAAAAAAATAAAAATTGCGAAATTTCGCAATTTTTTTTTTTATAAAATATCACGAATATCACGAAAAAAAAATTGCAAAATTTCGCTAATGCGAAATTTCGCTAGTGCGAAATTGATTGCGAAAAAAAATACGAATATTCGAAATAGCGAATATTCCCCGCGATATTCGAGTTATTCGCGAATATGCAATATTCGTAGCGAATATTCGCAATGCGAATATTCGTGAGCAACACTATTTATTACGTTGTGTGGCACGTCTAATGAGGTGGCCTCTCATAACCACTTTATGAGCCGACCAGAGGGTGGCAGAGGAGATTTCAGGGGTGGCATTCAGTGATTTCTGCCGCAATTTCTTGCTGGTGTCTAGGGTCTGTTAAAAGGGATTTGTTTATTCTCCATGAATAGGGGGTGGGTGAGAGGCCGATAAATTTAGTGCTAAGGGTGACAATTTGATGGTCGGACCAAGTGCAAGGGTGAATACTGGCATCTAGGGAGTTTGCTAAAATAATTGGGGTGCAGAAGATATGGTCTATTCTTGAGTATGAGTCATGTGGATGTGAATAAAAAGTGTAATCTCTTGCTCCGATATTTAACGCTCTCCAAGTGTCTATCAATTGTAGGTCATATAGAAGTGAGGTAGTTGTCTTGGAGAAAGATCTGGAGTTTTTGGTTTGTTTACTTCTATCTATGTTGGATTGTGGGACAGAGTTAAACTCCCCACCTAAGATAATATGTGGGGAGTGGAATTGTTGCAATTTATTGAAGAATTGTGGTTTTACCACTTTCAGATACTGGAACATCGATGCCCTCTTATATTTGCTATTTAGACCTTTGACATTCCAGGACACTAGTTTAATCACATTAGCCATATTCCCATATGTTAAACATATCCCAGGTACCAAGGCAAATAAAATCATCAAAAGTTGGAGAGAGGCCCATCTTAATCGAGGATCGGGAACTGAGTAGGAATACCCCAGGTCAAAACAAAACCCTCCCCCCCCACCCCCGTAACCAACCCCCCCTGCTATTATACCAGAACCAACAAATAGTAAACCAAAAAAAACTTCAAGAAAACCCAAAAACCCAAAACCCAGCTTCAAAACCCAAAAAACAAGTTGAAACACCTAAAAAAAAACAGGTGTTGCTGGAAGGTCTTCCAAACGATAACTTGTCCAACAGTGCAAGTAGAAGGTCTTCCTGGGCTCCAGAGAGCTCCACATAAAACAGTTAGTATTGGGAGCAACGATATCAGCAACTTAGAAAACAATCTTAATCTCTGAGTAGGAATAGAGGGAAAGGCAGTGCACTACTGCTATCTAGTGACATCAGGGCTTATAGCTCAGACAGGGCCAGGATAACCAAAACCAAACTTTCAGGCCGCACAGCATACAAAAATGAAAGGGAGAGAAAAAAAATGGAAAACAGAGAAGATACATGCGGCTTTGGCAAAAAAAAACAGGGCACAGTGCGTGTGGCAAATGAAAAGAAAACGATGGCCCCTGGATCCAGCTCAGTGTCCCCCCAAAGAGTAGTCAATTATGGCATAAAAGAAGTAATGGAGAAAAATCCTATACTCATCTTGAAATGCAGCCTCATCTAGGATTTCTGTCCAGCCAATCACAGGCATCTCGCGGGTTATCGAAAAACTTGACAGCACCCTGATGTTGATCCCAGAGTTTGCTGGGGTGGAGCATGCTGTACTGGATATTCAGGTCACGCAGCCTCCTCCTAACATCATTAAATGAGCATCGCCTTCTCTGCGTTCCCGCAGAGAAGTCAGGAAAAAGCATCACCCTGGCATTCTCATACTTCAGCTCTTGGGTCTTCCTAGATGCAGCTAGGATCATATCACGATCTCTGTAGTTCAGGAACCTCACCAGAAAGGGACGCGGGTAGTCACCGGGAGGTCGTCTGCCTGTGGGCACCCTGTGCGCCCTTTCCACCACATATGTCGGGGGTCGATCCCCCAAATTAAGTAGCTGCTTGAAAAAGGCCTCTGCAAAGGTGGTAGACTGGGGGACCTCAGCCCCCTCTGGCAAACCCACCACTCGGACGTTATTCCTTCTTTGCCTGTCCTCAGGATCGTCAGCGCGGGCCTGTAATAACTTCACCACAGCCTGTAATTCAGTCAGTTGGTTGCCTTGCGTCTGAGTCACATCCTCCACCTCAGAGATCCTCTCCTCTGCCTCCGTAAGTATCCCCCTGATCTTGTCTAAGTCGTGCCTTATCAATGTACACTCAGTAGCCAGATGGTCAATGCTTACCATGACCGCGGCCTTGCTGGCGTTGATCGCCTCCAGAATCGGGTGGGTGATCGCCTCCTGTGTGGCATCCTGAACCGGAGGGGCAGTCAGGGGATCCTCCACACGGATATCCTGAACAGCCACATTGGCCATCTTCCTAGCTAGTTTCCTAGCACTCTTAGAGGAAGGAGGGGAGGGCAAGATGGCACTCGCGTCCGAGCCACGTGTAGAGCGGGTCTGGCGCTGGCTCCTTGCTCCCCTTCTCACGACCAGTCGTTCCCCCACTGGTATCCGATCTTCAGTGGCCAAAATCTGCGCAGGAAAGCTCCAAAAATCGGCTCTCTGAAAGCACGTCCTGCCGCGATCACATCCGGACACGCCTGAATTTCCTCTTCTCAAGACAGAATAAATTCAGTTCCTCCAATCTTTCCTCATAGCCGAGTTCCTCCATGCCTCTTATCAGTTTGGTTGCCCTTCTTTGCACTTTCTCCATTTTACCAATATCCTTTGCCAATAACCGGTGCCTGAAACTTAACTGCATATTCCAGATGAGGTCTTGCTAATGATTTATACAGGGGCAAAATTATCTCTCTCTCTGGATCCATACCTCTTATTACAAAAAAGGACTTTGCTTGCTTTGGAAACCACATAGTCGCCAAATTGGACAGAGCATTAAGGTTGGCTTGTAAGTTGGAGACATCCTGTAAGGTCATTATTCCACTGCATAGTTTGGTATCATCTTCAAAGACAGAAATTTTATTGTTAATCCCATACCCAACATCATTTATAAAGATATTAAAAAGTAAGGGTCCCAACACTAAACCTTGGGGTGCACCACTGATAACCTTAGACCATTCAGAGTAAGAGTCGTTAACCACTACTCTCTGAATTCTGTCATTTAGCCAGTTTTCTATCCATTTACAAATTGATCTTTCCAAGCCTGTAGACTTTACCTTACACATTAGTCGTGTGTGGGGAACCGTGCCAACCGTTTTTTCAAAATCCAAGTATACAATGTCCACAGCCACCCTTCTGTCCAAGGTTTTACTTTTTTCATAAAAAATAAATCAGATTTGTTTGACAACTTCTTCTTCTTTTTTTTTTCACTCTTTTTTATTTTTTATTTTATTATAAGGCAAAATAATAATACATAATACAACACAAATTTAATAATTTACGTCCTATTGTCCAACCTCTGTTACCATATGGTCAAAGTCATACATATGTCTCTTTCAACCCTATATCTTCTTCCCACCTGATAGTCCTGGCAACGACAACAGAGACAATACCAAAAAATAAATAAAATAATAAAAAAAGAGCCCACAACCCACCCCTTCCCCCAAAGTCTCCTCACCCCCGCCCCTTCTCTGTTGTTCTTCCTAGGGACATATTCATACCCCGTTCAAATTCCCGGGCATCTTCTAAAATGTTTATTCTTGTTCTCCTAACCCTCTACCCTGCAGTCCAAAAAGGATTTCCAGGAGGTCCACGTTCTCAGATATCTTTCCTGTTGGTGTTGTGTTGTCAGTACTAATTCTTTCAATTTACTAATTTCTTTTACTTTACCCCACATCTCTATAGTTGGTGGGATTGGTGACTTCCATTTCTTAGTTATACAAGCCTTTGCAGCATCTAAAAGGTGGCAGGTTTTACTCCCTTAACGACTTCAGTCATTAGGCTGCCTAAAGATCAGAGGACTTTTTACAATTTGGCACTGCACTGCTTTAACTGGTAATTGCGCGGTTATGCAATGTTGTACCCAAACGAAAAAATCGAATAAACTCAATTTTAGTCGTACATTTAGGCCAAAATGTATTCAGCCACATGTGTTTTTATATATATATATACAGTGCAGAAAATAAGTATTTGAACACCCTGCTATTTTGCAAGTTCTCCCACTTGGAAATCATGGAGGGGTCTGAAATTGTCATCGTAGGTGCATGTCCACTGTGAGAGACATAGATAACCAAGGAGTGGCTCTGTAAGAAGCATATCAAGGTTCTGGCGTGGCCTAGCCAGTCTCCAGACCTAAACCCAATAGAGAATCTTTGGAGGGAGCTCAAACTCTGTGTTTCTCAGCGACAGCCCAGAAACCTGACTGATCTAGAGAAGATCTGTGTGGAGGAGTGGGCCAAAATCCCTCCTCCAGTGTGTGCAAACCTGGTGAAATCTACAAGAAACGTTTGACCTCTGTAATTGCAAACAAAGGCTACTGTACCAAATATTAACATTGATTTTCTCAGGTGTTCAAATACTACTTTGCAGCTGTATCATACAAATAAATAGTTAAAAAAATCACACATTGTGATTTCTGGATTTTTTTTTTTTTGATTATATCTCTCACAGTGGACATGCACCTACGATGACAATTTCAGACCCCTCCATGATTTCCAAGTGGGAGAACTTGCAAAATAGCAGGGTGTTCAAATACTTATTTTCTGCACTGTATATATATATATATATATATATATATATATATATATATATATATATATATATATATATATATACCTTATTTATCACAGTATAACGCGCTCCCAATCCTGTGGAAAAATAGTTTTTTGTACTTACAGTTTTGGTGTCTTGCGCGGCGTCCATCGGCGGCCTCGGCGGGTCCGGTGTCCTTCTGCGGCGGGTCCGGTGTCCTTCTGCGGCGGGTGCGGTGTCCTCTTCGGCGGGTGCGGTGTCCTCTTCGGCGGGTGCGGCGTCCTCCCCGCTCGTTTCCCGCGCCGAGTTTTGAATACTCCGCCAGCATATAGCCAGCGCAGTACACTCGGGCAGGCTCGGCAACTGTCGCGCTCACGTCCCGTACGTGAAGTATTCGGCGAAGTATTCAAAACTCGGCGCGGGAAAGCGGGTATCGGCGTATATCGCACACCCACGATTTTGCCCCGATTTTCAGGGCAAAAAAGTGCGCGATATATGGCGATAAATACGGTGTATATGTGTATATATATATATATATATATATATATATATATATACACACACAGTGCCTTGTGAAAGTATTCTTTGCGACCTTTTGCCACATTTCAGGATTCAAACAAAAAGATATAAAACTGTAATTTTTTTGTGAAGAATCAACAACAAGTGGGACACAATCCATGAAGTGGAACGAAATTTATTGGATATTTCAAACTTGTTTAACAAATAAAACTGAAAAATTGGGCGTGCAAAATTATTCAGCCCCCTTAAGTTAATACTTTGTAGCGCCACCTTTTGCTGCGATTACAGCTGTAAGTCGCTTGGGGTATGTCTCTATCAGTTTTGCACATCGAGAGACTGACATTTTTGCCCGTTCCTCCTTGCAAAACAGCTCGAGCTCAGTGAGGTTGGATGGAGAGCATTTGTGAACAGCAGTTTTCAGTTCTTTCCACAGATTCTCAATTGGATTCAGGTTTGGACATTGACTTGGCCATTCTAACACCTGGATATGTTTATTTGTGAACCATTCCATTGTAGATTTTGCTTTATGTTTTGGATCATTGTCTTGTTGGAAGACAAATCTCTGTCCCAGTCTCAGGTCTTTTGCAGACTCCATCAGGTTTTCTTCCAGAATGGTCCTGTATTTGGCTCCATCCATCTTCCCATCAAGTTTAACCATCTTCCCTGTCCCTGCTGAAGAAAAGCAGGGCCAAACCATGATGCTGCCACCACCATGTTTGACAGTGGGGATGGTGTGTTCAGGGTGATGAGCTGTGTTGCTTTTACGCCAAACATAACGTTTTGCATTGTTGCCATAAAGTTCAATTTTGGTTTCATCTGAGCAGAGCACCTTCTTCCACATGTTTAGTGTGTCTCCCAGGTGGCTTGTGGCAAACTTTAAACAACACTTTTTATGGATATCTTTAAGAAATGGCTTTCTTCTTGCCACTCTTCCATAAAGGCCAGATTTGTGCAGTATACGACTGATTGTTGTCCTATGGACAGTCTCCCACCTCAGCTGTACATCTCTGCAGTTCATCCAGAGTGATCATGGGCCTCTTGGCTGCATATCTGATCAGTCTTCTCCTTGTATGAGCTCAAAGTTTAGAGGGACGGCCAGGTCTTCGTAGATTTGCAGTGGTCTGATACTCCATTTCAATATCACTTGCACAGTGCTCCTTGGGATGTTTAAAGCTTGGGAAATCTTTTTGTATCTAAATCCAGCTTTAAACTTCTCCACAACAGTATCTTGGACCTGCCTGGTGTGTTCCTTGTTCTTCATGATGCTCACTGCGCTTTAAACGGACCTCTGAGCAGGGGAGGGCTGGCAGGGGGGCAGGGTGGAAATCTCCCCCAGGCTGGTGACACTATGCACAGCCACCGGCCGCCACTACCAAATGCTGTTTTTGCAGAGCAGGAATATGCCTGCTGAAGCTCTGTTAACACAGGTCATGGCCGCTGCTCACCTCCCACTGTGCAGCCGTGCCGTGTCGGCTCCAAAGTAGATGGCTGCAGAGCTGAGCTATGTCTCGTCTGACACATAGCTCAGCCTCAACGCACACCAGCGCTGACATCCACTTCTCTCTCTGCACAGACAGGAGGAGAGATGGAGCTCATCTGCTCATCTTCCTTCTGAGTCTGCCCTGCCCAAACTCCCCAGGCATGTGTGGGCACTGGACAGGAAGTTTGAACCCAAAAAAGCATCAGCCTCCATCCTGGTAAGCTCACCCTCTTTAGTCTCTCCTGCCTCCCAGTGTATAAAAAGGGGTGCTCTGTGGACTTTGTTAAAGGGGAGGGGGGGCAGTCTTTGGTGAGCAGAGACCCTCTTTACACAATAGTCCACAGCATGTACCCTTAAATCAAGTTTCCCAGAACACCCCTTACATCAGATCTGATGTATATGGGGTCTGTGCGGACTCTGATGTCAGGGGAGGCTCTGTGCGGACTCTTGTGATCATGAAAAATCTTAAACCGTTTTCCTCGATCCATCACTTTTCCACGCTCTAGGCCACTTGAACGGACTTGCCCCCCAGGCCTAAGGCCCCTTTCACATAAGCGGACGAACGGTCCGCTCATTACAAGTCCGTTTACGGACTTGTAATGGGTCCCTATGGGAGCGGATCCGTTAGCGGATGATGCATCCGCTAACGTCCGCTCGATCCGCATCCGTTTTTGCGGACGGAAGAATGTCCTATTTTTCTTCCGTCCGGCCAAACGGATCGGATGCAAATGGACAGACGGTCCGTTTCCATCCGACTCCCCATTGATGATTTACTCATGGGCTAAATGAGTAAATCATCAATGATGAAACATGTCGGGGCGTGGCTACATAGTCAGTGATTGAGTGACTGCTGTGCTTGCTGTGCTGTGCAGTGTTTGGAGCCATTTACCAACTAGGAGAACCAGTCTTCAGCAAAATCAAGCTGCCAAGTGGTGAGATCGTTTTGTTTGATCGTGGGTCCACCGTGGCCAAGTGCCTATACCTTGCAAAAATATCTGTAGGATGACGGTGACTGCTGTGATACATTGCTCATATTTTGAGTTTGTTTGTGAGTTTAACCTTTGGATTTGTTTTTTGATGTGCTATTAAAACTGCTTGACGATATCACACTATTGTACAATTTTTTCTTTTCCCTACACGTTGAAATAATTTGGAGCACTACATAGGATCCCACATGATCTTTGGAAGATCCCTTATGGTGATTACAAGCTTATCTGCCTAGGTACGCGAGTGCTGAGGCAATTAGTTCTGGTGAGTGACCATTCTGATGGGTGGTGGAAGCACTGTTCACTTTTTGGTGTGGTGGAAGACCTCTGAAGACTTTTGGATCACTTTTTATGGACTATTGTCTTATTTTCACGGATTGATTTTTATTTACACTCACATTTATATCATCAGTTTTATTTACTGTGAGCTGTTAGGAGAATTTCACTATTTTTCACAGCGCTGTTTAATGGATTAACACATTATATGTTTATAGTGTTTGCTTTTTCTGTTTATTTTTTTCACATTTATGCAATTTTGAAACAGCAGCTAGGTTCTGTACTTACCCATCTCCTTGTGCGCAGCGGTGGGTGATTAGATAGGGAGCGCATTGTTTAGATCACTCATTTTCCTTTACGATTTTCATTATCGAATAATCGGTCCGCCCTTCCGCCCATTCAAAGCCGCGGCCTCAATTACCATTTGCCGCGGGCCCGCCGCGATCGAGCAGCGGGGGAGGTGGGGGTGCACGGAGGCACAGGATCGTGTGTCTCCGTGCGCCCCCACCACCTCCACCGCGCGATCGCCGCGGGTCCGCGGCAAACGCTAATTGAGGCCGCGGCTTTGCAGCCTTGTGAAGTCCCAAGCTCTTCCTTCTGTGAGCTGGCGCCATCTGGTGGTGGCCGTTTGACATTACAAGTTAAACAGCAACTGTAATGTAATTGTTCACTGCCATCTCCTTCCCTATAATTAGAACCCCCAAACATTATATTTTTTTTATTCTAACACCCTAGAGAATAAAATGGCGATCGTTGCAATACTTTGTGTCACGCCGTATTTGCGCAGCGGTCTTGCAAGCGCACTTTTTTGGATTTTTTATTTTTTTTTATTAAAAAATAAAACAGTAAAGTTATCCCAATTTGTTTTTAGATTGTGAAAGATAATGCTACGCCGAGTAAATTGATACCCAACATGTCACGCTTCAAAATTGCGCCCGTTCATGGAATGGCGTCAAACTTTTACCCTTTAAAATCTCCATAGGCGAAGTTTAAAAAAAATACAAGTTGCATGTTTTGAGTTACAGAGGAGGTCTAGAGCTAGAATTATTGCTCTCGCTCCAACAATCGCGGTGATACCTCATGCGTATGTGTTCGCTTCTGCGCGCAAGCTCGTCGGGACGGGCGCATTTTCTGGCTCCTAACTTTTTTAGCTGGCTCCTAGATTCCAAGCAAATTTGTCAAGCCCTGCCGTGAGGGATAGTGCCCCAGCATTGGTGTTCCCAGGAGGAATAGTGCCCCAGCATTGGTGTTCCCGGGAGGAATAGTGCCCCAGCATTGGTGTTCCCGGGAGGAATAGTGCCCCAGCATTGGTGTTCCCGGGAGGAATAGTGCCCCAGCATTGGTGTTCCCAGGTAGGAATAGTACTGCTGCAAAGTTGTGTAATGTTAATGTTAAACGTTTTTTAATCTGCCGTTTGAGTGTAACATGTTTTTTCATTATTACTTTTAAATGAAAAAATTCCACATTACATTTTTTTAATGATTTTATCCGATTAATCGAAAAAATAATCGGCCGATTAATCGATTATGAAAATAATCGTTAGTTGCAGTTCTAAATATCTTTGTTTGAAGCCTGAAATGTGGCAAAAGGTTGCAAAGTTAAAGGGGGCCGAATACTTTCGCAAGTATTGGTTTGTGCAAAAGTTATAGCGTCTAAAAGCTGTGTAAATTCCAGAAAATGTACCCTAGTTTGTAGTTTATGAATGCCTATCTCATTTCTTTAGGTGCTAAAATGGCAGGGCAGTACAAAACCCCTCCAAATGACCCCATTTTGGAAATTAGACACCCCAAGAAAATTGCTGAGAGGCATGTTGAGCCCATTGAATATTAATTGTTTTGTCCCAAGTGATTAAAGCGGAGTTCCACCCAAAAATTGAACTTCCGCTTATTCCACTTCTCACCCTCTTACATGCCACATTTGGCATGTAACTTTTTTGGGGGGGGAGTGGGGGCTTCAGGAGGAGTGGGACTTCCTGTCGCACTTCCTCCTTCCGCCGAAGGGCTGGTTAGGCGATTAAGCTTAATCGCCTACAGCAGCCCCTCCCTGTAGGCGATCGCATGGGACACATGACAGGTCCCATGCGATCGCCTGTCCAATCAGCGGCGGGCCGTGCCGCTCGCGCATGCGCAGTGGGTGCCCGGCCGTGAAGCCAAAGGCTGTCACGGCCGGGTGCCCACAGTTGCGATGAGGACGCTGGCTGGGCTGGGGAGGGGAGGAGAGGAGCGGAGCCCCGGCCGGCGCGTCGCTGGAACACTGGAGCAGGTAAGTGATTGTTTATTAAAAGCCAGCAGCTACACTTTTTGTAGCTGCTGACTTTTAATAAACACAAATATTGGCTGGAACACCCCTTTAAATAATAACAATTTTTTTTTTTTTACAAAAAGTTGTCACTTAATGATAAATTGCTCACACATGCCATGGTTATATGTGAAATTCCACCCCAAAATACATTCTGCTGCTTCTCTTGAGTACAGGGATGCCACATGTGTGGGACTTCTTGGGAGCCTAGCCCCATACGGGGCCCCCGAAAGCCAAGCACCGCCTTCAGCATTTCTAAGGGCGTAAATCTTCCTGAGAGGCATGGTGAGTATTTTGCAGCTCTCAATTGTTTTTGAAAAAAAAAATATATATTTTCAAAACTTTGTGACAAAGCGATTTCTGCAAAATACTCTCCATACCTCTCGGCAAATAGCTTGTGGTGTCTACTTTTCAAAATGGGGTCATTTGGGGGGGTTTTGTGCCACCTGGGCATTCCATGGCCACCGAAACTGTGATAGGCAGCGAGGAGCGAAATCAAAAGTTTAGAAAGCCTGAAGGCGGTGCGTGGCTTTTGGGGCCCTGTACGCGGCTAGGCTCCCAAAAAGTCTCACACATGTTGTATCTCCGTACTCGGGAGAAGCAACAGAATGTATTTTGGGGTGTAATTCCACATATGCCCATGGCATGGTTGAGCAATATATCATTTAGTGACAACTTTGTGCAAAAAAATTAAAAATATTCCATGGACTTGACATGCTTCTCAGCAAATGGCTTGAGGTGTCTTCTTTCCAAAATGGGGTCATTTGGGGCGGGGGGGTTAGAACTGTCCTGGCATTTTATTCAGGGTCTCCACGAGGATGACAAAGTTCATTGTTGTTGAAGTGCATGAACGGCAAGATCTGCTTGTATCGTGCCCTGGCAACTCACTTAATTTAACTATGCCCATATCGAGGGATAGGCCCAGAAAGGTCTTAAATTTGGAAACCATAATTGGTTTCCAGTCTTTGGCAAGGGAGGACTGGGGATTAGCAGCGATGAATTGACCAGCATACAAATTACTTTGGTCCCCAATAGATCTATAGAGATCTTCTGTGAAAAACAGTGAATAAAAAACAAATGCCGTAAAATCAACTGTTTCCACCTGAATGGCCAGTAAATGGGGGAAGTACAGGTGGTGCAGAAGTGGTGGGCTCCCAATTAGGTTTCACAAATTCTGCAGGAAAGGCACTCTTGGCACGATGGGCCTGTCTTTGTCTTCTTGGTGCCAGTGGGACACTACTTGTGCTTGCCACCTCGCCAGCTGGAACTGCACTTATGGGGCTCGCCACGTCACCAAGTGTTACTGCAGTGCTGGATGTACGTCCAGGGTGTACTAGGCCGCTGGTGCTTGCCAGTTCACCAGAAGGATGAGCGGTACTAGTACTTCTCTGCTCCATACGAGAGCCCTACAATTCTTGCACCTCAACAATAGAAGAAAAAGAATGGGGTCGGGTACACCTGACCTTGACAGGGAACGCAACTTCAGTGCCATCTGTCATGGAGCCGCTGTCGTCTGCAGGATCATATTCTGAGCCTGAATCTGACAGGTGAGTGACTTCCTCTTCACTATCTGTCATGCTCAGAAACGTGTAGGCCTCTTCACTAGTGTACCTTCGAATTTGCAATTTTTGTTTCACCTGTGGTGTTTATATTGGTCCAGCAGTACACCAGCACCTATGCAGCCATTGTGCTATATGCTGGGTGTTTGGTTTGCTCCTGTACCTTTGAGGGGTGGCTCCCCTTCAGTCCACCTGCCCTCATCTATCCATTAGAATGAATGTGCCTCCACTGTGGGGACACTCATTGTTTAGTGTTAGGACCACAGTGTGTAGGGTGCCTTGGCGCGGCTCTGTGGCTCACGCATGCGTTTGCAAATGCGTGCGGACAAAACCCCTGTTTTTAACACATACTGTTAGACAGGTTAATTTGGTTGTTCTGCAGGCTGGTCGGTAAGGAGGCTTGGTTTTTTCCTGGGCATTCCCCAGGTTTTGGTGTTAACTAGCAGGTATCTGTTGGCTGATCCCGCCAACACTGCGTTTTTGGGAACCCTAAACTGCTGGGGACGCTAGTATAGATCAGATCAGATATTGATCCATTCAGATACTATACCACTAAGGGAGGTGTATGCTGCATGTGTGGGTTTTAGCACTACTGGCACTAATCTGATGCTGCATGGGGTGATGCAGACCCTATCTGACACTAAAACCTGATTGATATCACCTACCGGGCAATCAGGGGGTTAAACCTCTATTGGGTAATAAATGGCGGGTGCCCTGACGCTAAAATAAGCAAACTAACTAACCAGCGTCACCCATAATACTTATAGGGTGATCATTGGTGAAAGGGTTAACAATTGGGCAATTAGGGGGTTAAAACCTTTATTAGGTAGTATATGGGGTACCTGAAACTATAAAAACCTGATGGTGAACCTAAATAGATAACTGGCTAACTAGCGCCACCAATAACATTTATTAAGTGATCACTGTGAAAGGGTTATCTAAGGGGCAATTAGGGGGTTAAAACCTTTATTAGGTAGTATATGGGGGTACCTGACGCTATAAAAACCTGATGGTGAACCTAAATAACTAACTGATTCGGTGGCCTCCCCCCTCATCTCGGATCGCTCTTGCAATGATGGCGACAGCTGCAGGCACCGGGCCCCCCCCACCCGCTGGGAGGCAGGGACGTATATATACGCCCATCTGCCTGCCCGTGCCATTCTGTCATCGTATATTGTCGTGCGGCGGTCGTCAAGTGGTTAATGCCGCTAAACGCCTCATACAGTACACTGTAAAAGCCTGCACATTCCAAGCGAGCTTGACTGGGTTGGGAAGGCGAGGGAGATCATGGAGGCAGAGGACTGGCTTGCTACTTGTAAAGACACTCAAGAAGAATTTGAACTTATCTAGGCAGCCTGGAAAGACCACGTACATGATACAATCCCAGTTTCATCTAACTTAGACATTGCTTTATTGGCCTTGGCAGAGCCTTCTTTTCAGAGACTTGTCCAAATGAACCAACACCCAACGGTTGACAGCCCTACATAGGTTGTGTCTAATCAGCCAACGAACCAGGTGAGAACTTTTCTGTACCTTTTGGTATATTTTAATTTTTGTTATTGAAATCTGAGCGGTTACCCAATTCCTGACAATTCATGGTATCTCAAGTTATCATATGTTACCAATGCACTTTGAGCCATGTATGCGTTACCTTTTGACGTTGGCTCTGACTAGGATCTCCCTACTCTCTCCCTGTTTGGGAGGGAGGTTTGCTCACATGGACTTAATGCCTGGGACAAGGGAGGTACCCCCTGTTAATATAACATGATGATGATATGTCTTGCTGTTTTTATTTTTATTATGTTCCCTTTTTTGTAATGTCAAAAGTGAACTAAGTAAAGATTATTGTAACGGCACCCCAAATGGGAAAGGGGTTAAAGCCATGTAGGATATTCCCTTTCCGAACACAAAGCAGCTACCGACACTCCACAGTGAGGCGAACAAGACCCATAAAAATAATTCCCCCCATTTAACGAGACACAGCTCTGAGGTTCAACCAGAAAAGTCAATCTTTATTGAGAAAGCAGGCTCTTATATACACCAAAAGAATACTGCAGTATATAAATGAACAATGACCCAACTCCACCCACAACATCACACAATGGTCACATAACGAGCCCCCCCAATACACATCATCCTCAATACATCTCTTAGCAGACACACTGACTCCGGGACCTGACCTAATTTACATGAGCTAATTAACTACAGCTGATGACTCAGACACATGACCTTTAGGCTTCCCAGTCTCGCTGTCTGCTAACTTACAATACACATTATCATCAATACACCTTCACACAATTACAGGGTCATTTAGCACAAGCCACAATTGGATGCAGACAGTGCCGGCCCAATACATGGTGCTGCCTGGGACCAAGAATGAAATGCCCCCCCCCCCCCCCCCCCTGTGCTTTACCTTTGTTTTAGCTGCAATTTTCAGCTGCCAGCGGGGAGCTTTGGTGGTGCGGTTACAGCGTGGCTCTCTGGTTGGTGTGGGTACAGCATGGCTCTCTGGTTGGTGCGGGTACAGCGTGGCTCTCTGGTTGGTGCGGGTACAGCGTGGCTCTCTGGTTGGTGCGGGTACAGCGTGGCTCCCTGGTTGGTGCGGGTACAGCGTGGCTCTCTGGTTGGTGTGGGTACAGCATGGCTCTCTGGTTGGTGTGGGTACAGCATGGCTCTCTGGTTGGTGCGGGTACAGCGTGGCTCTCTGGTTGGTGTGGGTACAGCATGGCTCTCTGGTTGGTGCGGGTACAGCGTGGCTCCCTGGTTGGTGCGGGTACAGCGTGGCTCTCTGGTTGGTGTGGGTACAGCATGGCTCTCTGGTTGGTGCGGGTACAGCGTGGCTCTCTGGTTGGTGCGGGTACAGCGTGGCTCTCTGGTTGGTGCGGGTACAGCATGGCTCTCTGGTTGGTGCGGGTACAGCGTGGCTCTCTGGTTGGTGCGGGTACAGCGTGGCTCTCTGGTTGGTGTGGGTACAGCGTGGCTCCCTGGTTGGTGCGGGTACAGCGTGGCTCTCTGGTTGGTGCGGGTACAGCGTGGCTCTCTGGTTGGTGTGGGTACAGCGTGGCTCCCTGGTTGGTGCGGGTACAGCGTGGCTCTCTGGTTGGTGCGGGTACAGCGTGGCTCTCTGGTTGGTGTGGGTACAGCGTGGCTCTCTGGTTGGTGCGGGTACAGCGTGGCTCTCTGGTTGGTGTGGGTACAGCGTGGCTCCCTGGTTGGTGCGGGTACAGCGTGGCTCTCTGGTTGGTGCGGGTACAGCGTGGCTCTCTGGTGTGGGTACAGCGTGGCTCCCTGGTTGGTGCGGGTACAGCGTGGCTCTCTGGTTGATGCGGGTACAGAGTGGCTCTCGTGTTGGTGCGGGTACAGCATGACTCTCTGGTTGGTGCGGGTACATCGTGGCTCTCTCTCACTTCCCCCAGCATGAGCACAGTATTCTCTTTTTTCTTCCCCCCGGGAGAGTGCTTGCATGATGGGGTCTTTAGCATGGTGTCTGTGGATACGCTGGGGCTGCCATTTTTAAGGGACTACATTTCCCATGATGCCCCAGTCCCCAGAGTCTTCTGATTGGCCCTCTGCTGTGCCCAGTCATGGCGAGGAAAGCAGGAAGCAAGGCAGCGGCATAAGAAATCCAATTAGAGCGGCTCTATTTCTTCTAGCTCAGCTGACAGAGAGGGGAAGGGGGGCGATCGGGGGAGATATACAGTACAGACAGGCCGCGATTCTCCACTCCCTGTCACAGCGCCGCTGCCGAGTTCTCTGGTAAATGGAGCAGCTGCACTGTGACAGGGAGAGGAGGGCTGTCTGTACTGTATATCTCCCCCGATCGCCCCCTCCCCCTCTCTGTCATTGGGGCCGGCCACAACCGCACAGGAAGCTCTCCTCAGACCCACACTTCCCTCACGCAGGAGGTGGAAGAGGTGGGTGGACCAATTGATTGGCGCGGAGGCTGAGCGCTGTGAATGCTGGGGCGGCCGCAGTCTCTGACATCACTGGTTGCTAGGTGATGATAGGCAAGCAATTTTAGCAACCAGTGCAGGTGACAACGCACAGCGCAAAGCCGGCCAGCATCTGCTCCGCTCTGCTCTCTGCTACGAGTCTCCTCTCATAAAAAAAACAAAAACAAAACATCTTGCCGGCCGGGCTGCCGCCCCCTCCTAAATGCCGCCTGGAACCATGGTCCCATTGGGTCCCATGGTAGGGCCGGCCCTGGATGCAGAGCAGCCACACTAGAATGAGTCACTATTCTAATATGGCATATATCCTGGGAGATATTGTGAATTACAGACCCATTTTAAATAATCCAAGACTTATTCTGAATGTCCATTATTTTCTAGCTCATACTTTCTAAGAGCTTCTGGGTTCCACGGGCAATCCCAAAGAAAGCTCTATTTGTGTGAAAAAAAATATCTAAAAATGTCATATGGATGTAGTGCGGAATGACTGTGCATTTATCATTCAAAGTGTGATGGCTCTGAAAGAAGAAAATTGGCCTGGGCAGGAAGGGGGGTAAAAGTCCTGTATGAAGTGGTTAATAAAGTTTTTGCAATCTCTCTAATTCTATATGACACATTAGTGTATAAGTGAATTCCGCGCCAAAATATAGTGTATAAGTATCTAAAATAAGTAGGAAATGGATACCACTTGTGTGGTATACATTAAAATTAAGCTGCTCCCCTGATTGGATGGAGTGATTAGCTCCTATCTACGTGAATATAGTATGTGATAGGGGGCACTATTGGTGTAACAATAGTTAAGTGTACAGTAATAGTAATTACATATTGATCATTAGTAATAGCATCCTGTGAAACAAATTAAATTGCTGTGGAAAAAATGTATATCTAGTATGACAACCAATACCAAACCAAAAAAAAAATAGTCCCAACTTGTTTCAGATGAAACACAAATAAATGCTTCAAAAACAACCAACAACAAATCTTGCTGTGCTCGATGATCTCTCCAAATTCAGGTAATGTGACTTTAATCCTTCACCATGTTTTTTTCATAGGTATGACACCCAAAGTGCACAGATAATTGTAGTGTGCTTACCAGATTGTGTGGACCTCTTTAATGAAAAATATGGTCAAAACCGCTTATGCAGGATGATGCCTGCACACATATAAGACAGGAGTGAAATGCGAAGACCTCTTTCCTCCAGTAAGTTATAGATGAGACATGTAACGGAGAGATATTTCCATAGTGCAACTTATTTATTTATAAAAAAAATAGAATAAAAACGTAGGACGATTGGCCGCTTACATTAAAAAGTGCCCATCCCGGCACTGGGGCTGCATGCTTATCAGTAATATAAAAGAAAATCAATCAGCGCAATAAAAACACAAAATAATATAATAGTAAGCAGCTGAACACTAGGAATCAATTAGATAAGTTCCTGGAAAGATATAAACAAAGAATAGTGCAGCGCTATATAAAAGTCCATCCAAAGATCCTCCTTGTGATAATCCAATAGTGGTAAAATTCACACACATGCAGGTGATGAATCGTGGATAGAAGAAAAACACCTCCACCAGTAGTAAAAATGGCCTCTCACCTCCCAGATCAGACCCTATAATGAGATCAGGGTCAATAGCGCTTTCCCATAAGGGATAAATCCAGGGGATGAAGTTGCCAGCTGACAAGCATGAAGCCAAAACTGATACCTTCCGACCAGATGATGATTCATTCATATAAAAAAAGGAGATAACATAGTGTACTCTGTATGCGCACAAGGTTTAATAAAACAAATGTATAAAAACTCACATTTTCAAGGCACTGATCCAGTGCCAGGGTAAACAGCGATAAAAAACATGTGCTGCTTGTGTTGCAGTGGCTGCGGGTGCCGTCACGTCCTTCCCTCCGAACGTTGCGTCCCTAGGACATGACATTCCGCTGAAGAAGTCCTGTCCTAGGGACGCAACGTTCGGAGGGAAGGACGTGACGGACAGAATGTATCTGTTTTGGCTTCATGCTTGTCAGCTGGCAACTTCATCCCCTGGATTTATCTGTTATGGGAAAGCGCTATTGACCCTGATCTCATTATAGGGTCTGATCTGGGAGGTGAGAGGCCATTTTTACTACTGGTGGAGGTGTTTTTCTTCTATCCACGATTCATCACCTGCATGTGTGTGAATTTTACCACTATTGGATTATCACAAGGAGGATCTTTGGATGGACTTTTATATAGCGCTGCACTATTCTTTGTTTATATTCTTATCAGTAATGGCACAAGATCCTCCACCCCCGTGTTGGCGGGCGTTCCAGTGTCAGCCGCTCGCTCTGACCAGGAACCCAGATGGGACGTATGCATAGATCACGTGACCAGGCTGCGCTGCCGATGTACGTTTCGTGGGATAACGTCTTCAGGGGTGCGTGCCTGATCACTGAATGTCACATATTTTAACCACTTGAAAATTACTTAAAACCCCCGAACATTATATTTTTTTTTTCTAACACCCTAGAGAATAAAATGGCAGTCATTGCAATACTTTTTCTCACACCGTATTTGCGCAGCGGTCTTACAAGCGCACTTTTTTTGGAAAAAATTCCCTTTCTTGAATTAAAAAAAAAGGCAACAATAAATTTGGCCCAATTTTTTTATATATTTTGATAGATAATGTTACGCCGAGTAAAATGATACCCAACATGTCACGCTTAAAAATTGCGCCCGCTCGTGGCATGGCGTCAAACTTTTAACCTTAAAAATCTCGATAGGCGATGTTTAAAAAATTCTACAGGTTGCATTTTTTTAGATACAGAGGAGGTCTAGGGCTATAATTATTGCTCTCGCTCTAACGATCGCGGTGATACCTCACTTGTGCGGATTGAACACAGTTTTCATATGCGGGCGATACTCGCATATGCGTTCGCTTCTGCGCGCGAGCTTGTCGGGACGGGGCGTTTTAAATGTTTTTTTTGTTTGTTTTCTTATTTGTTTTAATTTATTTTTAAATTTTTTACACTGAAATAAAAAAAAAAATTGATCACTTTTATTCCTATTACAAGGAATGTAAACATCCCTTGTAATAGAAAAAAGCATGATAGGTCCTCTTAAATATGAGATCTGGGGTCAAAAAGACCTCAGATCTCATATTTAGACTTAAATGCAAAAGAAAAAAAAAAAGAAAAAAAATAGAAAGAAAAAAAGTAAATAAAAAATTATGTCTCTTTAAGACGCTGTGCGGGACTGACGTTTTGACGTCACTTCCGCCCAGCAGAGGTATGGGGACGGCTGAGGGACATTTTTCCCTGAGTCGCATCCCCGGACTGACGACGAGCAGACCCGATCGCCTCCGCCGCTACCGACGGCAACGGTAAGCGGCGGAGGGCGCGGGAGAGTGGCGGGAGGGGGGGAGACCCTCTCCCACCACCGATAACGGCGATCTCGCGGCGAATCCGCTGCGGAGACCTCCATTATCGTGTACAGATCCGCCCCATGAAGAGATGGATATCTCGGATGTGGCAGCAGCTGCTGCCGTTACCGAGATATCCATCTTTAAAAAAATTACGTATTTTGACGATAGGGCGGATCTGAAGTGGTTAAATCTATGCGAAAGGGGAGGATTGTTTTGATAGGCGAAATGATTTCCCAATCGGAACGCAGCCACAGTCCTGAGTTGGACAGTACAATAATTACATTATTTACATTCATTGGTCCACTCCATATTAAAAACGCTATTGATATATAATGGGATACATCTAGGACTCAATTGGATACTGTCCCTAGGTAGTTGGAGCTAGCTACCCTGCTACGCTACAACTACATATCCATGTATATGATGTTAATGGCCAGTGTAAAACAGGCGAAATAGGGGGAGGGGATTAGTTCCACTTATTCTCGTACCTTAAAACAAAAGGGCCACTGGATGGAGACTACATCAAATGTCCCCACTAAAAACCAGTATAGTCTGTGGATTCAGATCACTTGTCTTTTAACCTTTGCTTTTCTAAAATATATTTTTAGGTATGTTCTCGCATGCTTCAATTAAAATTAATAAATCACCTTTAATTTAATACTATTCCAATATTGCACTTGGCCTATGAATTCAATATATAGAAACCATACTTATATTGAGATTGTCATGTCCCATAGTGGTATTTGATGATTGATGTACTGTATGTCCCCACATGGCTGATTTGTACCTTGGAGGCAAAAGAACTGGTAGGAGGATATGTACTTCTTTTATCTATTGCCAATAGTATTAATGATAGATGTTGGCTTGATTATTAAAATACCTAGTATTTTCTAACTCAATATTTTAACCTTTATATTATAATGGGTCGAGTCCCAACTTTTAATCATTTGACAGGTAACAACTTAAATCTAGTTCGATATTCAGACCATGTGGCTGCATACTCCCCAGTCTATACAGCCACATGGTCTCATTTTGGGAGATTGCTCTTTTCATGTGTGTTCCTCTCCAATGATTGGAGATCCTGTCCTATTCCAAAGAACCTACACAGACTTGGATCACTCTGATGATGGCTTTTGAAATGTCTGGACACACTATGGTTTGGAAAGCCCTTTTTTTTTCCCGTAAAGAATTTTATTGAAAGATTTATGAACAATACATTGTACAGAAACGAGAAGTACAGAGACGAAAATTGATGTAAGGTTACACGGCCTATAATAAAAACAGAAAGAAAAACAAGAAAAATGCCAGGGTCGAAACCTAAGACCTGAGACCGATAGGCTGTGACACTATTGTCGACCTGCAAGATACCACCATAAAGTTATCTCCACTTGTCGTTTTTCCATCTTTATTGTGAGGAAGAAAAGAGAGGACATAGAGAAGAAAAAACAAGAGAAAGGGAGAGAAAGGAAGAGCAAAGAAAAGAAGAAGAAAAAAAAAGGGGGGAGGGGTAGGGAAGGGGGAAGGTGCCAGCGATTGAAGGACGTCAGTATCGGTGGTCCCCACCAAAGGGACCACCCCAGCCGGACATTAGAACGTCAGCCCAACAAGGTTTTATCCAGCCTGAATGCGGCCTGGATTCAATTTAAGCACTGTGTGGGTCCAACAGGCCCAGGTAGTGGTAAATTTCGTGATGCGCTCTTGTGAAATATGGACAAGCTCCTCCATTTCTTCAATCGTCAGAGCGCGTGTGGAGCGCAAATGTACCGGGATGCAGAGCATCGCCGCATTCACCATGTGCATGGCCAAGGACTTGAAGTACTCGGACCTGGTCAAATGCGTATGATGCAGGAGATATTGTGCCGGTGAGGAGTGGTCCAGCACATAGGTAGTCACGTGTGCGATAAGTTCATGCACTTCTTTCCAGAAAGGCTGGATGGAGTCGCAGTCCTACCATATGTGGAGCATGGTTCCTCTTCCCTTCCCGCATCTCCAGCACGTCTCCGGGACCGCTGGTGCAAATTTGTGTAGAAGAACTGGGGTTCTATACCAGCGTGTTTCCTGAATAGCTACGTTAAGAGACCCCTTATGGGTATAATCATTGATACGGGTCCAGTCATCCTCCTTCAGGGAAATGCAAAGTTCAGACTCCCAGGCAGAATGAGCTGAGTCTGGCAAGTCAGGGTTACTGTCCAAAAGAATCTGATAAATACTGGAGATCAAGTGTCTTTGTGGGAAATTATATAGAGATGTGGATGCGCTGATATTAACTTAATAAGTGAATAACGTACAACCTATTCAGGGAGAGACAATCTCCATAAACTGTGAAATAAATGTGTTACTGAACACAAAAACCATGTGATAAGTCCTTGAACATGTGCACAGTGATTAGCCAAAGCAAAAAGTCCTAATGAGGGAAAAACATACGATGCCTTCCTTCACTATGATTGCAGATCCCAGTACTTCACCTCTGCAGTCCGGTGAGCAGGCACTCACAGGCAGATATGTATATGAAAGGACAGAAAGGAAAAAACCTCATTGCACAGACATCAATATCAAGTGGATAATTCGATTCAATACATCAGCAAATGCACTCACGAATCCCCGCTTAGTTGAAGCATGAAACGCCGCTCAGTGTGCAGTCTCCTCAAGTCGATCCGATGAGCTCAGATTCGATCGTAGGCTCCTCCCACACACCGTGTCTTTGTGGGGATGTCTGCGAACACAGGTTTTCAAAAGGTGTCAGTCGTCTCGACCAAGTTTCCGAGGTCGATTAAACACTTCCTGTGTCTCACCTGTCTATAGGACCAGAAGGGGAAGGAATTGGACGGGGAATCTGATACTAAATCCTCGTAGGAACGAGGAGAACCACGGGAGAAAAACTGACGTGCTTGGATCCAATTGTACGGCCATTCACGTTTCAGGAACGAGGAGGGTAGACCCGGCATAAAGTCAGGGTTACCCCTCAAGGGGGTTAGAGGCCCCGGAACCGAGGAGAACAACGGAGCCTTCGTTGCTCGCACAAAAGCTCTAGGGGAGGGCCCGAGGAATGGATGAACCTTAATTTCTGGAGGCCAGTGTCGTGGCGAAATCCAAGGAAGCGAGTCAAGAGGGGACCATGTGAAAGAGTTTTCCAGCTCCACCCATCCCTTCCTGGTTGCATGGACATTCCAGTCTACGGAAAGCCCTTTTTTATATTGGCAAGATGTTCATTAATTCTCACTCTAAGTTGCCTTGCGGTTCGACCCACGTACTGGAGTGAACACGGACACTCCAGAACATAGGTTACATGATCTGAATGGCATGTAATAAGAGGTTTCATTTTAAATTGCTCTTTTGTGACATTTGACTGGAAATGTGTTTTTTTTGGAGCCTCCTGGTTTTCTAGTAGTTTTGCATGCTTTACATTGTGTACAACAGTGGCGGCTGGTGAAGTTTTTGGATGGAGGCGCCAGACTCCGCCCCTCCTCGTTGACCACTCCCACTTCTCATAGGCCACACCCCTTATATAATCAACCCACTTTGCCCCTGTATTCCACTAGTGTCAGGAGTATTTAGCAAGAAAACAAATCAATGCAATGAAAAATTAAGAAATTTCTACATTGCTTTAAACAGCTTTACAATACCATGACCTAACCGCATACGTGACAGAATCAAAGAATGCAAATACTGCACAGTGTATGGTGGTGGGTGGTATGTGTAGGAGAGGGGTGCGGAGTGTATGGCGGTACATGAAGGAGAGGGGTGCAGAGTGTATGGTACATGTAGGAGAGGGGTACAGAGTGTATGGCGGTGGGTGGTACATGTAGGAGAGGGGTGCAGAGTGTATGGCAGTACATGTTACATGTAGGAGAGGGGTGCAGAGTGTATGGCAGTACATGTTACATGTAGGAGAGGGATGCGGAGTGTATATGGCTGTACATGTAGGAGAGGGGTGCAGGGCACATTGTATAGGGCACAAGATAAAAAGGCAGCTGCTGGACAGTGTAGAGTTAATTGTACATTGGAATGTAGATGATCAGCTGTGCCTGTGTTGGGGGGGGGGGGGGGGGGGGAAGAGAGTAGATAATATATATTAGGCTAAGCCAGTGCTTCTCAATTATTTTCTGTCATGCCCCCCCTAGGAAGAAGAAAACATTTTGCGCCCCCCCGCGCGTCTGTAAATAGTATCATCACGGTGGTACTGGTGGGCGCACGGTGGTACTGGTGGGTTTTTTATTTGAATTTGCCTTAAGTGCTGGCTAACATTATTATTATTCTATTTTATTGTTTTTTTTTTTCCCAGCGCTGATTAATTTCACATTTTTTGCCAGAGAGTGACATGACAGGAGATATGAACTCTCTCCCAGCTGGGGAGAGAGAGAACCTCCGATCCCCACACTCACCTTCAGCTTCAGGCTCTTGTTTACTGTGCACAGGCTCAGGTTCGGCACTGTCGGCTCCAGTGCCCATCCACCCCATTAGTGATCCGCGTTCTGCCTCCAGAGTCCACACTATGCTGGCTGAGCGTCCCATCGAGCTGCTGACGTCACGTCCGGTTTTGACTGCCTGGGATAAGTAGAAGTATTACTAGTATGGAAATCAGTAGCATCCCGGACTGGATGCGGTTTTGCGCAATGGAAAACGCCCGCAAAACAGGTTTAAAGCCTGCGAATGAAATGCCTCGTCTGCAATCTCATGATTGCATTGACGTGGCATTTCCCATATTGCACTTGGCGCTCAAACATAGTGCACTTAAGGACATTTTTTTTTCTTAAAGGGCCATTTAACCACTTAACGCCCGCCGCACACCTATGTACGTCCACAGAATGGCACGTACAGGCAGATGGGCGTATATTTACGTCCCTGCCTTCTAGCGGGTCGGGGGTCCGATTGGGACCCCCTCCGCTGCGCGCGGCGGGCGGCTTACCTCCCGGAGCGATCTGTCTTGAGGGGGCGGCGGTTCATTTCTGTCCGCCCCTCGTGATCGCTCTCAGCCAAAAAATGTAAACACTGGCAGAGGAAGTGATGCAGCGCTCCTCTCGGCGGTATTTTCAAACCGCTGAGAGGAGAGAAGAGTCAAAGTAAGTCGCACCTAACACTACACTGACAACACACACATAGGCACATTTAACCCCTTGGGATCACACCCCCCCCCACCCCCCTGTCACAGTGTCACTGAATGCAGTGATCATATGTGTACTGATCACTGCATTTAGTGTCAGTGTGACAGGCAGTTAGTGTTAGGTTTAGGGTAGCCCCGTACCCCCCCTAATAAAGTTTTAACCCCTTGATCACCACCCTAGTTAACCCTTTCACCCCCTATTGCCAGCGTCACTAAACAATAATTTTTCTGATCGCTGTATTAGTGTCGCTGTTGTCGCTAGGTGACTAATTTTTTTTATTGCAATTTTTTTTTTTTACTAAAGACATGTGGCTGAATACATTTTGGCCTAAATGTTTGACTAAAATTTAGTTTATTCAATTTTTCTTATCACAAAAAGTAAAAAATATTTTTTTTTTCAAAAATGTTGCTCTATTTTTGTTTATAGCACAAAAAATTTAAATCGCAGAGGCAATCAAATACCATCAAAAGAAAGCTCTATTTGTGGAAGGAAAAGGATGCCAGTTTTGTTTGGGAGCTATGTCGCAGGACCGCGCAATTGTCTGTTAAAGCGATGCAGTGCCGAATTGTAAAAACGTCTCTGGGCATTTAGCAGCATATTGGTCCGGGGCTTAAGTGGTTAAAAAATTATTTTTTTACTGCCTGGGAGGGGGGGCGGCGCTCATGCGCCCCCTATGGATGGGCCGCCACTACAATGATAGAATCCCAACCCATCCTAGAATGTGGTCGGTTTCTTGGGGGGGGGGGGGTTCGGTACATTACAGGCTATTCGGTTTCTCAAGCCGGGGGCTCTTCTATAAATAAACTTTGGCTTGGATGAAATAGTAGATTGTAAATCTTGATCTTTTAGGAGTATAGGCCAATGTTTTTTTTTAAATAGTTTCTTAGTTTCTACTTGTTGAAGCTGTCGATGGAAATCTGATACAAATGCTACTTCATTTCCGAATTGCTTTTTCGGCATGGCACTTTCTCTAATGTTTTTATTTTTATACCCTTTTTCCAAAAATGTGTTTGTCAAAACTTTGGCTTGTATGACAAAATCTTCATTGGTTGCACAATTGCGCCTAAGCCGCATGTATTGCCCTTTGAGTATAGCTCCTATCCATTGGGGATGGTGGTAGTTGGTTAAAAAAACATTTATGTCTGTGGTTTTGAAATACGTTTTTGTTTCAAATTTGTTACCTTTTTTCTAATTGTGAGGTCTAGATAATTGACCACCGCAAGGCTAGTCTCAGCCGTGAACTTCAAGCCATATTTGTTATTGTTCATTTGAGCCAGAAATATATCTAGATTACCTGCTTTTCCTTCCCACAATAGGATCACATTGTCTATATATGGATTTCTATTTTTTAAGACACTTTCTTGTTCCCATTTGTTAAGCACCACATTAGCCATGCTAGGGGCATATCTAGCCCCCATGGCTACACCGCCAGTTTGGTTGTAGTATTGATTATTTTCCCAGAAAAAAATATTACTCATGGTCAGTTCAAGTCCTTTGAGATCATGTATCGGAATTTTTTTGATTTGTACATTGTTTTATAAGGGCCCATTTCAATGCTTCAACTGCATCTGAGTGTCTGATATTTGTATACAGAGACTCGATGTCTACTGTTACCATGAGTGTGTTTTCAGTGGCCGAAGTTTTCTGTAGTGCTATTATAAGATCCCTGCTATCTTTCAGATAGGAGGGACTTAAAGGGACCAAAACTTTAACCACTTGACCACTGGGTACTTAAACACCCTTAATAACCAGACCAATTTTCAGCTTTTGGTGCTCTCACATTTTGAATGACAATAACTCAGTCATACAACACTGTAACCAAATGAAATTTTTGTCCTTTTTTCCCACAAATAGAGCTTTCTTTTGGTGGTATTTGATCACCTCTGCGGTTTTAATTTTTTTCGCTATAAATGAAAAAAGAACGAAAATTTTGTAAAAAAAAATATTTTTTCTTAATTTCTATTATAAAATTTTACAAAAAAGTAATTTTTCTTCATAAATTTGGCCTAAAATGTATACTGCTACATATCTTTGGTAACAAAAAAAAAAAAAAATAGATATTATTTAGTCTGGGTGAAAGTTATAAGGTCTACAAGCTATGGTATCAATTACTGAAAATTTATCAATTTGATCACATCTGATGTACTGACAGCCTCTCTCATTTCTTGAGACCCTAACATGCCAGAAAAGTACAAATACCCCCCAAATGACCCCTTTTTGGAAAGAAGACATTCCAAGGTATTTAGAAAGAGACATTGTGAGTTTTTTGAAGTTGTAATTTTTTCCCACAGTTCTTTGCAAAATCAAAAAATGTTTAAATTTTTATTTTTTTTCCACAAAATTTTTATATTAGCAGGTTATTTCTCACACACAGCATATATACCACAAATTACACCCCAAAACACATTCTACTATTCATCCCGAGTATGGCGATACCACATGTGTGAGACTTTTACACAGCGTGGCCACATACAGAGGCCCAACATGCAGGGAGCACCATCAGACCAATTCTGACATTCCTCTCCTACATGGAAAAATCATATTTTATTTGCTAGAAAATTACATAGAACCCCAAAACATTATATATGCTTTTTTAGAAAAGACCCTAGAGAATACAATGGCAGTCGTTGCAACTTTTTATCACGCATGGTATTTGCACAGCAATTTTTCGAACGCATTTTTTTGGAAATAAAACAGTTTTGTGCTTTAAAAAAAAAAAAACATTAAAGTTAGCCCAATGTTTTTGCATAATATGAAAGATGAAGTTACGCCGAGTAAATAGATACCCAACATGTCACCCTTCAATATTGCACACGCTTGTGGAATGGCGCCAAACTTCGCTACTTAAAAATCCCCATAGGTGATGCTTTAAATATTTTTACTGGTTACATCTTTTTAGTTGGAGAAGAGGTCTAGGGCCAAAATGATTGCTCTCGCTCTAACGTTCGCATCGATACCTCGCATGTGTGGTTTGAACATCGTTTTCATATGTGGGCGGGACTTACATGCACGTTCGCTTCTGTATACGAGCTCGCGGGAACAGGGGTGCTTTAAAAAAAAAATATGTATTGTTCATTTTACTTTATTTATTTTAGTTTGACATGTTTTTCCCCCAAAATAAATGTTTTGATTACTTTTATTCATATTACAAGAAATGTAAACATCCCTTGTAATAGGAATATAGCATGACAGGTCCTCTTCAGTGAGATATGGGGTCAATAAGACCCCACATCTCGCCTCTAGGCTGGGAGGCCTGAAAAAAACCGATCGCAGAGTATTGCGCAGGGAGTATTGCGCAGGGAGTATTGCGCAGGGAGTATTGCGCAGGGGGTATTGCGCAGGGGGTATTGCACAGGGGGTATTGCGCAGGGGGTACTGCAGAGTATTGCGCAGGGGGTACTGCAGAGTATTGCGCAGGGGGTACTGCAGAGTATTGCGCAGGGGGTACTGCAGAGTATTGCGCAGGGGGTACTGCAGAGATTTGTTCAGAGTATTGTGCGGGGGTACTGCAGAGTACTGCCCGGGGTATTGCAGAGTATTGCGCAGGGGGGTATTGCAGAGTATTGCGCAGGGGGGTATGCAGAGTATTGCGCAGGGGGGTATGCAGAGTATTGCGCAGGGGGGTATGCAGAGTATTGCGCAGGGGGTATGCAGAGTATTGCGCAGAGGGTATTGCAGAGTATTGCGCAGGGAAGGAAGAGTATTGTGCAGGGGGTATGCAGTGTAATGCACAGGGAAGGAAGGGCTATCGGCGGCGATTTTCCGTGATCCACCGGGTCCAAAGGACATTCCCGTGTGCGTGCGATTCTGGAATCACGTTATATAACGTTAAGCAACCACCTTGCTGGTTGTTAAGTGGTTAAAATACTTGTCTAGATATTCGCCCAACCTGGAAAATTCTATTCTGCTTATTATAGGTCATCCTGGAGGGCACTCTTTGTTCCTGTGTATTTTAGGTACTATATACATAACTGGCACCTTTGGGGCTTGGATCCTTAAGTAGTCAGCTTCTTTTTTATTTAAAATTTGTTTGGATAATTCCCCATCTACCCATTTATACAGTTGTACCTTTAATTGTGCTGTAGGGTTCCCATTGATTGGTAGGTACGTGGTTGTATTTTCAAGTAGCCTTTGCATTTCTGACTAATAGTAGTCTCTAGTAAGTAGGGATGAGCCGAACACCCCTGGGTTCGGTTCGCACCAGAGCCTGCGAACAGACCAAAAGTTTGTGTGAACTTTAGAACCCTGTTAAAGTCTATGGGACTCGAACGTTTGAAATCTAAAGGACTAATTTTAAAGGCTAATATGCAAGTTATTGTCCTAAAAAGTGTTTGGGAACCCGGGTCCTGCCTCAGGGGAGTGTTTGGGGACCTGGATCCTGCCCCAGGGGACATGTATCAATGCAAAAAAAGTTTTAAAAAACGGCAGTTTTTTCAGGAGCAGTGATTTTAACAATGCTTAAAGTGAAACAATAAAATTTAAATATTCCTTTAAATTTCGTACTTAGGGGGGTGTATAGTATGCCTGTAAAGTATCGCTTGTTTCCTGTGCTTAGAACTGTCCCTGCACAAAATGTAATTTCTGAAGGAAAAAAGTAATTTAAAATCACTCGTGGCTATAATGAATTGTCGGATACCAGCAATACAGAGAAAAGTCATTCATAAAAAAAGAATGCGTGGGGGTCCCCCCAAATTCAATTACCAGGCCCTCCGGGTCTGGTATGGATATTAAAGGGAACCCTGCGTCAAATAAAAAAAAATTATGTGGGGTTCCCCCCAAATATCCATTCCATACCCTTCAGGTCTGGTATGGATTTTAAGGAGAACTCCACCCCAAATTTAAAAAAAAATACCTTGGACTCCCATAAAAAATGTTTTATGAATGACTTTTCTCTGTATTTAAAGGAATATTTCACTTTTATTGTTTCACTTAAAGGAACACTAAAGGTTAATTTTTTATTAGATCAATTGATTGCTGTAAGCTAGAGCATTTAAATATCACTTACCTCGTTTTTCCTTTTGACATCCAAAATACAGTAATCCAGGTTTGAAAATGCCATTTCCTGTGTCTCCTCTTCTTGCTTTCCACCAGCATCTGAGCCGTTTTGCATGGTGGAAAGCAGAATGTGCTCGCCCCCTCCCTATGACTACAGCCCTGCATGAAGATGCTCTTATTCCTCACAGGCATGGAGGCTTAGCTTAATGGGAACTGT
The DNA here is from genome assembly GCA_029574335.1 of Rana kukunoris. Lineage (NCBI taxonomy): Eukaryota > Metazoa > Chordata > Amphibia > Anura > Ranidae > Rana > Rana kukunoris. The sequence continues at coordinate 182,791,681 of CM056057.1, forward strand.
AGTTACTAATTACTTTTTACTTTATCAGCTACTGTCAGACTTTAATTTAAGAGGAAAATATTTTTGTCTTTACAACCCCTTTAAAGGAATTATTAAAATCACTGCTGCCAAAAAAATGCAGTTTTTAAAACCTTTTTTTTTGCATTGATACATGTCCCCTGGGGGAGGATCCAGGTCCCCAAACACTTTTTATTACAATAACTTGCATATTAGCCTTTAAAATTAGCACTTTAGATTTCAAATGTTCGAGTCCCATAGACTTTAAACAGGGAAAAGTTTATTAGAAAAATCAGCATTGCATTACAAAGTGAATCACAGTAAATACATTGATGTACAAATCCAGTAACGGGAGCGTAAAAAGCCATCCGGCCAAGGGTATGACCCAAGGCACAGTCTCGCTCGGAAAGGATGAGAAATTAGTGAATCCCAGCCAACCCACCCAGACCCTGAAACATAGGGAGCACAGGAGTGTAGTAGGGAAGGGGGGACCTCAGGCAACGACTGTCTCATCCCGCGGGCCGCCGCAAGCACCCCTCTTCAATCAGGAGAAGGGGGGTCGAGGGCAACCCGAGTTCCCGTCCAACTGGACCAGATCTTGTCAAACTTGTCCGGTCACTGTCTATTTTCATAGGTCAGCTGATAAAGGGGTAGGACCGAGTTTACAGTACGCTGCCAAGAGGCACAAGTGGGGGGATCCTCCGACTTCCATCTCAACAGTATCTCCCGTCTGGCATAGAAGAGTGCAAAGGTCAGGCGCAATTTACAGTACCTATCCCCCACAACGTCCTCCAGGTGGCTAAGTAACAGGATTGTCGGGTCAACCGGGATAACCGTCTCAGTCAGTCGGGAGGCTACTGCTGTCCAGTACGGCTAGAGCTTAGGACACGCCCAGACCATATGCCAAAATGTTCCCAGCTCTACTTTACACCTCTGGTAATTAGGATCCCTCAATGGATAGATGCGAGCCAGCCTCTGTGGGGTGTAATAAGCTCTGTGGAGGAATTTAAATTGTAGAAATCTATCCTTTGCGGCGATCAAAGAGGGAATATATAAGGAAATACAATCCTCCCAACCCTCCTCATCCAGGGAAGGTATATCAGTCCTCCATTTCTCCCAGGACCCAGTAAGCTTGGTGTCGTGCGCCACCGTTAGACGTAAGTATAAGGACGATAGAGGGCGCGTCATTACACTGGAGGCCAGGAGACATTCGATAGAGTCTGACTCTAAGGTCAGAGGTTCAGGGAACTGGGCTCTAAAGGCATGTGCAAGCTGGCAGTATCTAAATTGAAAAGAGCTCGGCAAGGCATGTACATGGCACAGCTCTCGAAAGGGCATGAGCCTGCCCTCCTGAACTATGTGATTCAGCTTGATAATACCCTTCTTAGCCCAAAGCGAGGGGTCCGGGATGCTGTTCAGGTGGGGCAACATGGGATTGCTCCACAGGGGAGTATGTGGGGAGATATGGGCAGGCTTCCTATAAACCAGTCGAGCTTCCTGCCAGACCTTGACTGTGGTCCGCATGAGGGTTGTCATAGAGGGATTTGCTCTGAGACCGCGGAATGGCAAATTACTCAGGGACGCATAGAAGCCCAGAATAGCTGCCTCCAGCGTGACTGCCGGGTTCTGCCTAGGCTGGGAGAACCACCACTGGATCGTAACCAGCACCGCTGCCCAGTAATAGATCAAGAAGTTCGGAAGTGCTAGCCCCCCCCAGATAAAGGGAGGTAGAGAATTTGCCTCGCCACTCGGGGAGGTTGCCCAGCCCACACAAGACAACAGCACACTCTCCAACCGTTTAAAGAACGACCTAGGTATATGCGAGGGGGTATTGCGAAAAAAGTACAGGAATTTTGGAAGGTATACCATTTTCAGCAGGTTGACCCTACCCACCGGTGTTAGGGGGAGGGATCGCCACGCCGCGCATTTGTTGCCAATTGGGCCACAAGTGGTTGAACGTTCTTGCCAAAATACTCACCCGCCCCAGCACTAACCCTAATACCCAGATATTTAAACTCATCCACCCAGCGAAGCGGCGGGTGAGTTGATGGTCGCAAAAAGGAGGGATGAAGCGGGAAAAGAACCGATTTATCCCAATTGACGCGTATGCCCGAAAATCGGCCAAACCGGTCAATCAGTCTAAGGCCACCTGCAATGAGGACGAGGCATCTGCCAGGTAGAGGAGGGTATCATCCACGTACAGAGACACCTTCTCCTCCACCGGGCCTACCCGCAATCCTCGGACTCTCTCATCCGCTCTCAACAGTATGGCAAGGGGTTCCACCGCCAGGGCAAATAAGCCCGGGAAGAGGGGACACCCCTGCCTCGTACCCCTGCCTCGTACCCCTGCCTAGCTGAAATATATCAGAAAGGCAGCTATTAGTCCTAATCCTGGCTGAGGGGCAATTGTATAGCATTCGCACCCAGTTCGTAAAGGACGGTCCGAACCCGAAACTAAAAAGCACTTCCCACAGGTAGTCCCACTCGACAGAGTCAAAAGCCTTCTCCGCGTCGAGTGAGGCCACCACCCCCGGATCTGTCAATGTGGGTGAGAAGGCGTCTGATATTAATGTCTGTTCCCCGCCCTGGCATAAAGCCTGTTTGGTCCAGGTGGACTAGGGCAGTGATAACCAGATTTAGTCTATTCGCAAGAATCTTCGCCTTTGCGTCCACATTGAGCAAAGAGATGGGACGATACGAGGAACACAGCGTAGGGTCCTTCCCCGGCTTGGGAATGACCACAATCACTGCTTCACTCATGGAAGCAGGGAGCCTCCCCATCCGCGACGAGTCCGTCAGAAGGGTATGAAATTTATCGACGAGATCTTCGGCATAGTGTTTGTAAAACTCCACAGGGAGTCCGTCAGGCCCTGGTGTTTTCCCCACCTGCATGGATTTAAGGGCCCGTCGGACCTCCAAAATTGTTATCAGGGCATCAAGCTTCGCACGGTACGTCGGAGTAAGAACGGGTATGTCAATGTCTCCTAAATATGTCCAAAGGTCCGAGACCTCATAATCGGCTTTTGAGCTGTAAAGGAGTCTGTAAAAATCAGCAAAGCATTTACTAATGCCCTCCGGCGAACGGAGCAATCTCCGGAACCGCTCTCCCTGCTCAAAAATTCGCTGAGACTGAGCAAGCAGCCTTTTCTGAGTGAGAACAGTGCGAAGACCAAGAACCTCCCCCGTCAGAAGTTGAAGCCGCGCATAGTCCTGTAAGTCCCGAGATCCGACGAAGACCTCCTCTGCTCTGGCCGCCTCCCTCTCCGCCCTCACCAACTCCCTACGCACCTTGGCAATAATGGTCTGATAGTGTCCTCTCGTGGAGGCCTTGAAGGCATCCCAGACCGTCACCGCATCAGCAGTGCCGGGGTTATCTGCCCAGTAGCCCGTCAGTTCGGTCTGAAATTGGGCGTCAACGTCAGTGTCCGTAACCCAAAATCTGGAGAGTCTCCAGAGTCTAACACACGAGCCCACAGAAAGGTCAAGTGTCAGGAGCATCGGAGCATGATCAGAGACCCCCCAGGGGAGTATACGTATGTCAGCTACCCTCAGGAGGACAGGCCCCCCCGCATATACCAGATCGATGCGGGAGAACGTCCTAAAGGAGGCCGAGTGGCATGTATAGGCCCGAGTCCGAGGGTGTCTCCACCTCCACATGTCCGTCAGACCATAGGTCTCAGCCCAATCTGCCAGCCCCGAGCACGGGGCGTGCGAAGGCAGCAACCGGTCCATTCCTGAGTCAGGGACTAGATTAAAATCACCGAGTTAACCGTGTTATCAGAGGAGTACTCAGCCATCCTGGCAGTCACCTGGTTCAGTAACGACAGTAAGGCCGGGGAGGGAGGTAAAGACCCACAATTGTCACAGTCATGGAATACAGTACAGCATGAATAATGACATACCTACCATCAGGATCAAGGGCCAGGTCTAGGAGCCGAAATGGGAGGGACTTATGGATCAGGACGCTAACCCCTCTAGAGAAGCTGGAATATGTGGAATGATAGTGGTGTCCCACCCACGTTTTTTTGAGGGAAAGCAGCCTACTCCCCACAAGGTGGGTCTCCTGTAAAATGCATATGTGGGGATTGTGGGACTTAAGGAATTGGAACACCAGGGAGCGCTTGGTTGAAGAGTTCAGTCCCCTGGTATTCCAGGACACAATATTAACTGAAGACATGGCCCAAGAGAACAATAGGGGAATCATAATTATGCACTTGGCCGGCTCCCAGACTCAGCCCCCAACCCCAGGACATGCACATCATGGCTCCATGCAATGCTAACACATCTTTTTCCTGCAAAATAAACAAAAGGAACAGAACATAAAAACAGAACATCAACCCCCAAAACACAACGGCCCCCAACTGGCCAGCCCCCCCCACCCCACCCATCCCCCTAAAACTGAGGAGGGTTTGTATCCCAAAATTCAATACGGCATATCGGCCGACAAGTGGGGGACCTGCACAAGCGGCCATAGTGCCCCGCCGTCAAGTTCCTGAGAGTGCAGGCGAGCAGACTAGTTCACACTCCATGGCTCCCGCTGGGACAGTCTAAAAACCAGGAGGGGCCAACAGGATAGTGGCAGGGTAAAGAAAGTTTTTATTTAGGAGCAATTATGATCCAGGGCTCCAGGAGCAGCGATGAAGAGCCCACCGCAAACGGGAACATACGGTGGACTACATCAGTCATCTGACAAATGCAGGGGCACAATCTTAGGTTGCAAAAAATAAAAATAAAAATTGAAAAAATATTAAAGAACAAACAAGAACCAACCAAGGCAGTCAGCCAGGCACAGTCAGTGCGGAAAAGGCTTCACACCCCACCACAAACAGGCTTGTTCGCAGCAAGCCCGCCACAGTCAAGGGGCATATCTGGTTTGCAAGACCCCCGCCATTTAACCACCAGGACATGGATCCCCAGTTATCCCCGCCAAGGCCGCCCCACCACCGGCGAGGACCGCCGAGACACCAGGATAGTTCACATGGCGGGGGGAGGCAGAAAGCAGAGAAGGAAGACAGCAGAATAAACTCACGGATCCAGTTCTCAATGATCCCGGGGCAGAGACTCCAACCAGGCCACAGCATCTCGCGGTGTAGTAAAGAAACGGACCGATTCACCATTCTGGACTCTCAGCCGGGCCGGAAAACAGCACGCTATAGCGGATATTCCTTGCTCTCATGGCCGCCTTGACTTGGTCAAAGGATTTCCTCATCTTCTGTGTCTCCACAGAGTAGTCGGGGAAAATAAGGAGCCTGGTATTTTGGAAGCGGAGGTCGCCAAGGGTTCTGGATGCCCGGAGGATCTCATCCCGGTCTCTGAAGTTGAGGAGTTTAAGGATGAATGTCGATCCCTGGGGTCCCGGCTTGGGTGGCACACGATGCGCCCTTTCGACCACATACTGGGGGGATAAACGGGCCTCCAGCAGGAGGGAGCGGAGGAGATCCTCCACCAAGGTAGTCGGGCTCGGGCCTTCAGCCGCTTCAGGAAGGCCCACTATACGTAGGTTGCTTCTCCGGTTCCTGTTCTTGGCGTCCTCCGCCCTGTATTCCAGGGCCTTCACTTTGGTCTGGAGAGTCCGGATCGCGGCCAAATGTTCCAAGACGTCATCTTCCGCAACGCCGACCCTCTGCTCGGTCTCCGTCACACGCGACCGCAGCTTATCAATGTCCTGCTGCAGGAGGCCCATGTCCAGCTGTACAGCCTCTATCTTCGCCGTCAGTGTAGCCTGACAGGTGGCCATAGCGCCCATGACCTCCGCAAGCCAGGGGGGTCTGGGTTCGGGCTCCGCCATCTTCACCGTCTGCGAGGCCCTGCAGGAGCCTCAAGTGGCGCGAGTCTCCACGTGTGCGGGAGGGGTAGGCAGCGGGTCCTCCACTACCGCCGGGAAACGGAGCCTCTTCCCCTTACCGGCTTGTGTGCCCGGGGATCGGCGTCCCATCCAGGTGCAGCAGAGGGGGTCAGAGGATTGATCAGCAGCCCGGATCCGGAGAAAAACGAGTTCTTTAATTGGTAGTTAGACATGACGGCACCGTATCATCAATAGGGTTCAATTAACCTTGAATAATAACACAGACATCTAGTTGAATAAGTTCTCTAGACAGCTTTATCACACAATGGCAGAGTCTTGTGAGAGTGGGTGCAATCAACACCTTCAATGGAATGTCTTTACAGTGAATAGCCAACACCTTAAGATATTTCAATAGCCTATTATACAAAGGTATGACTCACTGGCTGGCTGACCTGGTCATGTCATCATGAACTCCTTGTGATATCTCAGTCCTGAAATATGAAGTATTAATAATGTCCCATCTCATGTAATATATGAATTATGATTCTTTGTCACCCTATGGCCATAGTGGACATAAGGTGACCCTAGACATAGGAATATCTCAGTCTGTCACGGGCCATTCCGTTACACCTACTAGTTAGTATCACCAGTCCTCCGCCTTTGTCGGCTGGTCTGATTAATATTTGCTTATTGTATTTTAACAGCTTGATTCCCTACCAAATTTGTTGGCCAGAAATGTGCTTAGAGAGTTCCATGTCCCGGACCTCATCTTGTACCATGTTTTTGAACACTTCAATATGATAGTTCATTCCTTTTTTGGGATTGAAAACTAAATTGTTTCCATCGGGTTTCTATTGACAGTTTTGACAAGTAGAAACTATTTTTTTTAAAACATGGGCCTATACTCCTAAAAGATCAAGATTTACAATCTACTATTTCATCTAAGCCCAAGTTTATTTATAGCAGAGTCCCCGGTTTGAGAAATCGAATAGCCTGTAATGTAACAGCTCGAGCTAAATTTCGTTTGACTTCATGATTGGGTGCCACTTGTTGATTCTTCACAAAAAGTTACAGTTTTATATCTTTATGTTTGAAGCCTGAAATGTGGCAAAAGGTTGCAAAGTTCAAGGGGGCGTATACTTTCGCAAGGCACTGTATGTGTTGGAAGTCTGACTTCTCAGGTGTAGTGGATTAGCATGTCAATTACGTCTACAAAAGAGTGTGTATTGTGTGTCAGGTGAATAGCTTGCCGCAGAGTCAGAATGTTTGAGTAATGACTAATAATTAACTCATCTGAATGTCATTGTCTAAGAGAGTGTGTATTGAAGTTCCTTGTGTAGTGTGGTGGGTGGAGTTGATTCATTGTTCACTTGGTTTTACCTGAGGCTGAGTTTTACCATTAAAAGATTTATTCCTTTTGGAACCAGAGAACAGAGCTGTGTGTCTCGTTATTCTGAGAAATGGAATGGGTCATGTCTGCTGGATTGTTGGAGTGTCAGATAAGCTGTCTTGGGTTGGTGGAATGGAAATCGTAAACGGTGGTGACCGTTACAATGACTACCTGTACGAACTCTGCGGCAAGACAGGTTCTGGGGAGCTTTGTTTTTTTTCACCACGCCAGTGGCTGCTCATGTCTGACTCATGCAGACTTCTGCGGCCATTTGATGAGATCACAAAACTGGTCAGTCACAGCCAGGGAGCCATCAGTGAAATCGTACCTTACGCCTTCTTTCTGGAGCGTGCATTGCGTTGTGTCATTGATCAAGCCGTTTAGGAGCAGGAGCAGGAAGATGAGGAAGTCACAATGCTGGATAAATTCCCAGGGGGGGCTACTCCACCTGAGACAAGTCAACAACGGGAGTCTAAAGAAGAGTTGAAGGAGGATGGTGCCGGGGAGGATGAGGAGGAGCAAGAAGAGCATGCTTTAAACCTTTCTGGGATCCCTGGTGTTGTCCGTGGATGGGGGGTAGATAACGAGAACGACATTATCCTGGATGATGAGCAGGAGCCAGGCCACTACACCGCTTCCAGTTTAGTGCAAATGGGGGCCTTCATGCTCCAGTGTTTTAAGAGGGACCCCCTTATAAAAAGCATAAAGGGCAAGGACCAGTACTGGGTGGCAACGTAGCCTTTCACAAAAGCATTTTACAAAATATGGCGGAAATGTTACCACCATCACAGAGGGCTATTAGAATGCAGCACTTCCAGGCCTTGCTTCGAGAAATTCTGCTTTCGTGTGCGCTGGCAGAGGAATTTCCACTCACAGAGAAACAGTTGCGGGTACCAATCCAACAGCGCCTGCAAGAAGAGGGAAGTTTGAAGATGTGTTGGTCACTAATTATATGAGATCATTCTTTCAGCCGACCCATCGACAGCTGTCCTCCAGATCCAGCATTAGGGAATGCCGATGTGGATGCATTGAGAAGTGATGAACCCTTGGAAATACTGGTTGGGCAGGCTTGACCTCTGGCCAGAGCTTGCACAATTTGCAAGGGAACTGTTGGCTTGCCCCTCGTCCAGTGTCCTGTCCGAAAGGATGTTCAGCGCAGCAGGGGGGGTCGTGACCGATAAGCGCACTCGCCTAGCTCATGACAGTGTTGACTACGTCACATTTCTAAAAATGAATGAGGCAGAGCTCTCAGAGGAATTCAACACATGTGACCAGTAGACCATGTTTTATTTAAATTCCTCATGACAGGCCACACATATCCGCCACCACCCATAACTATTCATGGTCCCTGTCTTGGCTAAATACAGCGGCATAAAAGGACTTTTATGTCCATTGAATGCCTAATTTTTGGGGGGGAGCCTGCACTTATTTATTCTGTGAATGCCTAATGTACCTTCAGCCACAGAATACAAAGTTGTTTGCTGTCAGGTGAACGCCTGTGGGCAAATTTTTGGGGCCTGTACTGGCCGACACTTACTTCTGTATCAGTTTGTTTTGCCTAATACTTCTGGTAGGTCAGTGTCCATGTTGTGGGACTATTTGTGCACAGCTAGTAAGTATTTTGTGGCTGCAAATATGACCTGCAGGTTTTTAATGTTCGCCTGCCATTAAAGCCAATGGGGCCCGCCGCAAACTTGCGGTTTGCGAACATTTGAGAAGGTTTGCGGTTAGCGTTCCCTAACCGCCCCGTCAGATGTACGTCCATCACTTGTGGGGACATTTGATGTAGTCTCCATCCAGTGGCCCTTTTTTCTAAGGTACGAGAATAAGTGGAACTAATCCCCTCCCCCCATTTCCCGTTTTCCACTGGCCATTAACATCATATACAGGGCCGGCGCTACCACTAGGCGGACTAAGCAGCCGCCTAGGAGCGCACTGCCGCCTGGGAGCGCAGCCACGACCATTAGGGGTGTTGAAATAATTGGCGGCAGGGCAGCTGAATCACGATGGCATGCCTTGCCTCCCCTCCGCCTCCTGTCCTGCTCCTTCTGATCAGTCAGAGGCACCCCCCTCCATCTCCCCCTCGTTCGCACTGCCGCCCACCCAGATCGCTCAGTACCTCCTCAGAAGGCGATCTGCAGGGGGCGGAGTCCTGTACCGCCCGGATTAGGAAAGAAGATGAGCTTTGAATGGCAGAGCAGTGTTAGAACGTCGCAGAGGAAGCAGGGTTGGACGGTCCGGACTCCGGAGTGGTGGAAGAGAAGAGGGCGGAGTCGGTCAGTAATGGAGGGGGGAGCAAATTCAGTGATGTTAGGAGTCGGGACGTACTCATCACACTGCTTGCCATCTAATCTTCCTGACGGTGAGTCACCTATACACACACTGACTGCCTTGTGTGAGTCAGTGTGTATGTGACAGGACCTACTGCCAGGGGAATACCAACCTTCTTACACAGCTGTCTGCATGCTAACTGTGCACAGGGGAGTGTACTGTACACCTCCCGTGCCGCCCCCCCCCCACCCCACCTGTATACTGCACTTCCCACCCACACCTGTATACTGCACAACCCACCACCACCTGTATACTACACACCACACCTGTATACTGCACCCCCACCCCCACCTGTACACTGCACCCCCCACTCCCACCTGTATACTGCACACCCTACCCGTATACTGCACCCCCACCCCCAACTGTATACTGCACACCCTACCTGTATACTGCACCCCCACCCCCAACTGTATACTTCACACCCTACCTGTATACTGCACCCCCACCCCCACCTGTATACTGCACACCCTACCTGTATACTGCACCCCCACCTGTATAATGCACTGCACACCCCACCTGTATACTGCACTGCACACCCCACCTGTATTTTGCATACCCCCACCCCCACCTGTATACTGCACACCCCCACCTGTATACTGCACACCACCCCCCACCCCCACCTGTATACTGCACAGTGCACACCCACCTGTATACTGCACCCCCACCCCACCTGTATACTGCACAACCTACCTGTATACTGCACCCCCACCTGTGTACTGCACCCCCACCCCCACCTGTATACTGCACACCCTACCTGTATACTGCACCCCCCACCTGTATACTGCACCCCCCACCCCCACCTGTATACTGCACCTCCCACCTGTATACTGTACATTGGAGGTATTTCACTTAGGTGATTATATTTGGGGGGGATTACAAAAAAATCTCCACCCGCCACCTCCACCGTATACATGGGCAGGGCAAAGGGGTGGAGTTGGGGCGGAGCCAAGGGGGCGGCAAAATGAGGTTTCGCCTAGGGTGTCGAAAATCCTTGCACCAGCCCTGATCATATACTATGGATATGTAGTCGTAGTGTAGCAGGGTAGCTAGCTCCAACTACCTAGGGACAGTATTCAATTTTGTCCTAGATGTATCCCGTTATATATATCAATACCGTTTTTAATATGGAGTGGACTAATGAATGTAAAGAATGTAATTATTGTACTGTCCAACTCGGGACTGTGGCTGCATTCCCATTGGGAAATCATTCTGTCCATCAAAACACTCCTCCCCTTCACATAAACTTAACATATGTGACATCCAGTGACCAGGCACGCCCCCCTGAAGACGTTTTCCAACAAAACGTACGTCGGCGGTGCAGCCTGGTCACGTGATCTATGCCTACGTCCCATCCGGTTTCCTGTTCAGAGCGAGCGACTGACACTGGAACGCATGCTGACACAGAGGTGGAGGATCTTGTGCCATTACTGATAAGCCTGCAGCCCCAGTGCCAGGATGGGCACTTTTTAATGTAAGCGGCCAATCAGCCTACGTTTTTATTTTATTTTTTTATAAATAAGTTGCACTATGGAAGTATCTCTCTGTTACATGTCTCAACTATAACTTACCGGAGGAAAGAGGTCTTCACATTTTACTCCTGTCTTATGATATGTGTGCAGGCATCATCCTGCATAAGTGGCTTTGACCATCTTTTTAATTAACCACTTTTTTACTGGCACATATACCCCCCTCCTGCCCCGGTGAAATTTCAGCTTCCAGCACTGCGTCCCTTTAACTGACAATTGCGCGGTCGTGCGACGTGGCTCCCAAACAAAATTGACATCCTTTTCCCCCCACAAGTAGAGCTTTCTTTTTATGGTATTTGATCATCTCTGCGGTTTTTATTTTTTGCGCTATAAACAAAAAAATAGCGCCAATTTTGAAAAAAAAACAATATTTTTTACTTGTTGCGATAATAGCCCATTTAAAAAAAAAGCAGCTTTCGTGGATGACATTTTGCTCTCCCTGCAGGCCCCCAGAATCTCCCTGCCCAACCTATTAAGACATGCGTCAATTTGGAGAACTTTTGAATCTAAAAATTAACTACTCTAAGTCACATGCTTTGAATGTCTCTCTGTCCACACAGAAAGTAATTCTTACTGTTTCAGTGGAAGGAGACCGCAATCACTTACCTTGGCATCCGGATCACCAGAAAAATAGCAGACCTTTATAATCGGAACTTCTTAGCAGCTCTCCAAAGTTCAGAAAGACCTGAAAGACTGGGCCAACCTTAATATCTCCTGGTTTGGCCGGGCAGCTTTGATCAAAATGATAGTCCTTCCCCGCTTATTATATTTGATGCAGTCGATCCCTATCCATCTCCCTTCCTCCTTCTTTGCGTCTTATAGGAGAGCATGTACAATTTTCCTGTGGAACAACAAACCTCCACGTATTAAATACTCGCGCCTCACTCTCCCCAAGGCTCTGGGTGGAATTGGCCTGCCGGATCTCCACAAATACTACCTCTTGTGTCACCTGACTAGAATTGTAGATTGGAAGATACACCATTTAGAGAAGGCTTGGGTCACTTTAGAAAGACAATTTGTCCATACGCCCACACACGTAATCCCTTGGCTACCAACCCATCATTGGCCCCAATCACTTAAAACTCATCTGCTGATATACCCCTCCCTAGCAGCCTTCAATAAGGCAGTCTCTCAGCATAAGATCTCCTCACACTTGGGTCCGTTGACGCCTTTGAGAGGGAATCCGGACTTCTCCCCGGGAGATTCTGCATTCCTCCGGGAGGAATGGCCATATGCAGACGTTTTAGCGAAGCATTTTTTCCGAGGAGGCAACATTCGGTCCTACGATGACTTGGTGGCCGATTTGCGTACTCGGACCTTTCCCTTTTGGTCTTGCAGACAATTGAGACACTACCTTGCATCTAAAACCCCAACCACGACGTGGTCTAGGCAGCCTACCCCATTTGAAGCTTTGTGCTCGCGCCTCCCACCACAAAGACATCTCATATCTTTCCTCTACGCTCTCCTTCAGGAAGACTCCCCTCCCCCGGTGACTAAACGGTTGCGCGAGTCCTGGGAAAGAGACCTGAAACTATCTCTTGATGAAGAGGACTGGGGAAACATTTATACACTTGCACATAAGGGTTCAATGAATGTTGCGGTCCAAGAAAATGGGTACAAAATCATAACCAAATGGTACAGGACCCCTTCACGCTTGCATAAATTCTCGTCTGCCATCCCGAACATTTGTTGGAGATGCAATGATGATGTGGAATCGATGATTCACATCTGGTGGAGTGTAGGTCTGTCCAGCTTTTGTGGGCTGAGGTACACTCCATCATTAAAGCGTTACCACGTATGAGTTGGACTACAACCCAGCACAGTACCTCCTCCATCACACAACCCTCTCTAAACGCGAATATCACAAATCTTTAGCCATGCACATGGTTAACGCGGCTAGGCTCTGCATACCAACACACTGGCGCTCATCGGCCACACCCAACATTAGGGAATGGCTGTCTAGAGTAGCAAAGATAGCAGAACTGGAGGAGTTAATTTCTATCTCTCAGGAACGGTTACAACTGTTCATGCAATCCTGGGCCTGTTGGACCCACTTCACAACCTCTGATCGCTACAAATCCCATTTCCCCACCTAAAGCGTGATTAGCCTGGCGGTTTCAAGATTTTGCTATATACCCTTACCCCAGGCTGCTGTGCTGGGGAGTGATGCGATGGAGGAGTGCCCCCCCCCCCCATTCCGCTCCTGCCTTCCCCCTTCCTTTCTTTTACTCTCGACCACACCCCTCTTTTATCCTCTTTTTCTGCCCCCTCTTTCTCCCTATCCCTTATTTTCTTTTCTAGTTCACCACCCCACCCCTGGAATTTGTTCCCACACTGACAGTGGACCCACGTCCAACTTGTTGTCCCACTCTGACCACCTGTTCATTCAGGACTTACACATATTTCTACCCTTATTCACTCCTGTTACAACTCTAAGTCAGGTACGGGTTTCTTTTCGTTTACTAATGTTGTTTTCTGTTTGATTCATACGCCAATGTTTTGTCTAATGCATATATTGTTTTGGGTTTGTCGATGAAATCCTCTATATATTTGTTTTGGAAATATGCAACCTGACAAACGTTTGTATTGTAATCTTGATTTTGTCTCAATAAAAACCTTTTGTGGAAAAAAAAAATTCTCAGTCTAGGCCGATACGTATTCTTCTACATATTTTTGGTAAAAAAAAGCAACTGGTTTGTGCAAAAGCTATAGCGCCTGCAAAATAGGGGACAGAATTATAATTTTTTTACTAGTAATGGCAGCAATCTGCGATTTTTATTGGGACTGCGACATTATGGCGGACACATCGAACACTTTTGACACATTTTTGGCACCATTGACATTTATACTGCAATCAGTGCTATTAATATGCACTAATTACTGTATAAATGTGACTGGCATTGAAGGGGTTAACACTAGGGGGTGAGGAAGGGGTTAAATGTGTACCCTGCATAGTGTTTCTAACTGTGGGGGAAGGGGACTGACTGGGGAGGTGACCGATCTGTGTCCCTATGTACAAGGGACACAGATCGGTCTCCTCTCTCCCTGACAGGACGTGGATCTGTGTGTTCACATACACAGATCCACGTCTTTGTCTCTGTAACCGCCGATCGCGGGTGCCTGGCGGACATCACGGCCACCAGGCACGCGCATCGGCATATCAGTGATGCGGCGGGCACGCGTGCGCCACCATCGCCGGCGCTCGCGTGCCCCCCAGTGGTCCGGGTACAGGTACCCCTCCAGGGTGGTGTTCCAGTCTCACGAGGCCCGCAGTGGGGCCTTTCCACGAACGGCCTCCAGGAGCGTCCGGCGCCTCTCGAATGCGGCGCCATGATCCGGCCTGTGTCGCTGGCGCGCAGTAGTGACGCGGAAGCTGTGTCACTTCCTCTTCCGGCTCCGCCAAAATGACGGCCGCCATTGGCGTCTGCCGCAGTCGAGGGACGCGCTCCTACTGGGAGCATCATTCTCAGCTCAGGGAGAGAGGCGCCTTGGACGTCCGGAGTGCGCTATGGAGCGCGAGGATCGTCCATTACCGGCCGTGGCTGCAGAGGAGGCCACCAGGGGAGAAGATCTCATTGCCCAGGCGGAAGCTAGTAGATCATCTAAACACACCTCTAAAGCTAAAAGGTGTGGTAACTGCAGTAGCAAGCTCCCTGCAGATTACTCCAAGCCTTTCTGCGCCAGGTGTATTCAAAAGCTCACTGGGAAAGAAACTTCTCAAGTTATGAAAGAGTTTCTTTCTGTCCAGTCACAGATGCTTTCTACTTTCAGGGAGTTTCAGGACACCTTAAACAGAGAACCTGATCCCCTGATGGCTGGCCCCTCCTCGCAAGATTGCTCTTCCATCTCAAAGCCATGGGTTGCCTACCAGGAGTCCAGGGAGTCTCTACTATTAGACTCCGAGGACTCAGAAGCTCCGGAGGAGGGTCTAGTTAATAGCCAGACAAAGGACAAGGATGAGGATGCCAGGGCGGGGAAATATATTTTTTCCGCCGATGACATGGAAGACCTTCTCGCTGCTGTCTATGCTTCTGAAGAGATTCAGCAGCCAACTGAGCTAGTTTCAGCACAGGACGAGATGTATCAGGGCCTAGCCAAACCCTAGCCCAAAGCTATCCCTGTACAATAATCACTTAAGGACATTGTCCTTAGAGAGTGGGCCGAACCAGAAAAAGAGCTTCTGAGGTACAAAAGTTTTTTAAGGTGCCTAGACTAGATGCTTCCCTAGCTCAGCTCGTCCCAGGAAGTCTGACCTCTCTTTTGAGGATTTGCAGGGAATTTAAAAGATTCCATGGACCGTCGGGCTGAAACTACCCTTCGTAGGGCCTGGGAGGCTAATGCGGCAGCACTAAGTCCCGCACTAGCCTCATCCTGCGTCGCAAGAAAAGCGAACGCTTGGGTCACCAGGCTGTTGGACCATGTCCCCCATACACCTAATTCCAAGGAAATACGAGATTCCCTTACAGTCATAGGCAGTGCTGTAGCCTATCTAGCAGATGCAGCGATAGAAACAGTACGGTCCACCGCCAAGACAGGCACACTCATCAACGCCTCTAGAAGGGCTGTGTGGCTAAAAACGTGGGAAGGTGATCTTGCCTCCAAGATCCGTCTGTGTGCTCTTCCTTTTGAGGGCTCCCTCCTCTTTGGGGCAGGCCTAGACCAGGCCCTGACTAGATCCTCAGAGAAGGGTAAACATTTTCCCCCCAAACCCAGACAAAATGGGAAGGGATTTTTTCGAGGCCCCCCGAGCAAAAACTGACCCTCAGACAGGAGACCGGCCTTTAATAGGCGCTGGATCGCGGGAAAGGATAGACCAAAAGGAGGTATTCTTTTCCCCAATCCTAAGCCTGGAGGAAAAGACTCTAAATGACGCAAGAGTCGGGGGAAGACTCTCCCGGTTCCTGCCGGTTTGGGAGAGCATACCTCGGAGCCCCCACGTCCTTCAGATAGTGAAATAAGGTTACAGACTAGAATTCCGCCAACTCCCTCCCCCAATTTTTCTCCTCGCACATTTACCCAAGGATTCTCTCAAAGCAACAAGCCTTTTGAGGAATGTGACAGACCTAGCACAACAGGGGGTCATAGTCCTGGTCCCAGCAGACCAACAGGGTTTCGGGGTGTACTCACATATTTTCGTAGTACCCAAACCTTCGGGGAAATTTCGGTTGATCATCAACCTAAGACCCTTGAATGCCTATCTCCTCTACAAGAGGTTCCGTATGGAAAATATTTACAGTCTCAAAGGACTTTTACTAGAGGGTGTATTTGTGGCAACTATAGACCTAAGGGACGCCTATCTTCATGTCACAATTTTCCGAGACCATCAGAGGTTCCTCAGATTTGCCATTGCCTCCACCCAGGGGATACAATACTGGCAGTTTGCCACCCCCCCCCCCTTCGGTCTAGCTTCCAGCCCAAGAGTCTTTACAAAAGTCCTGGCGAAGGTGGTCGCTTTTTTACACCTGAAAGGGATCTCCCCTGTCCCCTATCTCAATGACCTGTTACTTTTCAATCAGAGTCGAAACCACCTTCTCACGGACCTGGCCACCGTCATGACTACTCTGGAATCCTTAGGTTGGATTGGGAATAAGGAAAAATCTTCTCCTTTTTCAGAACAGAGAAAAACATATCTGGGGTTCCTAATAGACTCCTTAGAGAAGAAGCTTGTTTTCCCTGAAGACAAGATCCAGAGACTCATGTCAGTGGTCAGGTCCCTCTTGGGAACAGTGGAACCCTCTCTGAGAGATCATGAGGTTGCTGGGATTAATGACCTCATGCATTCCAGCAGTTCCGTGGGCCCAGCTCCACTACAGACCTCTTCAAGCCTTCCTTCTCTCCTCTTGGGATGGAAAAGAAGGATCGTTAGACTCCAGGGTCAGCATCCCAGAGCCAGTAAGGTACACGTTAGGGTGGTGGCTCCTCCCTCAGAATCTACAAGTGGGCCTTTCATGGAACCAGACAAGCCCCCTCAGGATAACAACGGATGCCAGTTCCTGGGGGTGGGGAGCCCACATGGACGGACTCCGAGCCCAGGGCTCCTGGAATCAACAGCAGAGGAGTTACTCTTCCAACTACCGCAAATTATAAGCGGTTGGCAAGGCGTTGGAGGCATTCGAGGAGAGAATTCTGAACCGAGAGGTTCAGATTGTCTCCAAAAAATGCATCCACAGTGGCATTTCTAAATCACCAAGGAGGCACCAAATCCTGCTCCCTTCTGAGACTGTCCCTAGAAATCCTGGGCTGGGCAGAGCGGAGAATTCTCTTTCTCTCAGCGGTCCACATAAGGGGGGACCTCAACCTGGAGGCTGACTTCCTAAGTCGCCAGCCCATCCTTCAGGGGGAATGGGAACTAAACTCGGAGGTCTTCAACTTGGTCCGACAACATTTCGGCAACCCAGAAGTAGACCTCTTTGCACACAAGAAGAACAGGAATGTGAAAAGATTCTTCTCCCTCGCCCGGGAGCAAGGGTCAGAGGGAGTGGATGCGTTGGCTCAGACTTGGGAGTTTCGCCTAGCCTATGCCTTTCCTCCCCTGAGCCTGATTCCAAGGGTGCTGCAGAAGTTGTGTCTTTCAGAAGGCAGGTTGATTTTGATTGCCCCCTGGTGGCCCAAAAGGACATGGTTCCCAACCCTGGAACATTGGTCGATTCTTCTTTCCCTCCTGGTTCGGGCGGACCTTCTGCGGCAGGGACCGATCTCGCATCCAGAGCCCGGCTTCTTCAGACTGACGGCCTGGTGCTTGAGAGGTGGAACCTGCGGCAGAGGGGCTGCTTGGAGAAGGTTATAGACACCTTCTTGGCTAGTCATAACGAGGTCACTAGACGCATATATGCCAATGTCTGGGGAGTCTTTTCACGCTGGTGCGCTGCAGGACAGGCCCCCTAGCCAGAGACCTCTGTCATCTTGGAATTTCTTCAGGAGGGGGTAGACCTAGGACTAGCCACAAGAACCTTGAGGGTACAGGTCGCCGCCTTGTCCTACTTTTTGGACAAGAGTCTGGCCTTGGATCCTCTGGTCAAGAGGTTCTTAACAGCCAGGGATAGGTTTTCCCCGGTACAGATCTCCAGAGTTCCCCCTGAGATCTCTCTTGTGCTAGATCAGTTAACCAAGGCTCCGTTCGAGCCGATAGACAGCATCCCAATTAGGTTGCTGACGTTTAAATTTTCCTTTCTTTTAGCAATCACTACGGCCAAGAGAATAGGAGACATGCAAGCGCTCTCGATTAAAGAGCCTTTTTTCCGTTTATTTGAGGACAGGGTTGTGCTAAGTCAGGACCCCCTGTACCTTCCTAAAGTTGCAAAAAAAAATCACAGGTCGCAGGAAATAGTTCTCCCTTCCTTTTGCGCAAATCCACAGAATGATAGGGAAGCCACCTTTCATTGTTTGGATGTAAGACACTGTTTATTGATTTATTTAGAGAGGGTGAGCGAATTCAGACGCTCCTCCCACCTATTAGTTAATTTTTCAGGACAGAAAAGGGGCTTTCAAGGATCTAGAGCCTCCATATCTAGGTGGATAAGACAGTCAATCTCATTGGCCTGCACTCAAGCCGGCAAAACAGTTTCTAAGATCAAGGCACACTCCACGCGATCAATAGCAACCTCCTAGGCAGAGAGAGCAGGAGTTTCAGTGGAGCAGATCTGCAGAGCTGCGAAGTGGTCAAGCCAGAACACGTTCCTCAAACTCTATAGAGTAGGGATGAGCTCCGCGTTCGATACGAACGTATGTTCGACATTGTCTGTTCGTACGTTCGACGAAATTCGAACAAAACGGGTCGTTCGCGCCAAATTCGAGTGACGTGCAACGGCCCATAATTCACTGCGGCATTGCACACTGATGATTGGCCAAACATGCACTATGAACCTGCATGCTTGGCCAATCACGGCGCGCAAAAAACGAAGAGCCATAATTGGTCAAAGCCAGGGTGGCTTTGGCCAATTATGGCTCAGGGCTTTAGCACAAGCCCCACACTAGATGCAGCCGCCTGCTGGGTGGCCTTGTGTAGTGTGTTGCGGTTGTTAATGAAAGCAGTCTGAGAGACAGAGAGATAGTCTTTTTATATAGCTAGATAGAGCAGGAAGGCAGGCTAGTCAGTTTAGCTTAATTTACAGTGTGTAGAGGATATATATATACATCCCTAGGAGTTGTACATATATTTATACACTGTATAGTTTAGCTAGATCAGCTATTTCCCCACACAAATAGAGCTTTTGTTTGGTGGTATTTGATCATCTCTGCGGTTTTTATTTTTTGCACTATAAACAAAAGAAGAGCGACAATTTTAAAAAAAACACAATACTTTTTCCTTTTTATTTAATACATCTCACAATATTTTTTTTAAAAAAAACTTTTTTTCCCCTCAGTTTAGACCGATACGTATTTTACGTATTTTAGGTAAAAAAAAAACGCAATAATCGTATATTGATTGGTTTGCGCAAAAGTTATAGCGTCTACAAAATAGGTGATAGATTTATGGCATTTTTATTTAATTTTTTTTACTAGTAATGGCGGGGATCTGCGTTTTTTTTTTTTGTGACCGTGACGTTGCGGCGGACATATCGGACACTTTTGACACGTTTTTGGGACCGTTCACATTTACACAGCGATTATTGCTATAAAACTGCACTAATTACTGTGTAAATGTGACTGGCAGGGAAGGGGTTAACACTAGGGGGCGCTGAAGGGGTTAAAATGTGTCCTAAAAGTATGTTCTAACTGTAGGGGGAGGGGGACTCACAGGGGGAGGAGATCGATGTGTGTTCCTCTGTACTGGGAACACACATCAGTCTCCTCACCGTTGACAGGAGGTGGATCTGTGTGTTTACACACACAGATCCACACTCCTGCCGTGATTTCCGGAAATCGCGGGTGCCCGGCGGCAATCACGGCCGTCGGGCACGCGCGCGGGATCGCGGGTGGTGCCGTGCGCGCGCGCGCCCTAGAACGCCGTGAAGACAGGACGTTGTGCAACGTCCTGTCTCATCGGCAAGGGGATCACCATGACGTGATTCCCCTATAGGCCGGTATGGAAGTGGTTAAAGACATTATCGCAGGTATAGACACCCAGCAGGTACAATATTTAAAGGAATTTTTCATTTTTTTAAAATCACTGCTCCTGGAGCAGTGATTTTAATAATGTTTAAAAAAAAAATTCCTTTAAATTTTGTACCTGCTGGGTGTCTATATTTTGCCTGTGAAAACATCTTTGAGAACCCGGGTCTTGCCCGACAGATGTATCAATGGAAAAAAGGAGTCCTGCTTTTTTCCATTGATACATGTTCCCTGGGGCAAGACCCGGGTTCTCAAAGACGTTTTCCAACAATAACCTGAATATTGGCCTTTAAAATGATCGTTTTTGAATTCGAACGTTCGAGTCCCATAGACTTCAATGGGGTTCTAAATGTTCGCGTGAACGGTCGGTCTGTTCGACGGTTCTGGTGCGAACCGAACGTGGGGGTGTTCGGCTCATCCCTACTATAGAGTGGAGCTTCTGTCATCCCAGGACTTGACATTTGGTAGAAGGGTCCTGCAGGCAGTGGTCCCGCCCTAAGGTAGGCCTGAGGATTACTTGCTTGTCTCTCAAGGTGTCGTCCTGGAAGACGACTTGAGAAAATGCCAGTTACGCTTACCGGTAGCTGGTTTTCTGTAAGTCTTACAGGACGGCAGGCCTACTTTCCACCCTTATGATATCCTTATGGGTTTGTATCCTTCATATCTTAATTCCCATGCTCTAGTGTGGGTTACTTTATCTCGAACTGAGGCGCTATCCCATGGGGAATGCTGCGGCTCAGGTCCCTGGCTGCGGCTCAGGTCCCTGGCTCTGTTTTTTCTGAGAATGTGGACCAGGACCTTCCTTGTGAGGACGACCCCTTACTTGGGTCAGTGCATGACAGGGCACTTGTCAGTGTGATTATCAATGCTGTAAGTGGCTCCCTTAAGCTGGATAGTGCTGCTGAGGCTTCCACTGAGGGCTCGGTTTTTTTTTTGAGTCACACAAATCAGACCACTCTGAGGTTTTTCCTTATGTACCCTTCTTTGACAAATTAATTGATTCGGAGTGGGAAAAGCCGCAGAAGACTTTTGTAGTTCCTCACTGCCTGACGGTTCGGTACCCCTTTGAGGAGAGCCTCCTAAAGTGGGCCTCTCCTCCGGTAGTGGACCCTTCCGGTTGCCCGGTTAAATAAAGTAACCATTCTCCCTATAGAAGGACCAGACTGATAGGAGGTCTGAAGCACTGACCCGCTCCATGTTTAACATGTTGGGGTCTGCCTTGCGGCCTATTGTGGACACAACCCTCGTGTCTCGGTTACTCACTAAATGGGCAAAGATTTTGCACCAGACTGTGGAGGAGCACCAACTCCCCAAAGTTATTAGGCTGGCGGACCAGCTCGTCCAGGGCCTTGTATATGTCTGTGATGCTTCACTAGATGCAGCACCCTTGATATCCAGGGCTTCTGTGCCACCTCATTTGATTGAAAAGCTGGTCTGCTGACCAAGCTTCCAAAAAAGCCTTGGCGGATTTACCCTTCAAAGGTGGGAGGCTTTTTGGTTCCTAGCTGGACGACATTATAAAGGATGTCACTGGGGGTAAGAGTACTCTCCTCCTTCAGTAAACCAAGGGGAAGGAGCCCCGCTGTAAGCCGGGTCCTTCTTTTCCCACGCAGAAGCGGTATTTTCGTCAGTCAGGGCCAGAGGGTAAACTCTCCCAGACCGACAAGAGTTCTGCTGGGGGACAGAAACGTCCCTGGATGCGTAAGCCGAACAAGCGATCGTCCAAACACGCCACTGCATGAAGTCTTGTCCTCGCCCGACTCATGGGTGGGGGAGCAGCTTTACAGGTTCACAGCTCAGTGGACCTCCCTGCTCTCCGACCAGTGGGTCTGCAAGGTGGTCTCTTCGGGGTACAAGATAGTTTCTTTCCTATCCACCAAACAGATTCTTTCCCTCAAGTCTCACTCTTCTTCTGGCTCTTCGGGCTGCCCCAAACGGGGCAGTAGAGGACTTGCTGATTTGCGGGGTGATTTTACCCATCCCGCAGGATGAGAGGTTTCAGGGTTTTTATTCGAATCTGTTCATGGCCCCAAACAAGGACAGGGTCAGTCCAATCCTGGACCTCAAAGCCCTAAATGCCTTTGTGAAGGTAAGGAAGTTCCGCATGGAATCCATTCATTCGGTGGTAGCTGCGCTCCATCCGGGGGACTTACTGGCGTCCTTGGACATCAAGGACGCATACTTGCATGTCCCAATTTGCGCAAGTCACCAGAGGTTTCTGCGCTTCGCGATAGGAGAGGACCACTATCTGTTTGAGGCCCTTCCTTTTGGTCTAGAGTCGGCACCAGGAGTTTTCACCAAGGTGCTCGCACCAATCCTAGCTTTGCTGAGAAAGCCTTACTTTTAAAAAAATTGAGGAACCTACATCCATGAAAATTGGGATCAAAAAACTCAGAGCAAAGAAAGACCTTGTGATTAGGCCCTCTGATAAGGGTGGAGGGATTGTTCTATTAACCACTGAACAATACCACACAGGCATGATGAAATTGCTTGATGACTCTGAGACCTACTGCCCCATGTCCAAAAATCCGATTTTCAAATGGAAAAAAGAACTTGAACAAATAGTACACTTGGGTCTGAAGAAGGGAGTCCTTGACAAAAAAGAGGCCAGATATTTCATCCCCGAGGCTTGCAGAACCCCCATCATCTATGCCCTACCCAAGATCCACAAAGATAAAGATAACCCTCCCTTTAGACCTATAGTGAATGGGATAGATTCCATTACAGCCAGACTTGGGCAATATGTAGACCGGTTTCTTCAACCGGCCGTCCAGAATACACGCGCTTATCTTAAGGATACGAAAGACATGCTGCAACTTCTGGACGAGACGAATGAGGCCGGACCACTTTTGATGGCAACAGCAGACGTATCGTCGCTCTATACCATCATTCCCCATCATCTAGCCTGCGATTCCACCAAATGGGGGCTTCGCAACTATACAGAGCTCCCATGTGTACAGAGGAAGTACATTATCAAATGTCTGGACTTTTGTCTTAAACATAGCCACCTCTGGTACAAGAATCAATATTACCAGCAAAAGACCGGGGTGGCGATGGGGGCAAAATTTGCACCCAGCGTCGCGGGTCTCTTCATGTCTAAATGGGAAGAGGAGTCGATTTTTATTAACCAGCCTACTGACCTCTTGCTATATAAAAGGTATATCGACAATATTTTTATCCTATGGAAAGGAGACCACCAGTCCCTTGTTGCCTTTTTTGAGAGTTTGAACATCAACTCCAAAAATATCGTATTGACATGGCAGATAGGACATACCATACCTTTCCTGGACTTAGAAATCTCTAGGAACAATGGGATTTTTGACACGAGGACTTTCTTCAAAAACGTAGACCGCAATAGCTACCTTCCCACTACTAGTTGCCACCATAAAAACTGGCTCTTCAATATACCGAAGGGCCAGCTGGTACGTCTAAGACGCAACTGTACCAGGCTAGACGAGTTTCAAGTTCAGGCCAAAAAAATTGGCGACAGATTCATTGAAAAGGGATATAACGATACGTATATCAAGGAAAAAATAGATGAAGTATCTAAGTTACCAAGAAGCAACCTTCTGGAAAATAAGAAGCCCGCAATCAGGAAGGATTTGGTACCTGTGATGATGGAATATAGCGTTCAGTTTAAGAAGATAGAAAAGGTTATTCAACGTCACTGGCATATTCTGAAGGCTGACAAGGATCTTCGAGTCCTATTACCAGATAAACCGAGCTTCATCTATAAAAGGGCCCCCACTTTGCGGGACCAACTGGTCAAGAGTGTGATAGACCCCCCGAAGAAATTGTTTTCTTTCTTTACTGGCAAAGGATTTTACCCCTGTAAAAGATGTTACTCTTGCACACATACAAAACGACCAAATATTAAAGTCACTACATTCAAGTCTAATAGCAATGACACACAATATGAAGTAAGAGACTTCATTGGAAGTAACACAGAGGGTGCAGTTTATGCCCTAGAATGCAGCTGTGGTCTTCAATATATTGGCCGTACTAAGCGGCTTCTGCGAATCCGCATTAAAGAACACGTCAAGAATATAGAAAGCGGGTTCACCAACCACAGTGTATCACGTCACTTTGCCAAAGTTCATCAGAAAGATCCATCACAGCTTAAATTTTGGGGGATAGTTCCTTATCCCAGACCATGGCGAGGGGGTCATAAAGTCAGGTCCCTGAGCCAGCTTGAATCTAAATATATTTTTTGTATGGATACTCTCAGGCCCAAAGGACTCAATATTGAGTTCGACCTTAACTGCTTCCTGAGTGACTTTTAGGATCCCTTCCTCTTGACCTTCCAGGTTATATTCCCTAGTTCCATTCATCTTTAGCCAAGATCTGTCCTTTACCATTCCATGTAGGTTTTTGTTAGCCGTGTGTCAGGTGCAGCTGTGTACAGTGCTCTGTTCGTTTTTTTCACTCGATACATACTACTTTTCCACAACAGTAGAAGAGTGTTAGAGTCTGCCCTGAGCAGAGGGAAAATGCTCCCCTCTATGTGAATATACATGTGTATGTCACTTGCATATATGTGTATATTCTGTATCTGATTTTACAGATTTTTTACTCTTTACCTTTTTATACTTTTATATTTTTATCCCATATTTTATATTTTTTGTATCTCCTATTATCCCTGCCATCCATCATTATACCCTATGAGGATGTCCATTGTTTTTTTTTTCCCCATAACCCTCTATTAGAGGCATTTTATTATGTTTTAGTTTGGCTCTGTTTGCCATTTAGACATGCTGGGATACCATGGAGGGTGTCTGAGTGTGTTTGTGGCTTAAATCATCCATACTTTATCATTCCGTTTTACACACCTTTTTTATGTTTATTCTGAGTCTGGTTTGCATCCGGGTCTGCCTAGACCAGGACGCCTCCCATCGTGAAATCGTACGCCATCTCTGATGTAGATGCCACCTGGGTGGAACGGTACGAGGACTAGTGCTTGCTAATCTTAGCTGTATTGCATTTTGACTTCGGGAAAATGGCCGCCGGGCGTCCTATTTCGCAGACCCTATTTAAACACAGACCAGTATCCAAGTGCTATCCCCTGATGAAGTCACGTGGTGTGACGAATACGCGTCGGGATTGGAGCACTGGACCCTGTACACCTGACGGACGGTAGACGAGCTCGCCGCTCGTGGATGTATGACCACCTCAGCTGACTCTATGTGAGTTTTTATTTTGTGCTTTGTTTATTAAATCTTTATTTTGCGGTATTATGCGATGTGCCCTTCTATTTTTGTTTTAAACACCATCGTTTTGAGTATCGGCGGATCAACATCTAGCCAAACAGCGGCAGCAGAGCAGCACCTGACGAGCTCGCTGCTCGTGGAGATAGGCACCCCCTTTCACCACTCTGTGTAAGTGCACATCTTGTAATTGTTAGCAGGAATCCCTCCAGTGGTGACAGGACTACTCTATGGTTGTTTCTTTTTGCATTTTCCCCTTCCATGCACCATCGGATTTGAGGCTTCCATTTACCAAGAGTTTGATGCCCTATCTGTCTGGCTATATCAGATAGCCTTGAGGTAAGCTAATAGGATCACTAGAGGTGTGGGCTGCACGTTTTGGAATCCTTCATTGCACCTTCACTCATTTGGCTGCTGGAACATCTCCTTTTGACTTCACACCAGATTCCACTTGCTGCACCGAGTTGCATGATTCAGTTGGACTTTTTTTTTGTCTGCAGGACTGAGTTTTACCATGCACTCTGTTATGTTCAACACACATCTTTATAGATGACACGGTCACTGTTATTTACTGTCACTTTGTTCACATTGTGTTTTATTGTATCTATACATTCCTATATTTTTGCCACTTAATTGTACTCACCTAGTTCACCACTTTACTTCCCCTTTCCCATCACCCTTTAGACATCACCACCACAGCGCAAACAATATCACTTGTTGTATACCTTTATTGTCCATTTGGATAGACTTATTTTTTGTTTGCTGCAGTATACCTCTCGTGCCCCTTTCCCACGGCCCCTTTCCCACGGCCCAATCCCCTTTCACCCATTTCAGCGCAGGAGTTTCACCTATCACATTGCCATCGTGTGCTACTTAGACGATTTACTGAGAGCAGTTTCTGGCTCAGAATTAGAGGAGGATGTGTCTATAGCCAGCCAGACCCTCCGAGTATTTGGGTGGGTGTTAAACATTCAGAAGTCGGTCCTGGTTCCGACTCAACACTTGGAGTACCTGGGGTTGATTCTGGACTCTTTGGAAGCGAGGGTCTGCAGATGTCGCAGAGCAAAGTAGGATGAAAGTCGTATGAATGTCGTGTAGTGTCAGTGTGGACCTAGCCTCAATGAGAACTTCCTTATCCCTTTTCCTCCTCCTCCCTTTTGATTACTCCAGGTATACTACACCATGAGGTTGATTTATTAAAGGCAAATCTACTTTGCACTACAAGTGCACTTGGAAGTGCAGTCGCTGTAGATCTAAGAGGATGATCTGAAATGAGGGGAAGCTCTGCTGATTTCTATCATCCAATCATGTGCAAGCAAAAATGCTGTTTTTTATTTTCCTTGCATGTCCCCCTCAGTGGATTTAACCACTTTAACCACTTCAGACCCGGGCCATTGTAGAATGACGGCCACAAGGTGGTTCTACAATGCTGGGAGGATGTCTTATGACGTCCTCAAGCTTTTGGGGGGGCGTGTGCATGTGATTTGCAGTCACAGATCCACATCCTGTCAGGGAGAGGAGACCGATGGTGTGTCCCTTGGTACATAGGGACACCCATCAGTCACCTCCCCCAGTCAGTCCCCTCCCCTCACAGAATCGCCTAAGAATCACCTAGCAGGGCACACATTTAACCCCTTGATCCCCCCTAGTGTTAACCCCTTACCTGCCAGTCACATTTATACAGTAATCAGTGCAGTTTTATAGCAATGTTTGCTGTATAAGTGTGAATGGTCCCAATAATGTGTTAAAAGCAAATAACCGCCATTACTGGTAAAAAAATAATAAAAAAGTCATAATTCTATCCCCTATTTTGTAGGCGCTATAACTTTTGCGCAAACCAATCACTATACCCCTATTGCAAAAAATAAAAAAATATGTAGAGGAATATGTATCGGCCTAAACTGAAAAATATATATATATAAAAAAAAAAGTTGGGATATTTATTATAGCAAAAAGTAAAAAATATTGTGGGCCAGATTCACAGAGCCATTACGCCGGCGTTACAGGAGATGCGCGGCGTAAGTCTAAATCTGCGCATGCGTATCGATGCGCCGCATCCCCAAAACTATATACGCATGAAATCTACATTTTTTGGACCGGCGTAATTTCGATAGACCGGCGTATCCGTCCGCGCAAAACTGCGCTAGACACACCATTGATTTGCTATTCAAATATGCAAATGAGGGAGTTACGGGGATCCACAAAAGTAAGTTGGTGCAGTGCAGGCTACTCGCTGTGCGCAACAGCTGCACGTCCTGTCTAAAATGAGTCCATAGAAAAGGTGGAATAAAATTAGACAATCCATCTACATGTCAGCTAAAGCAACACTGTTAGTGAGGAGCTGTGCAGTCACACTTGCTGCACAACAAATTGTATGCCAACATGCCAGGGGCATCCATGCTCATAGCTATACTACTGACTTTAGATGAGCAAAAAAGGAGGAGGGCACGGGAGAGGATTTTTTTTTCCAAAAACTTTTTATTTGCTTTTATAAACATTAAAAAAAATTTTTTTTACATACATCAATACATCAATACATTACATACATACAAATTACAAACTCGGTCTCACTATCTTTCAATAGCCCTTTAAAACCTTGATGGATATAATAATCTAATCTAATACAATATTCTTATCTGATACAAGCCCCTCACTCTTCACTTGATATATCACACACGCATAGACATCTTTGGCATGAGTGATTCTGAGGTGTCTCGCATCTTCAGATTCACCCCTCATGCCATCCTGGAATTACCACAACCCTGCAGGAGGACATCACCAGCCCAACACATGACACCACCCATGACAGCTACATATACAATCCTAGCCCCATCCCACAGATTTCGAACAGAACATGTATGGGGACAGCTGGCTGGTTGGTGAGTGACATGGGTGGCAGGCATGACTGCCCCCCCCCCCCCCATGATGCTGAAATCACAAGGGGCATATGCACTACTAACATCCTCCTGTCTTATCCCTTCAGGGTGACTCTGCATATGCACAGGGACCCCATCTCATGACTCCTATCCGGGACCCCCCATGGTACCCTGTTGTATTCCCCAAACTTTGTATGCCAGATCATCGGTGCATGTTGCATGCTGCACAACTTCGCAGTGAGAAAGGGCCTGCAGATTGACATAAGTGATGACCTGACCCCTGAACCAGACAATCCCCCTAACCGAGGCTACCCCGACTTCTGAGAGAAGAGCAGCCAGGAGACCGCTCACATTAGGCATCTTTGCACGTTAAACACACACATTAATCATGGCACAATGAGAATGCATGCATGCACACCACTGTGGTCCCTAGCACAGACACATCACATCCTCATCAAATTGGATTAGCACAAGCCCACCATGCAGGACTTGTGAGCAGCGACGCCACGGCTTCAATTATGTCACTGTACATTCATACACCATTCACACGGACCTGGGGATCACTTCTCCACCACAAATGAGGGTGACACCCCTTTTCCGGCAGGAATGTCACCCCCACATTCCAAAATCATTCACAAACAGAACCAAAAAATAAATAAAAATGACCAGCAAAAAAAAAAAATGCCCAGCAAAAATATAATTTAAAAAAAAAACACAACAAAGAAAACACAGAAAAGACAAAAATCACTCTGCAAAAAACACAAACAAACAAACAAACGCTAATAAACAACAGAACAAAAGCACCTTGCTGTATAGGAATGGATACAAAGGGATGTACTTTTGCAAAGTAAGGGCGTTTGTGTCTCTCTATTTAAGCTCTCTGCATAGCTCACTAAGTTGCCCGGGTCCACTTCCAATTTCACTAATTGCGCCGTTCCCGAGTTGTGAGCATGCGCACAGAGGTGCTGACCATGGTCTGCTTCATGTGCGCATTAGCGATCCGGCCGGCCCTTCATTGTCCTGGGGTCACGGCTCATTTCAATGTAACACGCCCACGTCCTTCCCAATTTGAATTACTCCGCCTTACGCCTTGGGAATTAAGTTGCACCGGTGGCGCTAATTTCTGCGCAAATACTACGAGGATACGGTGATTGCGCCTCTACATTGCGCCGGTCTAACGTAAAGGAGGTGCGCTACGCCGGTCAAAATATGCGCCAATGTACGTGAATCTGGCCCTGTGTGTTTTTCAAAATTGACATTTTTTTTTTGTTTAAAGCGCAAAAAATAAAAACCGCAGAAAGAATGGACCATACGCTGTGAGAGTGGAAGAGCCATGCTGTTTGATGCAGATATGTCAACAACATACAGTACTGGGAGGAAGGCAATTATGACCGTATGCCATCTCCAAAGTTGACTACCAGGAAAATCAACTGAGAAAACTTAACATGAACTGTGGAATGGAAAAGCCCTGAATTTGAAACATCAAAAAAATATGGACGCAAAGCCTATGTGCACATAACAAAAGAATAACGTCCTAAATGAGGATGCTCACGCAAAGGAAGGTGTACTTGTGGGGTTCAGTGAATCTCAAAAAGTATACAGAATTCTACACCAAGACCTAAACAAGGGAACCATCAGTAGAAGTGTAATTGTCAATGAAACTTCAGCGTGTTCAAAATTTCATGAACACAAACACGTCAAACATCAGTGTCACATAAAGATGAGCAACAAAGTGACACAAAAATCGAAATAATGCAGGTTGCAGAAATGGGTGTAGGAGACTCAGATGTTAGAAGCAGGGGTGTATCATGAAATAAGCTGGCTTGTGAAAAGAGATAAAAAGTGGGCCCTAGGCACAGAAAAAAATGCAGTACGCCAAAATGCAGGAAATGGGCGTGGCTTAAATTGCACTAAATTTTGGGTGTGGCTAAATAGGGTGTGGTTTAATAGTCTAAGAGGACTTACAGTGCAGAATGCAGTAATGTTAAATAGGGAATATATAGTGTGTTGTGTATGACGATGAGTAGTATGTGCAGGAGAGGAGTGGGGTGTGTTTGGTTGTATGTGCAGGAGAGGAGTGGGGTGTGTTTGGTGGTGGGTAATATGCGCAGCAGAGGAGTGGGGTGTGATTGGTGAGCAGTATATCCAGCAGAGGAGTGCGAAGTGTATGAAGCAGTGGTGGCTGGTGCTCAAAATTTTTTGGGGGTGCAAACAAAACATCAAACGCAGCTACTGTACCCATAAATTGCCACCACTGTGCCATCAAATGCAGATAATTTACCCATCAATTGCTGCCAGTGTGCCCATCAACTGCTGCCAGTGTGCCTATCAATTGCCATTGCTGTGCATCCCCCGCCCGGGAATTACCTGTCTCGTGGGGCAGCGGGTCACAGCTGCGATGTCCTCCACGCTCCTTGATTTGTCTTCTCCCATCCTCTCTTCCTGTCCTCTGCTATGATTGGATGCCTGATAGGCAGGGTCCAATCACAGCGCCTGTCGTTTCAGGTGACAGGTAACGGACCCAAGCACCTGATTGGCTGAGAGGCGGTTCAGTGTTAGGAAAGCAAATGAATATTCGCTTTCCTAACACAACGCTGAGTGAACTGCAAGCGCCCAGCAATAGCGCCCGCTGTTCACCTTTTTGGATGCCTATTAGAGCCTATGGGTCTAATCGGGTGCTTCCAAAAAAATACCGGTCTTGCGCCCCTTATGGATGCACCGCCGCTGGGGAGCAATGTCATCTGCTGTTGGTCCACTGGGTTTTATCAAGTCCAAAGTCAGCACAGCCCTCTACCAGAAAATTCTAGACCACTTCATGCTTCCCTCTGCTGACCAGCTTTATGGAGATGCTGATTTCATTTTCCAGCAGGACATGGACCTGTCCACCCTGCCAAAAGCACCAATACCTGGTTTAATGATCATGGAGCATAGAGAATCAGTGGGGTATTGTCGAGAAGAAGATGAGAGACACCAGACCCAACAATTCAGGTGAGCTGAAGGCCGCTATCAAAGAAACCTGGGCTTTCACAACACCTCGGCAGTGCCACAGGCTGATCACCGCCATGCCACGCCACATTGATGAGTTGAGTGGTATCTTGATATAGCGCGGTCTTACCCCGAAGGGTCCTGACGTGCTTACGAACACATACTAGTGACAATTTTTTATAGACAGGATCTAAATAACCTACCAGCATGTCTTTGGAGTGTGGGAGGAAACCAGAGTACCCAGAGGAAACCCACACAGGCACAGGGAGAACATACAAACTCTAGGCAGATGGTTTTGTGGTTGGGATTTGAACCAGCGACACTATTGTTGCTATGTGAAAGTGCTAACCACTACTACACCACTGTGCTACCTTGATGCAGTAATTCATGCAAAAGGAGCCACAACCAAGTATTGAGTGCATGCTATATTGTAGATGGGCATACTTTTCAGTAAGCCAACACTGTATGTAATATTAAATATTTTTTTTTAGATACTGCATTTTGGGTTTTTATTAGCTGAAAGCCATAATCATCCACTTTAAAAGAAAGAAATGCTTGAAATATTTCACTCTGTGTGTAACACATCTATATAAAATATGAGTTTCACTTTTTTAATCTAATTACTAAAATAAATTAACTTTTTGATGATATTTAAAATTTTCTGAGATGCACCTGTATGTGTGACCTAAAGTTGCAGCGACTTTCATGCAACTTGAGGGCCATAGACTTTAATGTTAACCCTCAAATGTTGCATGAAAGTCGTACATGAATGTTATACAATGCAACAATTGTGAAAAAGTTGTCTATTATAGCTGGTTAAAGCCAAAGTGGTATCCAAGTTGCACCCATCTGCGTAACTTTGGAGTCATACAAGTGTGAATGGAGCCTTACACATTGTCTGAACCTACCTGAAAGTTGAAGTTTAGTAAAAGTTAAAAAGAGAAAAGAAAAAACATGTATGAAGAGTTCCATTTGTTGGTGACTGCTGTTTTTGGTTGAAATCCAAAGTCCCAAGATACCCCTACAGCAGTGATCTACAGGTGTTGGGCAGAACATTTCTTGCTGATCCTGCTGAATTTTGATCCATCTATGGCCATCTTATGGGTGACATCATGCTCCCAGGCATTATTAGCTGTTGTCATACTCTCTCAACCTTTTTCAATAAAGCAACCCCCTGTGTGCTGCCATGCAACTTTACTGTCTAGCACAGGGATGGGCAAACTACGGCCCGTGGGCCTTATTTGGCCCGGCGGACCTTTTAATCCGGCCCCGACCTACGATCTCGTTGTGCCGCGGTTGCCGCTAATTGAGTCCGCGGCTTTGCGGCCTATGCTTCGAGGGGGCTGGAGCGAGGCGAGCTTATCATTCCTAATGTCTTCAAAGTGACTGTCCATTGTTTATAGTTTAGTCTCTGGCTTCTAATTCTCGGGATTTGCTTACTAAACACCACAGCCAATCAGCTCATTTTGGGCTAGTTATATCTTCCCTGACCTAAGATGGCACCCATAGAGCCTAACAAAGAAGCACGCATGCTTCGAACGCGCGCACCCCCCTGTGACCGGTACCCGGAAGTGACGTTGCACTGCTGTGCTCCACGGAACGCTGTCCCTCGCTCGCCGGCATCGGAGGTATACCACCCCGCCACTGCGGATGATGGTAGTGTGTACAACACAGGGACGCCTGCTTTAGATCTCCAGGACCAGCGGAGCACCTGCACCCTGGATGCCTCAGCGGATGATACAACGTACAGATAAGCCCATGTTTTACATTTCCTTGTGAGTGACACCTTTATAGGAATTGTCTGATTTTACCTATTAAAAAACAAGATTACTACGCTTAGAGGGCCCATCAATTGTCACCACTCTGCCATGCCATCAAACGCAGCCACTGTGCCATCAATTGTCACCACTGTGCCATGCCATCAAACCCAGCCACTGTGCCATCACTTGTCACCACTGTGCCATGCCATCAAACGCAGCCACTGTGCCATCACTTGTCACCACTGTGCCATGCCATCAAACGCAGCCACTGTGCCATCACTTGTCACCACTGTGCCATGCCATCAAACGCAGCCACTGTGCCATCACTTGTCACCACTGTGCCATGCCATCAAACGCAGCCACTGTGCCATCACTTGTCACCACTGTGCCATCACTTGTAGTTTTGTAACTCTTTTTATGCTTTTCTTCCTTAAATTAATCTTAACATTTAATGTTACAAATTTAAATGTAATTTATATTAATTCACACATACACACCGGCCATCTACTCTTGGTCCGGCCCCCGGGTCTACTATATGAACCCATTGCGGCCCTCGAGTCAAAAAGTTTGCCCATCCCTGGTCTAGCAGTTGATATTACACGTTATGTTACTATATTATTTGGTATGATCCTTTCCCCCTCTGCTGTTCTGGCTAGTTTGGTTGTTCCCACCCTCCATTTCCTGCTCTAAACTCCATCTTGCTTAGTTGCTTTGAAAAGACTGCAGAGTGTGGGAGCTGTGTAACTTCATTGGAAATTTACCTATAAAAAAGCTTCTATGTTCATATCCTTGTTACCTTGAAGCATAAAATAGCATTGGAAAACACCTCTGGAGTCTTTATTAATTGAGTAAACTGTCTGTTAAAGTCATCAGTCAACCTGCTGCACACATCCTTACAGACTGGGTCTACAAGAAGCTTGTCACAGGTACAACCGATGCTTGGACAGAACAGTAAATTTCCAGAAGAATCCATTACATGGCTATCTCAGCAGCTTCAGAAATGTGTGTAACCACGTGCGTGTGTAAAGAACAAACATCCTAAGACAGGAACCATCTTCAGGCTGTGCACTGAAAGTCAAGGCCTGTGTGTGACTGCTGCAGCCACCAGAAGCATTACTCTGCGTATGAAGCCAGCCTCCTACAGAATGCTCCATAACTGTTACAGACTTTACTGCCAGGGATATTTGGTCCGTGCTGTAGACCCATTTCTCTAGTAATACCAGCTTATACAAGTTTTGCTTTTATTGGGGAGCCATAAGTATCTTTTGAACTGTGCAAGGACTGTGTATCATAGCTATATCAAGTCCCAAGGATTCATCATTGTCAAGCTGTTTTGGTTGTGAATCCAATACCTGAATCTGCTGAAATAACCGTATATTCCTGCCTGTATAAAGTGACTGTAAACTGTGTACTGAGCCGAGCTATCCAGTCTGAACCAGTTGTAGCTCTAGCTGGCTCATTGTCACAAATATCCAGCTCCTCAGCTCAGCCTGCTTACTAATAGAAGTCACTACCTTCAGAGCTGAGCTCTGAAAGATTTCTAACAATACACCAAAACTACGGCACTTGTCATTATGTCTGAAAGAGATCCCACAGAGTTACCTGCATTTAACCAAGATGAAGCAGACTCCTTACTTCATTCTGCTGGTCCTGTTAGAGCCCCTTATCCATCCTTGAAGGCAAGAGAGGCTGACGAAGCAAGTAAGGAAGAAACATCTAGTAACCTGACTGCATTATGAGAGAAGGTTTTAAGTTGTATAGCAGCCACTAATGAAACTAAACAATTCTGAGCAATTAAACACTGCTCTCTCAGGGGTTAAGTAGTCATTTGAGAATTATCTGACTTTCCGAGAAGTACCATTCCCTAGTGTCACATTCTAACATAGAGGAAACTGCATTGGAATTAAAGGACTTTACTTCTACTGACCAGCAGAGGCATAGCACATATCTTGAAGCAAAGGTACAGATAGAAGGTAGATTATCACAGCTACATGAAACTGCTTCCTATAAATCTGCTTCTTCCAGACACTCTGGAAAATCATCTAGATCTGTCCGCTCCTATCATAAAGTCTCTTCTAAGTCACTGCGGTCCTGCTCTGTAAGGTTAGCATTGAGCGACCAAATAGTCAAGGCTCGCCAGAAGGTTGCAGCAGCCCAGGTTCAAGCCGCCTGTTCTGAAAGAGAAGCAGCCATCAAAGCAGAAACTAAACTCATTCAAGCAGAAACCGTGGCTCAGCTAGAAATCCTTCAGAAGAATAGAGAAAAGGAAGTAGCATTGGCGGAATTATCTGTGTTGGAACAAGCCTTATTGGAAGAAGGGGCAGCTTGTCCCAACTTGGCTGCTTGTCAAGACTAGTGTTGAGCGGAATACGCCATATTCGATTTCGCGATATTGCGCGAATATATAGAAGAATATTCGCTAATATCGAATATTCGTGATATTTTATCCAAAAAAACTTTTGCGAAATTTCGCTAATGCGAAAATGATTGCGAAATTCTCATAAACGGAGATCATTTCCTGTATTACTAAACTAATATGCACTAAACACTAAGGGCCAGATTCTCAGAGGCGTTACGACGGAGTATCTCAGATACCCCGTCGTATCGCCTTTTTTTTGTCCTCGTATCTATGCGAGTGATGCTTAGCATCACTTTTGCATAGATACGCTTCTACATCCGACAAGTGTAAAAGCATTACACTTTCGGATCGTAGGTGTAATGACAACTCCGGCCACTAGGTGGCCTTCACGTTGTTTTTTCATTTGCATATGCAAATGAGCCTAGTACGGCGATTCCCGAACGCTTTTACGCCGCCCCGTCGTCGCATACGTCGTTTTCGTCCGCGTAAGGTTACCCCAGCTTCGATGTGGAGTAACCTTACGAAGTACCGTCGGGTGCCGTCGGATGCCATGTTAAGTATGGCCTTGGGACCGCGTCGTGTTGTGCGTCGTTTACGTCGTTTGCGTACGTCGATTCTCAATAGGGCTGGCGTACGCTGCGATTACGTCGTTTACATTGAGAAAATGTGACGTCCTTTGGAGCATGCGCACTGGGCTTTTTCCCCGGCCGGCGCATGCGCAGTTCGTTCGACGCGGGGGCGCGCTTCATTTAAATACAAGCCGCCCCATTTGAATTGCGCGGGTTTACGCTTGGCGATTTACGAGACGCCGGCGAAAACTATGGAGCAAGTGCTTTGAGAATAAAGCACTTGCTCTAGTACGCAGCGGCGGCGTAGTGTAAATGGCTTACGCTACGCCGCCGAAAATATATGAGAATCTGGCCCTAACTCTACACTAACTCTACTTAAAAGAAAGGAGAATAAGGGGGCAAAAGAAGGGCGAAGAAGATAATCGTGCAATATTCCTATTGCGCGATTATCTTCTCCGCCCTTCTTTTGCATCAGAGCCAATCAGAATAACTCGAATATTCGGCAAAAGGAATATTGCGCGATATTCCTTTTGCCGAATATTCGAGTTATTCTGATTGGCTCTGATGCAAAAGAAGGACGGAGAAAATAATCGCGCAATATTCCGTTTGCCGAATATTCTAGTTATTCTGATTGGCTCTGATGCAAAAGAAGGGCGCATCAGAGCCAATCAGAATAACTCGAATATTCGGCAAAAGGAATATCGCGCAATATTCCTTTTGCCGAATATTCAAGTTATTCTGATTGGCACTGATGCAAAAGAAGGGGCGAGTAGCTGATGCGATTCTTTTATGTTGCCGAAAATTCGCAATGCGAATTTTCGGCAACATAAAAGAATCGCATCAGCTACTCGGCCAAGGGTCTCTCTCTAATCATACCAGCAATGCTTTTAGACGTCGATGGAGATCACTAGGATGTGATCTGTTTTAAAAAAAAAATTGAAAAAATAGCGAATATTCGCCGCAATATTCGAGTTATTCGCGAATACTCGAATATGCAATATTCGTAGCGAATATTCGTAATGCGAATATTCGTGAGCAACACTAGTCAAGACCCCGTTGAAAGGACCCTACAGTTTGTCTTAACCCAGAACCACAACATTACAGTCCCATTTACAGTTGGAGATTTTTCTCATAATCATCCAGCAAGTGGACCAAAAGGCAACGTGTCGCCAAATCAAGCTGGTCAACTAGACACACCTGCTAACAGAGACACTCCGCAACTACCGCATGTCACAAAATCAAGTGAGTCAACCTACGCGGCTCACGTGCCATCACAACCCTATGCAAATAGAGAATACAAGGGTACAGCAGCAAACTACAGGATGAACTCTATGACCCCTAAGATACAGCTCTCTTCAACTTCAAATGCTCAGAGACATTCAGACGTCAGACCCTTACCTAGATTGAACCCATCTGCAACACCTTTTGCTCCACCTACCAGCCAACATCATATACCAACCATGGTCCAAGTCGGCGCACCATCAGTATCCCCTGTGGCTATAAAAACTGAAAGATGGGGTAGTGGCGCTGCGAAGCAGTGAAGTAAATGTAGCTAAAAATAATCGTTTTTTTACAAAAGAAAAACCTCCTGAAAACGGATAGAAATAAGTAAATAAATAAATAAAACCTGGGGATGGACTGGAGCTATAAGAAGGTAAGAGGAGAATGCTGTCCAATGTAAAGCAGATGATATTAGTCTGTAATCCGGGGGAAAGGCTTCCCAAGCAGGGGAGATGAGAGCAGAACTCCAATATATGTAAAAGACAAAAAGAGAGAAGGCGCCTCCAGGTTGACAAACAAAAAAGCTTTAATTACTCATAAGTTACAGCATCCACTTACGTATGAGTAGTGGGAATCCGGCATGTTTAAAAAGTCCCTTATGTGGCGTCCTTCCGCTCTAGATGTTTTGATTGCAGGTGCTCTCGTGTCTCACTGTATCGGGTCCATCAGTCCTGTACTGAAACTGAAAGCATCGACGCTATGGAGTTCAGCAAGTATATGGCTCGACGAGAATTGATTACAACTGGACTGTCTAGATTTGGATGACCTGAGTTAAAGATCTACATTTAAGGTGGTAATTAAGAACTTGGACATTGAACTGGCTCCCAGTTGATAGTGCTGGCTTAAGTGATTTTCTAAACAGAAGTGTGATTTTTAAACACAAGTGGGAAGAGTTGAACAACAGGAGTTTGCTTTTAACTGTTTCTGCTTGCAAGTGTCATTTGTTTCTCTGACACTTTTTAAACAGGTTTTTATTTCTCTCTGCTAAGGAAAGTGTTTAATTGTGATCAGGTGAACAGGTTTTTTTTTTTTTTCTCTGCTAATCAGTGGGGAGTGTTTAATTGTAAACAGGTGAAGAGGTGAGTATAAAAGTCTCAGTCAAACTCCCATAAGGAGCTGGCTCCCAGTTGATAGTGCTGGCTTAAGTGATTTTCTAAACAGAAGTGTGATTTTTAAACACAAGTGGGAATAGTTAAACAACAGGAGTTGAAAACAGTTAAGACAGGAGTCTTCTAAAGACAGGAGACAGGAGTCTTCTAAACTGTAAGTAACATCTTAAACTTCCTACAAGTAATTATATTGTAACTGGGAAATGTGTGCTAGCAGGGTTGAAGGTTTTGCTCAGTGCACAGTGTGTCACATGTATACAAAATTGGTGCAACAGCTCCAGGATGGATACCGCTGTGACAGATGTGAGCAGGTTGCCCTTCTGGAAGCTCGCATTAGAGATCTGGAGGAGCAAGTTGCAACACTGGGCAGAAAGGACAACCTTGAAAGGGGTCCTCTGCTCGCTGAGCAGGTGGTCAGTAGGGTTAATGTGGAGGGTGGAGGGGCAAGTCAGGATTATCAGATAGGAAGATGGGTTAATGTAGTTAGAGGGAGTGGAAGGGGCTTGCAGACAAGGAAGGCCAATCCTGTGTTTGTGCATCAAAACAAATTTGCCAAGTTGGGTGAAGATGTGGAGGTGGCTAACACAGAGGTGGCAGCCCTAGATGTTACTGCTATCCCTAACAGCTGGGAGAGCAACCCATCTAGTAGAAGTGGTGAGGGAAGTGCAGGTAGGCCTAGACAGTTGGTGGTAATAGGGGATTCTATAATCAGAAGGACTGATAGAATAATTTGTCGCCAGGATCGCCTCAACCGAATGGTTTGCTGTCTCCCTGGTGCCAGGGTTCGACATGTGGTGGACCGGGTGGATAAATTAATGGGAGGGGCTGGGCATGACCCAGCTGTCTTGGTCCATGTTGGAACCAATGACAGTATACATGGAAGGTGGAGGCTCCTTAAGAATCAATTTAAAGAACTAGGCTGCAAGATGAAGGGAAGGACCTCCAAGGTGATATTCTCTGAAATATTGCCTGTGCCATGCGCAACACAGGAAAGGCAGGGGGAGATTAGAGAGCTGAATGCATGGCTAAAGACCTGGTGTAGGAAGGAGGGATTTGGGTTTCGAGAGCACTGGGATGACTTTTCATTGGGGTGCAACCTATATGCTAAAGATGGTTTGCACTTGAATGGAAGGGGGTCTGCTGTGCTGGGGGAGAGGTTTAGGGGAATGCTGGAGGAGTATTTAAACTAGACTTGAGGGGAAGGGTGAACTAGAATTACATCGGGCACACAGATCAGTTAGGGGTCAGACATTAATGGAGAGTGGAATGGGGATAGATGGAGGTGGGGTTATGACAGGTGACAAGAAAGTTCCCATGTTGCAAACAGCCATTGGAAATTATAGTGCCATTTGCACTACTAAAAATTATATGAATCATATGAAAAACGCCAGCGAAAAATGTAACAATACATTTAAGTGTTTGTTCACCAATGCCAGAAGCCTTCCAAGCAAAACAGGTGAGTTGGAAGCTCTGGTGCATGAGGAGAGCTATGATGTAATCGGTATTGCTGAAACTTGGCTTCAATCCTCACATGACTGGGCTATTAATATTCCTGGCTTTGCTCTCTTTCGGAAAGACAGGGTAAAAAGGAAAGGTGGAGGGGTCTGTCTCTATGTGAGAAGTGACCTCAAAGCAAGCGTGAAAGAGGACCTGGTTGATGGAGAGTGTGATGAAGTTGAAGCATTATGGGTGGAACTGCATACAGATGTGCGTAGTTCAAAGTTAATCATTGGAGTTTGTTATAGACCACCCAATGTCAATGAGGAGGTGGAGACTCGGCTCCTTGCACAGATGGAAAGGGCTGCAAGGGCTGGGACGGTGATAATAATGGGGGATTTTAACTACCCAGAAATTGACTGGAATAATGGAATTTCTGGGACAGTTAAAGGACAAAAATTTAAAAACCTATTGCAGGACAATTTTATGGTCCAGTTTATTGAGGCCCCAACTAGGAATGATGCTCTGTTGGACCTGGTAATCTCAAACCATGCAAAGCTCATTACTAATGTTCAGATAAAGGAACACCTGGGTAGCAGTGATCATAACATGATTTCGTTTAATGTAAACTATAAGCAAGAAATACATACAGGAAAGATAAAAACACTTAATTTCAAGAGAGCAAATCTTCAACGCATGAGGACTGCTCTCCAGGGCTTGGACTGGGAGGGAATATTGGCACAGATGAACACAGAACAGAAATGGGAATTCTTCAAAAAGACTCTTTGGAACCTCACTGCAAAGTATATTCCCATGGGCAATAAGTTTAAAAGGCTAAAGATAAAACCTATGTGGCTCACGGTCAAAGTTAAAAAAATCTATAAACAATAAGAAAATAGCTTTTAAAAAATATAAAAATGAAGGAACACTAGTGTCGTTTAAATGTTACAAAGAATATAATAGAATATGTTAAAAGGAAATCAAGGATGCAAAAATTCAAAATGAACGACAGATTGCAAAAGATAGTAGGACAAACCCCAAAAAATTATTTAAATATATTAATAGTTAAAAGGTCAAGTCTGAGCATGTAGGCCCTTTACAAAATAATCTAGACTGGGTGACTGAGGACATAGAGAAGGCAAATTTATTAAATGCTTTCTTCAGCTCTGTGTATACAATGGAGAATGGGGGAGCTCATGTCCATAATGGGGGTGGGAGTGACACAGCCCCAAATCCACAATGGCTCAAAAGTGATATGGTCCAGAAATATTTAGACAGAATAAAGGTGGATAAAGCACCTGGACCAGATGGCATCCACCCACGGATCCTAAAAGAATTGAGCTCTGAAATTTCAAAGCCACTGTATCTAATATTTAGGGACTCATTAATGACAGGAATAGTACCACTGGATTGGCATAAAGCCAATGTGGTGCCCATATTTAAAAAGGGAACAAAGTCTTTACCTAGTAACTATAGACCTGTTAGTTTAACTTCTATAGTTGGGAAGATACTGGAACGTTTAATAAAAGACCTTGTGGATGAGTTCTTGCTGGAAACAAACTATTTAAGCAGCAGACAGCATGGATTCATGAAAGACAGAAGTTGTCAGACAAACCTGATTTCCTTTTATGAAGAGGTAAGTAAAACCCTGGACAGAGGCGTGGCAGTGGACGTGGTATACTTGGATTTTGCAAAAGCGTTCGATACAGTTCCCCACACACGGCTCATGTGTAAGGTAAGGTCTACAGGATTAGATATATCAGTTTGTAAATGGATAGAAAACTGGCTGAAAGACAGAATTCAGAGAGTTGTGGTTAATGATTCTTACTCTGAATGGTCCAAGGTTATCAGCGGTGTACCCCAAGGTTCAGTGTTGGGTCCCTTACTTTTCAATATATTTATAAATGATATTGGGTCTGAGATTAAAAGTAACATTTCTGTTTTTGCAGATGACACCAAGCTATGCAGTGGAATAATGTCCTTGCAGGATGTCTCCAATTTACAAGCCGACCTCAATGCTCTGTCTAATTGGGCGACTAAGTGGCAGATGAGGTTTAATGTTGATAAATGTAAAGTTATGCACTTGGGGGCTAAGAATAAGCATGCATCATACATGCTAGGGGGAGTACAAATGGGGGGATCTGTAGTGGAGAAGGATCTGGGGGTTTTAGTTGATCATAAGCTCAATAATGGCATGCAATGCCAAGCTGCGGTTTCCAAAGCGAGCAAAGTCCTTTCTTGTATTAAGAGAGGTATGGACTCCAGAGATAGAGATATCATTTTGCCCCTGTACAAATCATTAGTAAGACCTCATCTGGAATATGCAGTCCAGTTTTGGGCACCAGTTCTCAAAAAGGATATCGGAGAACTGGAGAAAGTGCAGAGAAGGGCAACCAAACTGATAAGAGGCATGGAGGAGCTCAGCTATGAGGAAAGATTAGAGGAACTGAATTTATTCACTCTTGAGAAGAGGAGAATAAGGGGGGATATGATCAACATGTACAAATACATAAGAGGTCCATATAGTGAACTTGGTGTTGAGTTATTCACTTTAAGGTCAACACTGAGGACAAGGGGGCACTCTTTACGTCTGGAGGAAAAGAGATTTCACCTCCAAATATGGAAAGGTTTCTTCACAGTAAGAGCTGTGAAAATGTGGAACAGACTACCTCCAGAGGTGGTTCTGGCCAGCTCAGTAGATTGCTTTAAGAGAGGCCTGGATTCTTTCCTAAATGCACATAATATAACTGAGTACTAAGTTTTGTAGGTAAAGTTGATCCGGGGTAAATCCGATTTGCCTCTCGGGGGATCAGGAATGAATTTTTTCCCCTCCGGTAGCAAATTGGATCATCGCTCTGCTGGGGTTTTTTGACTTCCTCTGGATCAACTGTGGGTATGGAGTTGGGTGTATGGGAGGATGTACTGTGTTTTACTTTTTTTTTTTTTTTTTATGGTTGAACTGGATGGACTTGTGTCTTTTTTCAACCTGACTAACTATGTAACTATGTAACCTCAAGCAGAACTCGACTTACTAATAAAGTGGTTGGAGCGACAATCTTCAGAATAAGTAAAGAGACTTCAATCTGTCTACATCTATAACTTTAAATCAGGCCTTGATGCTAACTGCGAACGTCTAGAACAAGACTTTGGGAGCCCCGAAGTCACTGAATCTGCCTTATTCCAGAGACTAAACGACTTTCCCAAAATCTCTGTTAAGGACAATCATAAGCTTAGAGAGTTGGGCGACCTCCTTCATAAACTTGAAATTGCTAAGTTAGAACCTAGTTTACCAGGTCTTAGCTATTTAGACACTGCTCAGGGCGTAAATCCTATTGTAGCAAGGTTGCCTAGTCATCTTCAGGGAAAGTGGACTAGTATAGGATCAAAATCTAAGTATGAACATCGTGTTTCCTTCCCTCCCTTTTCTTACTTTGCAGAGTTCGTCCGGAAGGTTGCAAAATCTAAGAATGACCCAAGCTTCTTCTATCCAGATACAACCACCATTTATTTAACTACTTTAAGGGGTACTGCCACGAACAGTAAATTTAAGGATTTAAAGCATCCTATTGCCGTGAGGAAGACCGCAAAAGCATCCAACGTCTTGGCTACAGGCATTAAAGGGGTTGTACATTCTCTTGCCAAATGTCGTGCATTTAAGGACAAGTCATTTCTCAAAGCGCATAATATCTGTTTCAAGTGCTGTGCATCCTCTGATCATTTAGCTAGAGACTGTAAGATCGCCATTTGATGTTCTTTGTGAACACTCTTCATTAGAACCTGTTCAAAAGGAAACCTTCACCCGGCAGCAACCCCAAGTCTACATTAAAATGTCCATTGCACTATTATGTGAAGGAAAGTCTTGATTTTTTTCCAAGGTATAAACTGCAAGCTCACTTCTCAAAAGGACCTTGGTGATTCAGTGTACCAGACTACTTGTGATGACAACAAGATTGCCCCTTTAGTCGAAAAAACTCTTCATCCATAATCTTGATGAACTCTTTGTCTTCAAGGACAATTCCAACAGTTGGGTAGCTCCATTACCCTTCCGAGTACCAAGGCTTACTCTCCCTAACAATCGAGAACAAGCTTTAACCAGATTTGATGCACTTAAGAGAACTCGCTAACAAACCTGACATGCAAGAGTACTTTCTAGCATTTATGCAGAAGATATTAAATAACTTTCACGCTGAACCAGCACCAGACCTTAAGGAAGGTGAAGAATGCTGGTACCTTCCATCCTTTGGAGTCTACTATCCTCGTAAACCGGGGCAAATCAGAATAGTCTTTGACTCAAGCGCTCAGTTCCAGGGAACCACTTTAACGTTCTTCTAACTGGTCCAAATCTAATGAACAACCTTGTAGGAGTGTTGATGCGGTTTAGGAAGGAACCAATTGCCGTGACAGTT
The DNA here is from genome assembly GCA_029574335.1 of Rana kukunoris. Lineage (NCBI taxonomy): Eukaryota > Metazoa > Chordata > Amphibia > Anura > Ranidae > Rana > Rana kukunoris. Next base: position 182,835,747 of record CM056057.1, read on the forward strand.
GATGTCCAACAGATGTTCCACTGTTTCATAGTCAAAGAGGACCACAGAAATTATCTCAGGTTCTTGTGGCACCGCAACAATGATATTAATGATCAGGTGATAGATTATTGCATGAGAGTCCATGTCTTTGGAAATGGTCCATCTCCTGCCGTGGCAACTTATGGACTGAGAAGAACAGCGCAGGAAGGTGAAAAGGAATTCAGATCTGACACCAGGCAATTCATTGAGAGAGATTTTTATGTAGACGATGGCCTGAAATCCTTTTCAACACCTGAAGAAGCCGCCAATCTTACAAAAAGAACTCAACCGCTCCTGTTAACTGCTAACTTAAGGCTTCATGAGATTGCATCTAATAGCAGTAAAGTAATGAGGTCTTTCAATCCAGAAGATCATGCTAAGGATTTGAAGGATTTGGACTTTGGAGTAGATGCCCTACCCACTCAAAGGAGTCTCGGTCTTCTCTGGAATATAACTTTAGACACATTCACCTTTCAGGTATCTGACTCCAAGAAGCCATTCACCGGACGAGGAGTCCTGTCAACTGTTAATAGCCTTTACTATCCCCTAGGCTTTGTGACTCCAGTTACCGTCCAAGGGAGATACATACTTCGCCGGCTTACTGAGAGAGTGACAGATTGGGATGCCCCTCTGCCAGTAGACCTACTGCCTAAATGGGAGAAATGGAGAAACTCCATGAAAGTACTGAAAGAACTTAATATCCCGCACTGCTATTCACCCACTTCAACTTCAAGAAGTCTAAGGAAAGAGATTCACGTCTTTTGCGATGCATCTACGGAGGCTATAGCGGCTGTGGCTTATTTCAAGATCATAGATCCCTCCAGGAGATCCTATGTTGGTTTTCTACTAGGAAGAGCCAAGTTAGCTCCAAAACCTGCTCACACTATGTTGTGGCAATTTGGGGGTGTGCAGAGCACACCGCCATCCTGCCTTGTGCTTTAAAACACACACTACGTCTTAATGAAATAATGCCATCTTTAAGCTAAAAGGTTCACTCACCATACATTCAAAGAGACACCAGCTGTTATCAAGTCACCGTCATCATCATCAATGCCCTCCACATGGCTGAGCACGACCTATTTATTTACACAAACAGGAAGTCATCACTTCACCAGTAAATCACCTCCCCCATGGGAGTGGTCATCTTTGGATGTCTTCTACACACAGCAAACATCATATCAAGACATTCCCTCTAACAGGAAGTCCCATTGAATACATGAATAGAATACAATACAATACAATGAATAGAAATACATACAATGAATACAATACATACAATGCTGGCTAAAGTCTTATGGGCGTGTCTGGTCAGGGTGTGCATGTGCCCCCCCCTGACCCCAGAAATGCTCACAAGCTCTCATATCGCTGATATAACCCTTAACCTGCGCCATTCCATAGAATAACACATATAAAGATTATACCCTTATTAAGGCGGAATGGAGGATCTACAGACGCACGCTACGAACCCCAAATCATGCTGATCAGACATTACCCAGATAAGAGCGTACATCTGTCCATAACCACTAGTGTGCTTGCGAAGTGAACGCATCCCCCCTCAATGATTGTCTGTGCTAAAGACACAGAGGGGCCCCTCGCAGGCGGACATACGCCCACGCCGCATCACACTCCAACCTCAAGACATTTTCTGCTACCAGGCGGGATTCAACCAGCCTCAGGACTGCCCCAGTCAGCTCTATTTAGAGCGGGTTGCGGAAGTGCCGACACTGGGTGCCAATATGACAATACATTATAAATACATCTTCAAATTTCCACCACAACTATTCCAAGATTAGAATTGTGTGGCGCAACCCTAGCTGTCGAAGTCGCAGAATTCCTGCAAAATGAAATGGATGCTGAAATTGATCAGGTTAAGTACTACACTGACAGCAAGGTCGTACTTGGCTACATATGCAACAGCGTAGGGAGGTTCTATGTGTATGTGGCTAACAGGGTAGAACTAAAAAGGAAAATCTGTAGACCTGAACAATGGAACTATGTCCCAACTGGTTTGAATCTTGCAGACATTGCTACGAGGTCAATGTCAGCAGTTGTCCTCACGCAAACTATTTGGTTGTCAGGACCCAAGTTTTTAACAGACCAGTCTTCTACAAACTCAAAAGAAGATATCGATTTCCACCTGGTGGATCCAGATACTGATCCAGAATTCCACCCTGAAGTAATAACATTGAGTTTCAACATCTGCTTCAAGAAGAAACTTGGAAGCGAGAAGTTTTGATCGTTTCTCTTCTTGGAAAAGATTGGTGAAGACTATAGCAAGATTGAGTCATATTGCGCAGACTTTCCGCAAGCCCAATCAGACATCGTCTTGTCATGAATGGCACACTTGCAAGGAGTCACCCCAATGTGTTAGAGTATGAGAACGCAGAGTTATTCATCATACGTCTTGTGCAAGAAGAAGTCTTTGCAAAAGAGATTAAATGCTTTAGAGGCAAGAGACCAGCCACAGAGACCGTCCTAATTATGCCTGCTTCCAAAAATTCGGATTCAGCGTTATGTGAAGGAGCCACTTAAGACCTATAATATAGCTAGCTTATAGACTTGAGAAGGTTAGATAGCATGTTACTGTATGCAATGTTAATAGTATGTTAAAAGAATATAAGGTAGTGTATAGTGATATCTCACGATACCAGGGACCCCCCCCCCCCCCGGTACATGCGGCGTTTCCCGTGGCTGTGCGAGCGATCCGGGATGATGGGGCGGCTGTTGGTTTTTGTCCGCCCCCTCCGGATCGCTCCCAGCCAATGCGCGTCCTCCCCGCCCTGCACTTCCTCTGCCTGTGTAATGTAAACACTGGCAGAGGAAGTGATGCCACCTCTCCTCTCGGCTGTATTTTCAATCCGCCGAGAGGAGAGAAGACATCACATAGTAAGTCGCACCAACACTACACTGACACCACACATAGGCAAAATAACCCCTTCCGATCACCCACCCCCCTGTCACACTGTCACCGATTGCAGTGATCATATATTTACTGATCACTGAATTTAGTGTCAGTGTGACAGGCAGTTAGTGTTAGGTTCAGGCTAGCCCCGTACCCCCCCTAATAAAGTTTTAACCCCTTGATCACCGCCCTAGTTAACCCTTTCACCCCCTATTGCCAGTATCACTAAGCGATCATTTTTCTGATCGCTGTATTAGTGTCAATGTTGCCGCCAGGTAGCTGATTTTTTTTTTTTTTTACTAAAGACACCTGGCTGAATACATTTTGGCCTAAATGTTTGACTAAAATTTAGTTTATTTGTTTTTCCTTATAACAAAAAGTAAAAAAATATTGTTTTTTTTTTTCAAAAATGTCGCTCTATTTTTGTTTATAGCGCAAAAAATAGAAATCACAGGGGCGATCAAATACCATCAAAATAAAGCTCTATTAAGGGAGCTGTGGTGGCTCAACGTGATTGGCACTGCGCTGACAAGCCGTTCACCTCTGCAGCCAAGGGTTCGGATCCCGGTCTCGGCTACATGTGAATTGAGTTTGGTGGTCTCAGCCCGGCTCCCGGTGGGTGTGCTATGCAAGGTACGCCTGTGCTTAGTACGCCCACCCCCCCCCCCACAAAAAAACCACCACACTTGCACGCACACAAAATTGGTTTAATACGCACGCACTTTGGCCATGCGGTCTCCTAAAGAGAGGCGAAGGACCTACGGGGCTGGCTTGGTGGGTCAGGCCCCCTCACTCCCTCATAGGGGGAGTCCCTCTGCCCCGATGGGGTCCTGTTGGGCCCCAGTTGGGCTCCCAAGTGGAGCAGGTAGGGCGGGGTGAGTGGGAGGCCCCCCCTCACACCCGCCATTGCCACCGGGGGCATGGAGAAGGATGGCGATTGCCTCCGGGGGGAGGGTCTGCCTACTCCCAACTCCTGCAGTCCGGCTCCTCTCTCTCGAGTTCACGCACAAAATACACTTTAAAAAAATAAAAATAAAAAAAAATAAAGCTCTATTTGTGGGAAGAAAAGGACGCAAATTTTGTTTGGGAGCCACATCGCACGACCGCGCAATTGTCAAAACGACGCAGTGCCGAATTGTAAAAACGCCTCTGGGCATTTAGCAGCATATTGGTCCGGGGCTTAAGTGGTTAAAGTCATCATTCAACCTGCTGCACACATCCTTACAGACTGGGTCTACAAGAAGCTTGTCACAGGTACAACCGATGCTTAGACAGAACGCCCTGAAAAAAAATTGCAGGTCTCAGGGAACCCCTGTTACAAAATGATTACTGTATATCACAGTACATTAAGATGATAGGTAAATTGTTAATATGAAAAAAAGTAAAGGATAATGAATGTGATGTACACAGCATATATGCCACATAGAGAGGAAATGTAATACTCTCCTCCCCTCTCTATAGGACAAAAAGAAACACACAGTGTAAACCGGGGCCTCAAAATTTCAAGTCCTGAGCTACTAGCCAGGCCTTAACGTCTTCCCAACCGGGTATTGTAAAATGACGTTGGCGGGAACCTCTCCTCTTTCAGACTGGACGTCCTATGACGTCCTTGCTTTTCCAGCCACTAGGGGGCGGGCGCGCCCCCGCCGCATTGCGCGTGACCCGGTGTGCCTGCCCGGCGGCCGCGATGTCCGCCGGGCACCCGCTATTGCCCGCAATCACGGCAGGACCATGGATCGGTGTGTGTAAACACACCGATCCATGTCCTGTCAGCAGTGAGGAGACAGTACAGAGGAACACACATAGATCTCCTCCCCTTGTGAGTCCCCTCCCCCTACAGTTAGAACATACTTTAGGGGAACATATTTAACCTCTTCAGTGCCCCCTAGTGTTAACCCTTTCTCTGCCAGTCACATTTACACAGTAATCAGTGCATATTTATAGCACTAATCGCTGTGTAAATGTGAATGGTCCCAAAAATATGTCAAAAGTGTCCGATATGTCCGCCACAATGTCACGGTCACAATAAAAAAACTCAAATCGCCGCTATTACTCATAAAAATAAAAAAAAAACATATTTCTATTCCCTATTTTGTAGACGCTACAAATTTTGCGCAAACCGATCAAATGGGCTTATTGCGGGTAGACAAATACCACCAAAAGAAAGCTCTATTTGTGGGAAAAAAAGGGCGTCAATTTTGTTTGAGGGCCACGTCGCACGACCGCGCAATTGTCATTTAAAGTGCGACAGCGCTGAAAACTAAAAATTGGTCTGGGCAGGAAGGGGGTGAAAATACCCTGTATGGAAGTGGTTAAAGTGGATGTCACAATGTAGAGAATAAGATTTCCTATCATCTGTGCCCAGTCTTGCCACACAGAGTTAATCCAGCTCTGAGCAATCCTCTTTTTATTGTTTAGTGGAATAAAACGGACTTACAGAGAAAAACCGAAATCCGTTCCGCCCTCATGTTTCGTGTGATATGTTATTTACATATCTCGTGCACTAGCCTGGAGACATGCACATCCTGTGTAAAAAGTTCACAATTCACAGCAACGAACTGACAGTTTGGACATGAATCGGATCGCATAGGTGTTTTTATTTTTATACATTTTTACAATTAAATTGTTAATTTTCCAACAACAATTACATTTTTGAAATCATTTTTTTTTACAATTTTATTTTTGTACTATTGATAAGAGGATGGGTTTTATTATTATTTTATTTATTTTTGGGAAAGGGGGTGGGGGGATGGGGCAATGGTTGGTTTCAGTAGGGTAATGGTCAGTGGACAAGGTCAGTGGGGTAGTGGTCGGTGTCAGTGGACGAAGATGAATGGAGAGAAGACAACGGCTCCCCTCCATTCATTAACTGAAGCAGAGTAATACACAGGTTACTCTGCTCAGTTATCACAGGACATGCAGCGATCGGTAACGAATGCTCTGTGTCCCATTCAGAAAAGAGCGGGGCTGGTAATTGACATACCAGCTCCTTTCTCCGCTCTCCATCCTGAGAGATCACCCGTATATGCTTATAATTCAGCACTATGGCAATACTTTATAATTGATGAGAGTGTGTTTACATCCACTTTAAGGGTTACTCGCCATCAGTTGCCCCAACCAACCCCTACCCTGTCATGCCCCTAAACACGCCCTCATAAATTATCTCATGAAATTACGCTGTTAAATGTTTTATGCAGGATTAAGTAACAAAAATGAATATAAACAGCTCTATTAGTGCCCATGAATGCAGCCTATCAGTGCAGCATCATCAATGCAGCCTCACCAGTGCCCATCAATGCAGCCTGATTAGTGCCCATCAACGCAGCCTCACCATTGCCCATTACCACAGCCTCGCCATTGCCCATTACCACAGTCTCACCATTGCCCATTACCACAGCCTCATCAGTGCTCATCAATGCCCATCAGTGCAGCCTGACCAGTGCACACTGACCTACCTGACCCACCTGATACCTACACTGACCACTACACTAACCTACCTGCATCCCATACTTGCCACTACACTGACCTACCTGTCCACTATCCTGACCACTACACTACCCGATTCCTACACTGTCCACTACACTACACTGCACTGTCCACTACACTGCACTGACCACTGCACTGACCACGGCACTGACCACTATACTGCACTGACAATTACACTGACTACTACACTACACTGACACCGGATGTTTTTTTTATTTATATTGACTAACTCTGGCTGGCTGTTCCCTTCTCCCCAGACCGTATCCTCCCCCTCACCTGCAGCTTTCATCAGTTTGGAGGAGAGGGGGAGCCTGGAGGAGGTGAAAGCACTGGCAGCGGTGTTCACAATGCGGTGGAGGTGGAGGCGGGACTTCAGGCTGGCCCCAATCACTGATGGGCCAGCCCCGCCGCGATCACTAATAGGCCAGCCCCGCCGTGATCACTGATAGGCCAGCCCCGCCACGATCACTGATAGGCCAGCCCCGCCCCGATCACTGATAGGCCAGCCCCCGCCGCGATCACTGATAGGCCAGCCCCGCCACTATCACTGATAGGCCAGCCCCGCCGCGATCACTGTGCTATGTATTACATCCCCACATTGATGCACTGTGCTATGTATTACATCCCCACTCTGATACACTGTGCTATGTATTACACCCCCACTCTGATACACTGTGCTTTTATATTGTCACCTTTAGACAATTTTCTATTAGTGAAATGTCATCCTGTCCATGGGAGGAGCCCCTGTTTGCTGGCAGTAATAATAATAGTACTATACCTGCTACTACTCATTCGTGAGAATGTCTCGCGATTCGTGTTAAATCCCGCTGTCCCGCAATTAGGGTGGAGTCCCGCTCAACAACTCCCGATCTGCGAACCCCCCCCCCCAACAAGTTTGATCTGCGACCCCCCCCCCCCCCCCGCTCAAAACAACTCAGATCCGCGGAATCCCCCCCCCCCCCCCCCGCTCAACAGGGTATCCCTCATTCCCATCTCAAAAAGTTGGGAGGTATGCTCATATTATTATTACTGCTATTATCACTAGTTTTATTATATCTACTACCACTATTATTATTATTATTATCACTTCTACTAATAATATTATTATATACTACTACTATTACTACTGCAACTATTATCACTAGCAGTATTATTATTACTAATATATTATTGTTTATTACTTCTACTACTATTATTATTACTACTGCTGTTATTATTATTACTATTAATATTATTATTATTACTACTGCTTATAACAATAATAATAGTTTGATGTAGCAATCTTCCCAGAGTCCTATAACCATAATGAATGATAGGTGGGATTGGATCTGGAATTGTGGCACAATGACGTAATTTCTTAGAAGGAAATCAAATGCAACCAGAAACGAAACTGAAAGCGCGCATTAGAGCAGGAAGAAGAACTCTCATCCTGACAAGGTGTTCTGGCTGCAGAGTGGAGCTCCACGGTTGACAGGAAGCATGTGGCCTCCAATCCACTTTTTTTTTGTATTGACATTTATTGTAACAAACAATGAATGGCTGTAGGTGGAGCTCCACTGCCGACAGGAAACATGTGGCCTCCACTCCACCTTTTTTTTGTTTTTGTTTAATGAACTTTAATGTAAAAAACATTAGTGGTAGTTGGTGGGGTGTGTGTCAGTAGTTGGGGTTTAGGGGAGAGGTCGGTAATTGGTTGGATGGGGGTGTATCAGTGCAAGGCAGGGGGTAGCTGGGGGTATGTCAGTAGGGAGCTGGGGTAAGAGTAGTGGGGGCAGGGATTGGTAGTTGGAGGGGAGGAGCTCTATCAGCGGCATCCCTCTCTCCGCTGACACACCACCAACCCCCTCAAATACCACCCCTCCCCCCACTGACAGACCACAATCCTCCAAAATACTACCCCCCTCCCTCCAAAGACCGACCCCCAACCCTCCCAAATACCACCCCTCCCTCCATAGACTGACCGCCAACCCTCCTAAATATTGCCCCTTCTCTCTCCACTGACAGACACCCAACCCTCCTAAATACTCCCTCCACTGACAGACCCCTACAGAGGAGACATTGGAGGTCTATTAGACCCTTCCTGTCTCAATAAAAAGAACCTGTCAACACAAAATCAAAATATGTGGGAATTTTGTCTCCTATGTGATTTAAAAAAAAAAAACAGCGGACCACCCAGTAGATATTCTGTGACAAGGCGGCCACTCTGCACTGGATCACGTACCTAGTACATGATCTGCGTGCTGGGGTAGGGTAAACAAACACATCTCTTCTGACAGCAGTCATTTTTTTTTTTTTTACACTGCTTGGTAGAAACACCTCACACAGTTAAGCCTTTGATTGCCCCTGATGTTAACCCCTTCCCTGCCAGTGTAATTAGTACAGCGACAGTGTATATTTTTTAGCACTGACCACTGTATTAGTGTCACTGGTTCCCAGGAAGTGTCAGGTAGTGTCCGATTGTTCGCCGCAATATCGCAGTCCCATTATAAATTGCTGATTACTAGTAAAAAATATAATATAATATATGAAAAATTCCAGTAAATATCCCATCGTTTGTAGATGCTATAACTTTTGCACAAACCAATCAATATATATATGCTTTTTGGGATTTTTTCTACCACACATATGTCACAGAACATATATTGGCCTAAATTGATGAAGAAATAATTTATTTTTTAATTTGTATTTTATGTGTTTTTAACAAAGTAGACATTTTTTTTCAAACTTATCAATATTTTTTTTTTATAGGACAAATTAAAAATGCAATAGTGATCAAATACCACCAAAAGAGTGAGAGCGATAATTCTAGCACCAGACTTTCTCTGTAACAATAAACTGATGACCTATAGGGGGCTTTTGAAGCGTCGCCTATGGAACATATAGGATAGGATAGGGTATTGAAGTTTGTCACCATTTTACGGGTGCACACAATTTAAGGTTTGACATACTGGTTATCTATTTACTTTGTGTGACCTCGTTTTTTATGTTTTACCACCATTTGGGTAATTTCACTTTATTTAATTTCACAATTCACTTTAGTGTAGTTTTTTTTTTACTGAAATGCTGCGTGGTAATATCATGTGACATAAAAAAAAAAAAAAAAATTTACCACTATCTTATTCTCTAGGTCTAGGGTGTATGCTTTCAGAAAAATATATATTATTTTGGGGGTTTTGTGTCATTTTAAAAACTAAAATTATTTTTTTAAACCCATGTGCAGAAAATGCGAGGGAGCGAAAGTTGATTAAAAGAAGAATCTGTGGCGGACACATGATTCCTGTTGAGAGTGGCGCTCCGGTCTGCAGCCAGATACCACCATTGGAAAATGCAGATGTGACAGAACACGTGTCACCTCCATTTCCATGTGTTGTTTCTAGTAGTCTATTGAATGTTTGTTTAAAGAACTCTAATGTAACAAATAACAAACAAACAAAAAAAAAAGTGGGATGGAGGCCACATGTTTCCTGTCGACAGTGGAGCTCCACCTACAGCCATTTAGTGTTTTGTTACACTAAAGTTCAAAAAGTGGGATGGAGCTCCACTGTGCAGCCAGACCCCTCTCAAGGAGAGTGCGCACTACAGCAGGAAGAAGCTCTGATCCCGGAAGAGCGGGATGCTCGAGTCTCAGTGTGGATAGCCTGGCAGGTTGGAGCTCCTATGGCCGGAGCTAGGCGTTGTTTCCTGGGGTCATGGCTGTCTGTGGGGGTGTTGTTGGGTCCCCTGTTGTCGGGAGTGTTAACCCTGGAGCCTGTCACCACAGCTATCGCCATAGCCACCGCCTCTGTACTGACCGGGTACCTGTCCTACCCCCGCTTCTACTGCGGCCGTCTGGTGGAGTGCTGTGAGGAGAACGCCTATAACAGTACAGGTGAGGGAGGACTGAGGAACTATACAGCCCAGCAAGGGGGGAGTGATTATCAGCTGTTTCTGATTTCCTCTATTATATCCATGAATCGACAGACCGAACGTTTCTTAGTGTTAGATGGGGTGTAGTGAGGGGTGACAACCTCTTCCTGTCCTGGAGACACAGCAGGAAGTCAGATCTGATCTTCCAGACTGACAGAAAGCACCTTCCTATTTGTTTTTTGGAACAAATGTCCACATTGGACAATTTCCCCTCACTTCTTATTCTGGTGACAACTCTGATATGTTGGATTTCCCCTCAGTGATTGTGGTCGTCGGGACAATCCGAGAAGGCGTATCTCCACAATGGGGGCACAGACAGCCAGGAGGGTCGGGCCAGTGCGATTTGTAAAAGTTACTTTTTCTACATTGCCAAGCCTTTATCAGCCCAGAATGCAAGGACTGCCTGGGAACATGGGCATTCCTGCACAGTCTCCCCTTCACATTCCGGTTTCAACATTATTATTATTCAGGATTTATATAGTGGTACCCTCAGTGCTTTGAGGGCAGACAGTACAGTTACAATACCATTTGGTACAAGAGAAGTCCGAGGGCCCTGCTCATTAGAGCTTACAATCTAAGACATTAACCACTTGCCTACTGGGCACTTTTACCCCCTTCCTGCCCAGGCCAATTTTCAGCTTTCAGCTCTGTCATACTTTGAATGACAATTGCAGTCATGCAACACCTACGCCTGTACCCATATGAAATTGTTGTTTTTTTTCCTTCCACACACAGAGCTTTCTTTTGGTGGTATTTAATCACTACTGGGGTTTTGATTTTTTTTTGCTAAACAAACAAAAAAAATACTCAATATTTAGAAAATATCTATCTCATAGTTTTGTTATAACATTTTGCAAACCACAACTTTTTCTCCTTTACTTTTGTGTGCTGATGAGACTGCACTGTTGGGACTGCACTGATAATCGGTGCCAATGTCCCTTTAACACAAGCCAGTTATTAGCGCTTTTTCTCTCCTCATGCTATTACTGTAAGAAAAGGAATGCTGATAAACTTCCATGATCAGCTATCATTGGACACAGCTGATCACGGGGTAAAGGGGAGCTTTGATTGGCCCTTTTACCACAATCTTTTCAAAGAGCGCACCACTCCTGCGCCGCATTGAGTGCACGGGCAGCATGGTCACGGAAGAAGGTCTATAGACGCTATCATTCGGCTTTAGCTTGGGCAAGAATGGGTAAAAGTTTCTCAAGGAGACCTTTGTGTGCATCTTCAGCCCCCCCCCCCCTCCTTTCACCTGCAGCCCTTCCTTATACTTATTTGAGCTTAAAGGGGTTGTAAAGTTTTGTTTATTTTCTAAATAGGTTCCTTTAACCTCCTCCTGCATATATACGTAGGCAGAATGGCACGGCTGGGCACATGTACATGTACGTCCTGTACTAGTACCCAGCTGCGGGTCACAGGCGCGCTCCCGTGACCCGGTCCGAAGCTCCGGGACTCGTGGACCCGATCACCGCTGGAGTGCGGCGATCGGTCCCCAGAGCTGATAAACAGGGAGAGCCGTGTGTAAACACGGCTTCCCCGTGCTTCACTGTGGCGGCTGCATCAATCTCGTCATTCCTTTTATAGGGAGGACACTATCGATGTCACACCTACAGCCGCACCCCCTACAGTTGTAAACACACATTAGGGAACACATAACCCCTACAGCCGCCCCCTTGTGGTTAACTCCCAAACCGCAAATGTCATTTTCACAATAAACAATGCAATTTTAAATGCATTTTTTGCTGTGAAAATGACAATTCTCCCAAAAATGTGTCAACATTTTTTTTTTTTTATACCAAAAATAGGTAGAAAAATACGTATCGGCCTAAACTGAAGATTTTTTTTTATATATATATATATATATATATATATATATATATATATATATATATATATATATATATATATATATTTGGGGGATATTGCATTTTTTCAAAATTGTTGCTCTATTTTTGTTTTTAGCGCAAAAAATAAAAACCGCAGAGGTGATCTATTTGTGGGGGAAAAAGGACGCCAATTTTGTTTGGGAGCCACGTTGCACGACCGCGCAATTGTAAATGAATGTGACGCAGTGCCGAATTGCAAAAAGGGGCAAGGTCCTTTAGCAGCATTTTGGTCCGGGTCTTAAGTGGTTAAGCTAGCGCATTGTTGGTTCACTTACCTTTTCCTTTGATTTCCCTTTTAAATGTTTTTTTTTTCTTTATCTGAATTTCTCACTTCCTGTTCCTCCTCAGTAATCTGTTCTGGCTGATTAACCCCCAGCCAGAATGGCTCGGGGGGGGGGGGAAGCTTACTGAGGAGAAACGGTAAGTGAGAAATTCAGACAAAGAAAAAATAAACATTTAGAAGTGAAATAGAAGGAAAAGGTAAGTGAACCAACAATGCACTGACTTAAAGGAACCTATTTAGAAAATAAAAAACAAACCTTTACAACTCCTTTAACCCTTTGCTGTCCAGCCTATAGCCGAATGACGATGGGGCGGTCTCTGGTCGATCCGGGTGGATGTCATGTGACGTCTTCCCTGATCATGCTGTTCTGTGATCTGTCTCCATGGGACACAGCGGATGATTGGTCACTGTACCGGCCCACTGCCGATTCAATAGAACCTCTGTAACCAATCACAGTGGGTCACAGTTGTAAATAATGGATGGCTTCTTTTAAGTCATCCGTTGTATACAATTTTGTGTTGCTGGCTGTGATTGGTACAGACTGGGCCAATTGGTGTCATATGATCAGCTGTGGCCAATCACAGCTAATCATAACAAATCAATCTGAATGGATTTTATTCAGTAAAATGCTTGCTTATAGCAATAAAATTCATTGCTATAAGCAAACATAATGTGTAAAACGTTTCCCCAGAGCATTACAATGTTACTATGGTAACATATTGCTGTGGTCAAAATGTGTGATAACTTTATTTTTATTTTTTTCGCACTGTCACCAGTCAGTTTCCCGGATCACTGCTACACCAGTTATATAACACTGTACTACACTGGTGACATAATGTAAAAAAGAAAAAGAAAAAAATTACTTGAAACATTTTGCCATGCCTCTTACTAAATACCTTGGACTGCCTACTTTTCAAGGGGTCATTTGGGGGGGTATTTGTCCTGTCATGACATTTTAGGGCCTCAAGAAATTATATAGGCCGTCAGTACATCAAGATTATTTAGTTGCAAAATTTAATAACTAAAACTAATAACTAATAACTAAAACCAAGAAAAACATGTTTAAAAACTCAGCAGTGATAAACTGCTTGCCGACCAGCCGCCGCAGTTATACGGGGGCAGGTTGGCTCTGCTGGGTAAGAGCACGTAGCTATACCTCACCTCGCCCAGCAGCCAAAATGTGTCAAAAGTGTCCGCCATAATGTTGCAGTACCAAAAAAAAGTCGCTGATCGAATATTACTAGTAAAAAAAAAAAAAATATTAATAAAAGTGCTATAAAATTACCCCCTATTTTGTAAACGCTGTAACTTTTGCAAAAACCAATCAATAAACGCTTATTGTGATTTTTTTTTTTTTTTTTTTTTTTTGAAAAATAAGTAGAATACGTATTGGCCTAAATTGAGGAATATATATATATATATATATATATATATATATATATATATATATATATCAAAATGTTCGCTCTATTTTTGTTTATAGCGCAAAAACTAAAAACTGCAGAGGTGATCAAATGCCACCAAAAGAAAGCTCTATTTGTGGGAAAAAAAGGACGCCAATTTTGTTTGGGAGCCACATCGCACGACCGTGCAATTGTAAGTTAAGGCGACGCAGTGCCGAATCACAAAAAGTGCTCTGGTCTTTGACCAGCAATATGGTCCGGGGGTTAAGTGGTTAAATACCACCAAAAGGAAGCTCTATTTGTGTGGAAAAAATAAATAAAAAATTCTTATGGGTACAGTGTTGCATGACTGCGCAATTGTCATTCAAAATGTGACAGCGCTGACAATTGGCCTGGGCAGTAAGTGGGTAAAAGTATCCTCTACTGAAGCGGTTATAGAAAGGTACAATGTCTTCCTTTCTCTGTGTTTATCATTAACCAATTGCCGATTGCGCTATAGCCAAAGTAACAACTTTAGCGTGGCTGGCTAGTTCTATGATGGCGCACCTTGTGATCAGTGTCCTGAGGACACGATCACACATTGAGGTAAAGAGCCAATCAGTGGCTCTTTACCACGTGATCAGCTGTGTCCATTCACAGATGTCATCAGAAGCTGGTTATCGGGACTCCTTCTCCTGCTGACCCCTTCTCTAAAAGGGACATGTACACCAATTATCGGTGCCCATCAGTGAAGGAGAAAAATTGCCTCTGCAAAATTTTATAACAAGCTATGAGTTTTTATTTTTATTTTTTTTGTCTTCATTTGTTTATTTAGCAAAATTAAAATCCCAGTGGTGACTAGAGCTGTGTGATTCTGGCTAAAATAATAATCACAATTTATTTATTTTTTGCTTAGAATAAAGATCACGATTCTCATGGTGTAACATCATCTTTCACAAACAAAGCACATGGACTGTTCATTGTCTCAAAGTGACTGGGAAGTGAAGGTCGGGCTGGGCAGTGTGATAGGTGGGCCACATCACTTAGCAGCCCCTACGGGGGGGCACCACTACATAAAGGTTCCACTTCTAACCGTTTCCTTGGCATAGTTATTTCTCTAGATTGTGTGAACACTGAGGACTCATGGGAAATGTAGTACTGGAGGAAACGCCTACATCAATGGGGTACCACCCTGCAGGTTTTGGAAGTTTATTCCCTACTTGAGCGCCAAAAAAAAAAAAGATATAAACCTGAGAAATTCGGTAAACAGGTGTGAGGAGAGAGAAGGTTTATAGGAACAAAGATGTACCTGGAATGTTTTCACAGATTATTATTTTTGCATTTTATTATCTTGGTAATCCACTTTGCATTCCTCTGTAACACTTCCTATTTTTATCAGCTTTTAAGGAAGACTTGGAAAATAAACTGATTGGTCAGCACCTGGCCAGTGATGTCATCTTCCGAGCAATCACAGGGTTTATGAACACTGAAAACCCCAAGAAGCCCCTGGCTCTATCCCTGCATGGCTGGACCGGCACCGGCAAGAACTTCATCAGCAAAATCATCACAGAGAACATTCATGAGAAGGGGATGAGCAGCAAGTTTGTCCATCTTTTTGTGTCAACTTTGCATTTCCCACACGACAACTTAATTCATCTATACAAGGTGCGCTTAACTTTGTAAATCTCATGCCGCGTACACACGATCACTTTTTGTGATGTAAAAAAATGTCGTTTTATCTCACAAAACGTTTTTTAAACTTAATTTTAAAAAACGATGTTGCCTACACACCATCGTTTTCTGAAAATGCTCTTGCAAAGCGCGGTTACATACACCACGTTCGGCACTCTGTTCCATTGAAGCTCCCGTCTCATAACTTGCTTCTGAGCATGCGTGGGTTTAAAAACGACGTTTTAAATGTCGTTTTGCCCACACGATAATTTTTTGTGAAGCAAAAGACGACATTCTGAAAAACGACATAAAAAATTCAAGCATGTTCGAATTTTTTTTTTGGTCGTTTTTTTTTTTTTTTGAAGACCTAAAACAACGTTTTGCCCAAAAAACGTTATTTCATCACAAAAAAACGACCGATTGTTTGGCATCACAAATTGTCACAATTTGAAGAACTTCACTTAACCACTTAAGACCCGGACCAATACGCTGGCAAATGACCCAAGGGGTTTTTGCGATTCGGCACTGCGTCGCTTTAACAGACAATTGCGCGGTCGTGCGACGTGGCTCCCAAACAAAATTTGCGTCATTTTTTTCCCACAAATAGAGCTTTCTTTTGGTGGTATTTGATCACCTCTGCGGTTTTTATTTTTTGCGCTATAAACAAAAATAGAGCGACAATTAAAAAAAAAATGCAATATTTTTTACTTTTTGCTATAATAAATATCCCCCAAAAATATATAAAAAAACATTTTTTTTCCTCAGTTTAGGCCGATACGTATTCTTCTACATATTTTTGGTAAAAAAAATCGCAATAAGCGTTTATCGGTTGGTTTTCGCAAAATTTATAGCGTTTACAAAATAAGGGATAGTTTTATTGCGTTTTTATTAATTTTATTTTTTTTTACTACTAATAGCGGCGATCAGCGATTTTTTTTCGTGACTGCGACAATATGGCGGACACTTCGGACAATTTTTACACATTTTTGGGACAATTGTCATTTTCACAGCAAAAAATGCATTTAAATTGCATTGTTTACTGTGGAAATGACAGTTGCAGTTTGGGAGTTAACCACAGGTGGCGCTGTAGGGAATGTGTACCTAATGTGTGTGTTTACTACTGTAGGGGGGTGTGGCTGTAGGTGTGACGTCATCGATCGCGTCCCCCTATTACAGGGATGACGCGATCGATGCTCCGGCCACAGAGAAGCACGGGGAAGCCGTGTGTACACACGGCTCTCCCCGTTCTTCCGCTCCAGGGACGGATCGCCGCACTGCAGCGGCGATCGGGTCCGCGAATCCCGCGGTCCCGGAGCTTCGGACCGGGTCGCGGGCGCGCGCCCGCGACCGGGTACTAAAACCAACGTATATATACGTTGATGTGCCCAGCCGTGCCATTCTGCCGACGTAAATCTGCAGGAGGCAGTCCTTAAGTGGTTAACCACTGCATTTTGAATGACAATTGCGCGGTCATACAACACTGTACCCAAATTATATTTTTATCATTTTTTCCCCACAAATAGAGCTTTCTTTTGGTGGTATTTGATCACCTCTGTGATTTTTTTTTTTTTTCTTTTTTTTTTTTTTTTGCGCTATAAACAGAAAAAGACAGAAAATTTTGAAAAAAAACCCACTATTTTTTACTTTTTGTTATAATATCCCATTTAAAAAAAATATATATATATTTTTTCCCTCCGTTTAGGCTGATACGTATTCTTCTACATATATTTGTTTTTAACAATCGCAATAAGCGTTTATGGATTAGTTTGCGCAAAAGTTATAGCGCCTACAAAATAGGGGATAGATTTATGATTTATTTTTTACTAGTAATGTCAGGCCTGCGATATTGCGGCGGAAAATACGGACACTTTTGACACAATTTTGGGACCATTCACATTTATACAGCGATCAGTGCTATAGCAATGCACTAATTACTGTATAAATGTGACTAGCAGGGAAGGAGTTAACACTAGGGGGTGAGGAAGGGGTTAAATGTATTCCCTGGGTGTGTTCTAACTGTTTGGGGGGAGGGGGTGACTGGGGGAGGTAACCGATGCTGTGTCCCTATGTACAAGGGACACAGATCGGTCTCCTCTCTCCCTGACAGCACGTGGAACTCTGTTTACACACAGAGATCCGCGTTCCTGCTGTCACCGTCGATCGCGTGTACCCGGCAGACATCGCGACCGCAATGCGACAGCACAGTGTTTACCCGCTGCGCGCCCCCCAGGGGCGCACGCGGGTAATGTAAACAGGACGTCCAAAGACGTCCACTCGGCACTTCAGGTCCGCGCTGCAGACGTCTTTTGACGATCGCACGGATCTGTAGTGGTTAATAACGCCCTGGCCTTTATAAGGCAGAGTAATGGGTATTCGTTACTGTGTGTGTGTGTACAGCCGTGACATAAATATTAATTTTCACAAGGTATGCTGCCTCAGTGTTTTTAGATCTTGCCCTGAAGCCTTCTTCACAAATGCAGTGGAAATGTTTTTTTTTTTTTTTTATGGGATTAAGTTAATTTTCATGGGAAAGAGGGACTCCGCGTCATGACTTTCCGAAAGAAGCCGAACGTCGCTGCACAGGTGCCGTATAGAGCCGACTCTATACGGTGCCTGCGCTATGATGTTCGGCTTCTTTCGGAAAGTCGTGACGCGCAGGATATGTGGCGGTCGGAGAAACATCAATCAACTGTTAGCAGTTATTAAATCTAGCCGATTAGCTTCGAAAGGTGGCCGCCGGCTCCAAACACTGGGGAATTTTTCTGCGGAACCAGCTCCCTCATCAGCTCCGAGCATCCACCTCCTTGATGGCCTTCCGTAAGGGCTTGAAGACACTTTTGTTTTCACAAGCCTATAGATAGAGACCTGCCCTTCCAAGCCCTTAGCAGGACGCTGCCTTAATCCTAGGCTGCGGTCCATTGTCAGGGAGTAGGGATAGGCTTGCTGTGCCCTGACACCCCCCCCCCCTTTTTATATTTCTGTTTTTTTTATTTTTTTTTTTATTTATTTTTTAGCTTGTTGGTAAGCGCTTAGACGCGAGTATCACAACTTGCATTTGGCGCTCTATAAGTATTTAATCCAATCCAACTAGGAACGCCTAGCCCCGCAAGAATCGTACCCGGGAGCCGAGGGATGAAACACCGCTAACACGGTATGTACAGGAAAAAAAAACGGCATCCTCGCAGTCTAAGCGGTCGACTCAAGGTATTTTTAGAAAAAAAAATTTGGGTGACCTTCCACTTTAATTTACAGAACATGCCCACAACTTTGAAGATGTGTGTGTGTTTGTTTTTTTTTTTTTTATATAATATATATATTTTTTTTTATATTGTAAAGCAAACAACAAATGGGACAGAAAAAGTAAATGTGCATAACTATTCACCCCCTAAAGTCAATACTTATTATTAGTGCCACCTTTTTTGGCTATCACAGCTCCAAGTTGCTTTGGATAAGTCTGAGCTTGCCACATCTTACCACTGGCCTTTTTGCCCCTTCCTCCTTGCAAAACTGCTCCAGCTTCTTCAAGTTGGATGGTTTGCGCTTGTGAACAGCATTCTTTAAGTCTGACCACAGATTTTCTATTGGTTTGAGGTCTGGGCTTTGACTAGGCCATTCCAACACATTTACATGTTTCCCCTTAAACCACTCAAGTGTTGCTTTATCAGTGTGTTTGTGGTAAGGTCATTGTCCTGCTTGAAGGTGTACCTCCGTCCTAGCCTCAAATCGCCCAAGGAGTGGTACAAGTTTTGCTCAAGAATATCCCTGTATTTAGCTCCATCCGTCTTTCCCTTAACTCTAATCAGTTTCCCAGTCCCGACTGCCGAAAAACATCCCCATCGCACGATGCTGCCACCCACCATGTTTCACTGTGGGGTGGTGTTCTTTGGGTGATGTGATGTGTTGGGTTTGCGCCAGACATAGCATTTTCTTTGAAGGCCAAAAAGTTTAATTCAATCTCATGAGATCAGAGCACCTTCCTCCATACATTTTGGGAGTTTCCCACATGCCTTTTTTGCAAACTCAAAATGTGCCATTTTGTTTTTTGCTGAAAGTAATGGCATTCTTCTGACCAGTCTTCCATAAAGCCCAACTCTATGGAGCGTACGGCTTATTGTCATCCTATGTACAGATACTCCAGTCTCTGCTGTGGGACTCTGCAGCTTCTCCAGTGTTATCTTGGGTCACTGTGCTGCCTCTCTGATTACTGCCCTCCTTGCCCGGCCCGTAAGTTTTGGTGTGCGGCCACCGCTCCTAGGGATCATCAAAGATTTGGATATTCTAGCCTAACCATGAGTGTACTTCTCAACATTGTCCCTTACTTGTCCCCGGTCATCTCTCGCCTAGATTATTGCAACTCCCTTCTCACTGGCCTACCGCTGCATACTCTATCCCCTCTTCAGTCCATCATGAACGCTGCTGCCAGACTCATCCACCTTACCAACCGCTCTGTCTCTGCTGCTCCTCTCTGCCAATCCCTCCACTGGCTTCCGCTCACCCAACAAATTAAATTCAAACTACTAACAATTACCTACAAAGCCATCCACAACTCTGCCCCCAGCTACATCACTGATCTAGTCTCTAAATACCAACCTAATCGTTCTCTTCGTTCTTCCCAAGACCTCCTACTCTCTAGCTCTCTCATCACCTGTTCCCATGCTCGTCTCCAGGACTTTTCCAGAGCCTCTCCAAGCCTATGGAACTCCTTACCCCAATCTATCCGTCTATCTCCCTCTCTATAAGCTTTTAGAGGATCCCTGAAAACGCTCCTCTTCAGAGAAGCCTACCCTTCCCACACCTAGCAACTGCACTTTTTATCCATCTGACCATCCCCCACAGCTAACTACCCTTTGTTCCACTTGACCCTCCCTTCTATATTGTAAGCTCTTACGAGCAGGGCCCTCTGATCCCTCCTGTATTGATTTGTATTGTGAATGTACTGTCTTCCCTAATGTAAAGTGCTGCGTAATCTGTTGGCGCTATATAAACCCTGTATAATAATACTTGGTTGGAAAGTTCCTTGGTCTTCATGGCAGTGTTTGGTGAGTGGTGCCTCTTGCTTTTAGGTGTTGCAGCCTCTGGGGCCTTTCAAAAAGGTGTGTGTCTATGAAATGACAGCTCATGTGACACTTGAATTGCACACAGTGGACATAATTTCACAAATGTTGTGACTTCTGAAGGTAATTGATTGCACCAGAGCTTTTTATGGGCTTCATAACAAAGGGGATGAATACACACGCACATGCCCATTATCAGTTTTTTTATTTCTGAAAAAAAAATTGTGTATATTTTTTTAATTTTACTTAAGCTATTGTGTTCTGATCCATCACATATAATTCAGATTAAAAAAAACATTTAACTAAAGGCTGTAATGTAACAAAATAGGTAAAAAGCCAAGGGTTGCACACTTTTGCAAGCCACTGTAAGTGTTTGTACCTACTATGTCAACTTTAACATTTTGGAACCTCCTTTTTATATTGTTTTTAAACATCCAAATTTACTTTATTTGATTAAATCAGTCCTGTTGGAAGAATGTCCCTATCACAAGGATAGGAATGTCTATTGTGGTGAACATTCAATTGAATCTTCTACATGGGTAGTTTTATATATTTTTTATATAAAACCATAAGATCTCCCTCTAAAAAACTTAATAGGTAATAGTTTTGTGAACCTTTTCTCCATGAATCTTAGTTCTTTCACACCTCAAAGGCACCTGAAAATTCAGCGAAAACCTCTTTGCATTAAAATCAATGAACACTTTCACACTGGGGCGGGGCGGTGAAGAAAACTCCTGCAAACAGCATCTTTGGAGCGATAAAGGAGCCTCAAAAGCACACCTCTCCATTGAAATGAATGGAAAGCGCCTCAACATGGCTCTTTTGATTCACGTGACCTTCAAAAAAGCGCACTGCCAAGGCCTGAAAAGCACCCTGTGTTTTTTGGGGCAGTTTTTAAGCGCCTCAGTGTAAAGGGGCTCTTATTGATTTAGTTGCCTTCTCTCTGCAGTCCCCGTTTTATCCATTTTATGTGATTTACAGCCCAAAACGTGAGTTGACCTTCTTCCTTTTTTTAATATAGCTTATTTTAGAAAATGTTATCAGTTTACAAAAATAGCATAGAAGAACAGATATTCCACATGTAAGGAAAGGACATCAACATGGCTATGGTACAGATTTCCAAAATCACGCTACACAGGGGTGCACTGACGTGAACGAACAGGCGCCGTTGAAAATAATGTGATTTAAAGTGGGTGTAAATAAAAAAGGTGTGTGGCCATAAAAGTAAAACGTGCCCTATCCTGTGATGCAGTAAATCAGTGGTCGATGGGATGTGACCTTTCCTGGATAGTCACATGATGATGCAGGATGTCAGGGCTCGGAATGTGTTTTTTTATTTATTTTTTATTCTGAGCAGAAGCACAAACTGAAAGCTGCCATGGACTAGTATAATATCTAAGCACATTGGGATGGGCAGAAAAGGCTTGTATTCATTATGAAAAGGGAAATGCTGCATCAAAAGGTTAACTTGGTCTTTAGATGACTGCATTCTATAACTATGTATAATTTGTTTTATACAGTCATATGTTAATAACCGAGGTCCTCTTCCATCATTCAGGATCAGATACAGTCATGGATTCGTGGAAACGTCACCAACTGTCCTAGATCCATATTCATATTTGATGAGATGGACAAGTTGCATCAAGGACTTATTGACACAATCAAGCCGTTCCTGGACTATTATGAGCAGATTGATGGTGTGTCGTACCGTAAAGCTATCTTCATTTTTCTCAGGTACCAAGGAAAGGGGAAAAAATTCACTGTGTTTAAGTTTATGTATGATAAGCTGCATAAAGCAGATCAAAAGTCAAAGCTTGATTTTAAGGTCCATCCTCCTACCACAATGCTGTGTCAAAACATATATACTGTACCTGAAGAGGAATTTCAGTGTTTTTCTTATTTATTTATTTTTGCCAGCAACTGTAAACTGTAGCAGCTGACTTATAAAGATCAGGTACTTGCTAGTGCCTGGGGTCCAGCACTGTGTCCCTGCAGCTGGTTCTTCTTACCACTGAGGGTCCCTGGAGCTGCTGTCTTGGAAACGGAAAGGCAGCTGTGGCCTCCTGAGGAACAGCAGCTGGCTTCCCACTGCACCCTGTGGGGGTAGCAGTGGCCACTCTGCGATTGTCCCTGGAATTTCCTGATGCTAGTATCGGTATCGATACTGAGCAATTTGCCCAAGTACTTGTACTCGAGCAAATGCTTCACCCGATACCTGGACAGATCGGTGCTTGTAACTGAGCTGCCCCCTCTCCATTCATTTTCAGTGCAGCTGAGGCTGCAGAGAAAGGGACTGGGGAATCTGACATCTCTTTGAGACAGGGAAAGGGACCGGAGGACACGGAGGTCTGTTAAGACCCCTGATATCTCACCAACGCTCCCCAACAGGGTTGATGATAAATAAAAATAAAGAATTGCAATAATAAAAAATTGTTTTGTAAGAAACAAAATCTAAAATAAACACACTGACACCGTTCATAAAAAAAACTGACACAGTCCATGCGTCATCAGTGATGCATATTAGTACCACTGTCGCATGACAGTAAAAAAAAAGTATAGTAATCGGTATCGGCGAGTACTTGGGGAGGGGGGAGAAGTAGTGTACTTGAACTCTGTCTTAAAGAGGTATTGGGAGAATCACTTCCTGATTCCCTTACAGAAGATGGTGGCGGCAGCACACGAAAGCCGAGCGACTTTGGGTGAGGACATCGCGGGCACCCTAGACAGGTAAGTGTCCTTATATTAAGTCAGCAGCTGCAGTATTTGTACTTCCGCTTTACTACTACGAATGCAGATAAAACAAACTTTTGACTTTACAATAACTTTAAGGATTGCTCTGACAATGAATCAAATTCAGAATACTTTATTAATCCCTAAGGCAAATTATTAAATACACGTACAATCAACTAAGACAACACAAAATCACAAAAATAAACAAAACAAGACACAATAGAATGACCAATAACCGCAATTGCCAAAGAAAACTAAACTAAAACTATACTCTAATAAACCATCCGTGCTATTAACCACTTCAGCCCCGGACCATATTGCTGTCCAATGACCCGAGCACTTTTTGTGATTCGGCACTGCGTCGCTTTAACTGACAATTGCGTGGTCGTGCGACGTGGCTCCCAAACAAAATTGGCGTCCTTTTTTTTTTTTCCACAAATAGAGCTTTCTTTTATAGAAAATTTTCCTCAGTTTAGGCCGATACGTATTCTTCTACATATTTTTCGTTAAAAAAAATTTGCAATAAGCGTTTATTGATTGGTTTGCACAAAAGTTATAGCGTTTACAAAATAGGGGGTTTTATGTCATTTTTATTATTTTTTATATATATATATATATATATGTGTATATATATATATATAAATATATAATATATATATATATATATATATATATATATATATATATATATGTGTGTGTGTGTGTGTGTGTGTGTGTGTGTGTGTGTATATATATAATTTTTTTTTTTATTAGTAATGGCGGCGATCATTTTTTTTATTTTTTCAGTACTGCGACATTATGGCGGGCACTTCGGACTCTTTTGACCCATTTTTGGGGGCATTGGCATTTTTATAGCGATCAATGCTATAAAAATGCATTGTATTACTATAAAAATGCCATTGGCAGTGAAGGGGTTAAGTGTGTTCCTGGGTGTGTTCTAACTATATGGGGGGGGGGGGGGGTGGACTCGCTAGGGGAAATCACTGATCTTCTGTTCATACATCGTATGAACAGGAGATCAGCGTTTCCCCTGCTGACAGGAACGAGAGCTTTGTGTTTACACACAAAGCTCCCGGTACCCGCCGGGCTCAGGGGCAAGCGGGGACACCCTAGCGCCCGCTAAGGGCAGGACGTATAGCTACGTGCTCTCGCCCAGCAGTGCCACCGTCCCGCAGTAATATGACGGCGGGCGGTCGGCAACTGGTTAGAATACAACGAGTAAATAAAACAGAATTAAAGAAAATGAAACTATCAAAATAATACACTACTTTCTCTAGCATTGCCCAAAATCATAATTACTGGATATACTCGAGTATAAGCATAGGGTGTCGATCTGCGTGCCTCACTTTACCTCATTGTGTCCATGTCCATGCCTCACTGTGTCCATGCCTCGGCTGATGTTTAACATGATGTTTAACATGGGAGTCTATGGAAGGGGTGCCTGGGTTTGAAAAATCGGTGCTCCCCGGCCGCAGGTCTCCAGGACAGCAAACTTTGCACACTTGTAGAGGAAGAGTGGGGCTGCATGTGTTTGGAGTCCAGGAGACCTATGGCCGGTACCGGGTCCCCAAAGTCTGGTAAATCGAGTATAAGCAGTGGGGGGCATTTTCAGCACAAAAAAATGGGCTGAAAAACTTGGCTTATACTCGAGTATATACGGTAACCCAATACTAACAAACTATAAAAACTACATGAAAAATCCGGATCATAAACCAGATTAAAATCACAAGCAAGTGTCATGGTTTCTCTTCTAAACTTTCTCTAAGATTACTGATGATATTCTGATGTCAAATGTGAATATCTTGAGTTTTTTTTCCGTTAATTTTCTGTAGCATTTGCCAGCCTAGATTTTGTTTTTCAGAAGCAATGCTAATAAAATAATCTGTCTATGTCGTTTCATTGTACAAGCAAGGACTAGGCATGCAGCTAAAGGAAAGTAACTGTGCGCAGTGACCTGTACAACAAATGTAATACCTGACTTCTGGCACCCATGGTCTGAATTGAGGTTTTAGGTAGCCCACTTTCCACTTTGGCATGAGGACTATTTTTTTTTTTATAGATGCTTTTGATTAAAGGAGACATCCATCTTGAGCTCATTCGGCTAGGCTTTTCCTCTGGCTCACAGGAGTGTAGTTTGTAGTGCACTCCTGTGACCTGTTTTCAGCAGGGAACGGTCTAAAGTCCGCTTTCTGCTGACATCAGAATGATCAGTCCAGGCACCGCTTCATCTCAAGTCTTGAAGTCTGTATCCACCAGGTGCCTGGACGGATGGCTCTCAGTGAACCGCTAAGACAGCTGCTCCCCACCCCTCCACAGCTTAGCGCTCCAGTGAGTGGAGGCGCAGAGCAGGAGAGCTGCTGATTGACAGTCAGAAGCTCTCTGCTTGGAGAGCAGCAAGAACTGAGCCATTGGTGATGTTCAGTGTCTCAGTGAAAAGTTGCCGGGGGAGAGATGCTTCATCCACCTAGGTAAGTATTATTCTGCAAAAAAACAGGATTCTCCTTTTTTTTTTTCCTTCTCGTCTTTCAGGACAGCCGACCTTAATAAGATGGGCTCCTCCTCTTCCTTCAGGAAACACTGCGTCAGCCCATACATTTTCTCCTCCCCCCTGCCAGACCTCAGTTCTTAGTGTTTCCTCAGGAGGGGAGACACTGTGTAGGAACCAGGCTGTGCAGTCAGGGGACTGCAGATTTTTCTCATACATTTAGGGGGCACGGGCTTCCTAAAGACTATGGCAGGTACTTACCGTCACTTCACACCACCTCATTCCGTGTCGAGCGCGGCAGCAGGCTTGAGGGGGACCCCTATAGTGTCCACTGGACCGCGGCAGGGAAGCAGCTCCAGGTGCCCTGTCTTACAGGCCGCATTGTTATTTTGAATTTTGTGGGCCGAGTGGCGGGTGACGTCATTTCCGGCGGCAAGACGGAGGCTTTCCCTTTGACCCGCGACTTCTGGTTCCTGGTCGCTGATAGGGGCCCGGGCACGTGCTGGAGGAGTCGGGTACTCGTATGGGCGAGTGAGACTCGGCGGCAACCACCTGCAGCATGTTGGCGACCTCTCTGGAGCAGAGCCTGACTAAGGACACTACCTCCAGCCAGCCTAAGGTAAGGGCACCCTGGGGAGGGTTCTCTCTGCCTTAGGCTTGTCCCCCACATATACTGGGTACTAAACCCCCTGGGTGGTGGTGGGGGGGGGCCCTAGACAGGAAGTGTATATAACTAGCGCTCCCCCAGGATTGTAACCCTTTTAATGTGTGGGTGTTTTTTTTTTTTTTTTCCTGTCTTTCAGTAGAGTTTTGATAAATCCGGAGGGGAAAGACACATAGCTCAAAAAATAAATGTGCCTCCTGTAGGAACACTCTTGCAGAGTCCTGTCCTAAGGTTTTGTGTAGGGATTACATACACTCCTTAGTCAGGGAAAGAGATTTGTAGCAGGAAGCTAGTTTAGCAGCCTCAGTTAAGGAGCTCTCTTTCACTTTTGCTTCTTTCAAATCCTTTTTTGAGAGGTTGCAGCTGTTCCCACACAGGTTACAACCCAGCCAGAAGGCCAGGGCCTTGCTCCTGCCACACCTGATGCTACAGTTACGGCACTTGATCATGCAGGCCCTTCCCAGGTGAAACACTCTCTCCCAGAAAGTGCCGCCTCTGATTCCCAGGAGGAGTCAAACGGAGAGGACCAGGATGGGGAGTCCAGGAAACCCTCTAGTTATAAATTTGTCACTGGATGAGGTCGAGGACCTCTTAGGGGCGATTTACACAACCCTCGGCATTCAGGCCTACATAAAACAATTAACCCTCTACGACCAGATGTACAAGGGTCTGAGGGAGCAAAAAGGAGTGGCAGGATCCTGAAAGGAAACCCTTTTTCTCGGTCCCTTAAAAGGAGATTCCCCTTTTCAGATGATCCCACGTCCATTTGGAACAAGGCACCAAAATTAGATGCAGCCTTCTCGCAGGTTTCCAGAAACACCGATTTGGCGTTTGAGGATATGGGAACCCTGGCCTATGCCATGGATAAGAGAATGGCTTCTCTCTTGAAAGAAACGTGGGACTCTACAATTGGGAATCTAAAACCAGAACTGGCAGTTACGGTTGTGGCCCGTAATTTAGAGCATTGTCTCTCCAAGATACAGGAGCATATTGAGGCAGGAACGGATAAGAAAACCATCTTATGCTCCTTTCCTACAATCCTGCGAGGTATCGCTTACATAGAAGATGCCTCTGCGGAATCGGTCCGCATGTCGGCCAGGTCAGCAGCCTTGGCTAACTCGGCCAGAAGAGCCCTCTGGCTGAAAACTTGGCCGGGGGACATTGCCTCCAAAACCAAGCTGTGTGGCATACCTCTTATGGGGGACCTCCTCTTTGGCCCAGGTCTAGAATCAGTTTTAGATCGTTCAGCCGCCAAAAATAAGTCCTTTCCTCCCAAGCGTAAAATCCTTTGGACAGGGAAAGGGTTTCGTCCGCAAAGACGAAGAGGTGTTCCCAAACCTAAAGGCCAGAAGAAGGTCTGGACCCCCAGGCGTAGGGGCAGAGGGGATATTTTTTGCCCTCCTGACCAGCCCCCCAAAAAAACATGACGCCTGTCAGGGTGGGAGAAAGGCTGGGGGCCTTTCTCCCACAATGGGAGACAATTTCCCCCAACAGGTTCATTCTGGCGGTCCTAAGGATGGGGGTACCGCCTGGAATTTTCGTCACCACCCCCCCCCCCCCCCCCCCCCCAGAGATACCTAGTCACTCAGCTTCCCAGGGAAAGGGAAAAATCTGAAGCCTTACTGGGGGCCTTAAGGGAGCTAGAGGATCAAAATGTTGTCCTCAGAGTTCCAGAGGCGGAGGAAGGGAAGTGGTTTTACTCTCACATTTTTGTGGTAAGGAAACCCTCAGGAAAATTCAGGTTAATTCTGAATTTGAAACCCCTGAACAGGTCCATTGCGTACAGAAAATTTTGCATGGAATCAATTTTACAGTCCGGACCCTTCTCCCCCAGGATTGCTTTATGATATCTCTGGACCTCAGATGTGTATCTGCATGTCCCGATCGCAGAAGGGTCTCAGGGGTTTCTGCGATTAGCGATAGACCTAGGGGGAACTGTGGTGCACCTTCAGTTTCAGGCTCTGCCATTCGGTCTCAGTCTATCCTCTTCGCCCCGCGTATTTACCAAATTCCTGGCAGAGCCTATAGCATTTCTGCGACTTCAGGGAGTAGGCATCATAGCTTACCTGGACGACCTGCTCTTTTCGCAGCGTCTCCAGAGCAGCTATCCAGGGACCTGATATTGACAAAAAGAACCCTAACGGATCTGGGGTGACTTCTAAGTCCAGCCTGATTCCATCACAACTCATCACTTATTTGGTGTACCTTTTGGACTCCACCCTCCTATGGGATTTTCTCCCGTTGGAGAAAGCTCTGAAGTTGGACAGATCTATAGCCACCCTCCAGGGCAGTCATCAGGTGTCGATCAGATCCCCGATGTCGACCCTGGGGTTGTTGACGTCCACCCTCCCAGCAGTCCAGTGGGCAGGTCTTCACTTTCGGCCCCTACAGGCCTTCCTTCTAAGAATCTGGGATCACAGTCTAGAGCGCCTAGACACCTTAGTACAGGTCCCGGACCAGGTAAAGAGATCCCTCTGGTGGGTGGAGGAAGGTTTCCAATCTGTCGCAGGGTCATCTCTGGGTTATCCCGGTAGCTCGGGTGCAGGAATTTCTGCGGGAATGCGGCTCTCCTGGGCGAGAGCCCGTAGCTCTACGTCTGCTACTTTGCGGCCACTAGGGGGCAGGCGCTCGCCCCCGAGTCCGGCGCGCATTTTTTTAATATTAATCCAATGCATTTTATAGCCTTGCTTGCTAAAAAAAAATGCCAATGGTCCAAAAAATGTGTCAAAAGTGTCCGCCATAATGTCGCAGTACTGAAAAAAAAACGCTGATCGCCGCCATTACTAGTTAAAAAAAAAAAAAAAAAAAATAATAAAAATGCCATAAAACTTCCCCCTATTTTGTAAACGCTATAACTTTTGCGCAAACCAATCAATAAACGCTAATTGTGATATTTTTCGTTAAAAAAAAAAAAAAAAATGTAGAAGAATACGTATCGGCCTAAACTGAGGAAACATATTTTTTTTTATATATATAATTTTTTGGGGGATATTTATTATAGCAAAATGTAAAAAATATAGCATTTTTCAAAATTGTCGCTCTATTTTTGTTTATAGCGCAAAAAATAAAAACCGCAGAGATGATCAAATACCACCAAAAGAAAGCTCTATTTGTGGGAAAAAAAATTACGCCAATTTTGTTTGGGAGCCACGTTGCACGACTGCGCAATTGTCTGTTAAAGCGCCGCAGTGCCAAATCACAAAAAGTGCTCTGGTCATTCGGCAGCAATATGGTCCGGGTTAATAGCAGGAAAAAGGAAACCCGCACTATCTATAGTAAGGTTTGGCTTCGCTTTAACGCGTGGTGCCTAGAATTTTCCTGTTCAGTGCAGAGCCCCACATCCATTTTGGAATTCCCACAGTGTGGAGCAGATAAGGGACTTTGTTAGTACCCTCCAAAAGTAACGTCTCAGCTCTTAGTGTGTATTTAAAAAGACCCCTGGGTAGTCTGGTTTTTCAGGGCACTATCCAGACAGAGACCATCTCGGGGGGGGCCCCCCTTCCCCAGGTGGGACCTATCTTTAGTGTTACAAACTCCAACTGGTTCTCCCTTTGAGCCCTTAGACAAGTGTCTATTAACCCTTTCACGCCAAGCGAACACATATATGCGTCCTCGGCTTTTGGGGGTTATACCGTTATGATGCCTGCAGCTGCAGGCCTCATCCTGGTACCGTTGTTTAGAGCCGGCGATGGGCTATCCAAACATAACAACCGATGCGGCTAAAAGTTCTGCTAAGAGGGTCAGCGAGTTAGAAGCCTTGGCCGTTAGAGACCCTTTTTGTGTTATTTTTCCAGATCGAGTAATTTTTAAGACCGATCCAGCTTTTTTACCCAAAGTGACTATAGTTTCACAGAAGTCAAGAAGTAGTTCTACCTTTTTGTCCCAATCCCTCAGGTGAAGGGGAGTTACGGTTCAGTACGTTGGCTGTCAGGAGATGCATCCTGCACTACCTGGAGCTGACTAAAGTATTTAGAAAGTCAGACTCATTATTTGTTCTATTTTCTGGGTCCAGAAAAGGACCCAATGTGTCTCGGCGTACAATTGCCAGATGGCTTAGAGTAACCATTGGGAAGGCATATACTTTGGCTGGTAAAGAGATCCCTACAGGGATAAAGGCACACTCTACTCGAGCTTTGGCAGCTTCTCCGGCAAAAAGGGCTGGAGCTACGCCAGAACAGATATGCAAGGCAGCAACATGGTCCAGCTACGCCACTTTCGTAAAACACTATGGAGTAGACCTGGTGTCGGCAGGTGAGCAGGCCTTTGGGCGAAAGGTTCTGCAAGCCGTAGTCCCACCCTAGTTGGTAAGTGCTTGATTATCCTCTCAATGTTGGCTGTCCTGAAAGACCAGAAGGGAAAATTGGAGTTGCGCTTACCGGTAACGTCCTTTTCAGTAGTCTTTTAGGACAGCCCTGGTTACCCACCCGAAGGATTGGAAGTCTCGTTGAAAGACCAGGAACGCAGTATGATAATGATGTATAACTGTGGATTATTAATGTGTTCTTGTGTCTCCCCAGCTGACCGGAGGTGATCGTATACAAACTAAGGTCTGGCAGGGGGAGGAGAAAATGTATGGGCTGGCGCAGTGTTTCATGAAGGAAGAGGAGTAGCCTATCTCTCAATGTTGGCTGCCCTGAAAGACTACTGGAAAGGACGTTACCGGTAAGCGTTTTAATGGTTGAACAAAAATAAAGATAAAAAAAATGTAATCAAGTCCCAAGATATGGATCTTTTATCTCCTGAAAAGACTGTCACTTTGTCCACTCATCAGGTTTTTCTTTTTACATTTTGCTGTGTTAGGATAAAAAGGGGAAAAAAACACTTCCTGATGTAATTTGCTCTGTTTCCATTAGCAACGCAGGAGGCGAGTTTATCAATAGAGTGGTGCTGGGATTCGGAAAAAGGAGAGAGGATCTAGAGCTGCAGGATCTGGAGTCTGCGCTTTCTGTCGAATTATTCAACAACAAAGATAGTAAGTGCTATTGTGTCAGAATATCAAAAAAAATAATTGTAGCTCAATTTTGTTTTATTTTATTATTGTAATTCAGAAAGGCATACAAAAAGTTATCTCAAATGCTTACAAAAGATTCTAACAATACAAGTAGGCTTATAAGTCTTAATTTACATCTCTAATCCTAGCAAGAGAAGAGGTGGAAATAACTCATAACAATGACTTTAAAGTGCTAGTAAAGTTTATTTTTTTTTTTTTTCAAATATGTAGTTTTTATTAATGCCCAACATGGGCTACGACAAATCAATACAAACATATACAAGGGGAACATTCAGAAAACAAATAGTAGAGGGAGGGGGACATCATCAACAATATCACGAGGAGTAGGGGTATTGCACAATCTCAAAAAAGAAACGTATTGTATATCAAACCAACTAATACCTCATTAGGTGTCATCCCAGGGCCGTAGGAACCTGCCAACAGTGAGACCTTCATGCAACAACAAAGGTCCACAAGCCCCAGTCACTCCACGCCACCCCCCCTAGCCATCCCCCACCCCCAGGGGGAGCACATCTCCGGGAACAAGGTAGGGGGCAGGAGGGGGGGCAGTCACATGTAGGGAATCAGGGAGCCCTGTTTGGGTCAGGACGGCCCCTAAGTCAATCTGTGTATGAAACATTATGACATCGCCTTGCAGGGTGATTTTTACTATTACTTTAAGTCAGGTCCAGGGTTAAATGCATTAATGAAAGTGAGGCAGGCTATCGCAAGATCAGAGCTGAGCATTTTAATGTAAAATTGTCAGTTCAGTCCAATCTGTGTTGGTGACCTGGCTGCTGGGATTTGTTATGTCCTGTGCTGCAGGTAAACCACATAATTCAGTAATAAATGTGTAAGGTGACTAGATATTTAGTGCTCACTGCTTTTTGTTTTTGGGTGCCGTTTAAAATAAAAGTGTTCTCTAAGGATGTGAGCCTGAGCACATGCAACAAAAAGAGTGCCTTAAACACAAAAAAAAGTATTCTGGAACATTAAAGGGGTTCTAAAGGTACAAGTTTTTTTACCTTCATGCATCCTATGCATGAAGGTAAAAAAACATCTAGCAGCACCGCCCCCCGTTGTACTTACCTGACCGTTCGAATCTCCCGGGCGCGTCCACGTCGTCCTCTTCGGTTCCCAGCCTGGCCGTTGATTGGCTAGGCTGGGCGGATTGATAGCAGCGCAGCCATTGGCTAGCGCTGCTGTCAATCAGGGTGGATGACACGGCGCGCTGGGGGGCGGAGCCGAGTGATACAGTCGGCGGCTATGGCCGCCGCTGTATCACGGGAGCGCGCTCGCAAAAGCTTTCCTCCATGCGAGCGCCCTCGCATGAAGAAGGAAAGCTTTTGCGAGGAGGAGCCCAGACAGCCGCCGAGGGACACCAGAAGACAGGTTTCCGGGCCACTCTGTGCAAAACGAACTGCACAGTGGAGGTAAGTATCACATGTTTGTTGTTTTTTTTAAAAAAATCCCTGACTTTAGTGACCCTTTAAGTTCCTTTTGCCTTCAGTAATGGCAAACAAAAGCTGTAGGGACAGCCCAGTATAACTCCTTTCATTATGCCTCATTTTTTTTTTTTTGCTAGTGTTTTTAGGAAAATGGATGTGTTCTCTATGCTCTGAGGGAAGCAAACCAATTTTATATTACTTTTTTATTTTTTATTTTAATCTAAAGCTTCTCTGTAGCTTTGACCTGGGGGGGGGGGGGGGGGGGTCACATGGGAACCCTGCCAGAAATAAGCAAGGCCAGTTTGTGATGTTGCCCTCTAAGCACTGGTCTTCTGCATTAGTTGCTCACCTAGGCAGTCAACTCCATAGCAGTGGCTTACATCAACCACCAAGGAGGAAATGGCCATCTCTCGGTTCACAAGAGAAATAGATCAGATTCTGGATTCGGTGGAACTACACATTTTTTGCTCTGACAACCATGCACACTCCAGTCATCAGTCTGAATTTCAGAGTTGTCGTTTTCTCCTCAAGGTGTTACTGGACTTCTTTTGCAAGTTGGGGGGCTTGGGACATGCACTTCCTGGCTTTCACATTTAGTAACAACAAGAACATGTTTGTCTCAAATTCCATTGATCCTCTAGACTTTGCAGTGGATGGTCTGGTGACTCTGTGGGTAAAGGTACGCTTTTGAAGCTCCTTACTCTGCATAATCACAATGGAGGGCTTTTGTTGATTCTCTTTGCAGTTAACTGGCGCAGGAGGTTTCCCAAAGGTCTGGTTGCCACGCTCTTGAAAGCTATGAAATTGGCCCCTTGCAAAGTCCACCATTGCACTGGGGAAGCATTTTTCTCTTGGTGCGAGTAAATTCCATCCCGAAATTGTCCGTGGGACAAATCCTGCCTTTTCTTCAACATGGTGTGGATCAAAGTTTCGATTTGAATACCATTTTAAGGTTCAAGTCTCAGCCTTAGAAGTTTTTTTTTTTTTGAGAGAGAGTGAACGCCTCAGTCCTTAGTGAAGGCCTAAGTACCAGCTGTTGCTCACATTGCTCCTCCTGTACATCCTCCAGTGACCCTCTGGGATCTTAACTGGGTAATCCCCTTTTGAACTTATTAAGGATATCCCTCTTTCATTACTCACAAAGTTGCCTTTCTTGTTCCATCACTACTTCAAGACTAAATTTCCGAATTTGGGTCCTTAAAGGGTCACTAAAGGAAAAAAGTTTTGCTGAAATTACTGTTTACAGGGTATAGAGACATAAAAGTTAACTGATTCCTTTTCAAAATGATTAAAAATAGATAAAAATCAATCATATAATGTGCCTGCAGGTTAGTTTCACTTTTGAACTGGCTTCATGTTTCTGCAACGTAGAAATAGA
This sequence comes from Rana kukunoris, assembly GCA_029574335.1. Taxonomy (NCBI): domain Eukaryota; kingdom Metazoa; phylum Chordata; class Amphibia; order Anura; family Ranidae; genus Rana; species Rana kukunoris. Next base: position 182,870,033 of record CM056057.1, read on the forward strand.
CACACAGAACAAAAACAAACAAATCCAGGGCAGTGTTTTGTTTTTAAAATTAATCTGATTGGTTCTTGGAAGTTTTAGACACACAGTAATGACCGCTTAAATCATCGCGAGAAAGCTCCCAGTATGGTGGTTATAAGGAAACAGACAAGCAGGAAGTGTGGAGAACAGAGCAGAATTACAGCAACTTCAAAGCAAAAACGAACAATAAGGACATTAAACCAGTACTGCAGTAAGGTAAAGGAAGCTATTTAGCTGAAAAAAGAAAATCCTTTAGTGATCCTTTAACCTGCAAAGAACCATTTCTTGTTCTACGCAAAACAAAAAGGTTGCTTTTGAGATCCAGGGTCTATTTGCCTCCCAAGGTGGTTCTTTCTTTTGCCTTAAAGTGGAACTTTAGTCAGAAATTTGAGCCCTACTAGATCACTTGGCTCCTTTTGCAGGTATCGCTATGTAAAACACTAAAAAATTAATGCCTATACTCCGCACATGCTCGGTTGTGCTGAAAATAGGAGCCAGTAGAGGCCGATCTGCTGACAACCCAAAGATACGGTATACTGCTGCCCAGGGGCTCTGGGCTTCAGCAAAATGGGAGCCTCCAGCCAAAAGAAACATGAGCAATGCTGGAGGCAATTTATAGTATGCACTAGTTTTGGTTGCAAAATGTATTAATGTGGAATGTAAGCTCCTTGCTAAAGAACATTATTTTTTATGACGTTGTTATGGGTAAGGTTCCGCTTTACAGTGGGGGGGCATGGTTCTACAATCTTTGTTCTACTCCATCTTAAGGAGATTTGCCTCTATTATCTATATGTGGTACACACTGTTTGAGTTTATTTCTCAGCTGAAGCTTCCCTTTACAGTCCAATATGTCTTTGTTTATTGCAGGACCCCATGTAATCACAATGACATTTGGACTATAAAGGGCCATCTAATTTTAAGGCTTGACAATATTTATTGATTTAGCGGATGCAACCCAATCTTTTATATTTTACCAAAAAATTAGGTATAATATTGTGTTTGCACTAAAATTCAATTCAATGTATTTTTTTTCCCCTCAAAATATGCATTTGACAAGTAGCTGTGCAAGTATCGTGTAAAAAAAAAAAAAAAAAAACTGAACTGTCACTATTCTCAGAAAAAAAATATATATATACTGTATTTATTGGCGTATAACACTCTATTTTCAGTGTAAAAAAAGTGGAAAGTTTTTTTTTTTTTTTTTTTTTTTCCTGAAACTTCCTTCTTAAAGTTATGGTGTGTGTGTTATACACCGGTAAATGTTTATGGGTTTAAAAAAAATTATAATTTGTCCCAGTAGTAAACAATTTGTTAAAGAATATTATATTTTGATTGAATATGGTAGAGAAGATGACTCATTCCATTGTTAATCCACCATGTTTTTATCCCCAGGTGGCTTTTGGCACAGCAGCCTGATTGACAAGAATTTAATAGACTTCTATGTCCCTTTTCTACCACTGGAGTACAGACATGTAAAGGAGTGTGTCATGGCGGAGCTAAGACATCAGGGCTTAATGCCTGATGAAGAGTTGGCAACCCGTGTGGCCGATGAGATGACTTATTTCCCCAAGGATACTCGAATGTTCTCTGATAAAGGCTGTAAAACTGTCACAACAAAGCTGACCCTTCATCTCTAGTCACTGCTGTCTGGTTTAGCCAGCTGCTGGTCAGCGAAGGCACGATCTTCTCGCTTTATCCTTGTACTGGGAACTCAAGATTTGGGTATTTCATGAATGACTGGTGCATGTTCAGCCATGCTTCTCAGGTATTCCCCAGTGCTACCTCCATTGGTAACCATATGAAGGTGAAAGTATCCCTTGACTCCTCTTACAGTCCCCCTTTTTTTTCCCTGGTGTATTTAGCCTATCTTGAGTAACCCTACACATTTTATGGACGAATATTCATGTTTGCATAAACCTGATCCTAAATTGGTCTCTTGTAATATTGACATTTTGGCCCACCAAAACTCAACTGATTCAGCCAACAAATTTCTAATTTGGCAAATACGTTTTATCTTGTTTTCTATACTAATACTGGTTTGATATCGAGGAGCGCAAATTCTTACTTTGGGTAAAAACAAATTATTAAAAAAAAAAAAAATTTTTATATACGCATCAAATACATTTTTTTCCCACGCTACAAAAAATAAATAAAAAATCTTGCAAGACTTTACCTTGTAAATTTTTATAATCACAATTTTGCCTAAATGTGGATTGATTTTGAATACTATTTTTATGTTATTTTTTGTTTTGTTGCAAGAATGCAAACTGTCACATTTTGCATGTTCTCTCAACCAAACTGTCGAGATGGCAGCTTCCGTGGCTGGAAAGGAGGCTTTAGTTCAGCTTTAAACTGCTCACCAGTCTTTGACATTTTTGACTACTCCTCCATGCAACATTCTTCCAGTTACAACATGCATGTGGGTTTCCTGGTATGAAGTGCCAGATTCCAATCCTGCTTAAAAATTTCAATGGGGATCAAATCTTGGTTTGTTTGGGGCTGGCCAGATCTTTCTTTTTGTGCAGTAAAGGTTTTTTTACCTTAACGCACATCCTATGTAGGTTAACCTGGTGCTATCCCATTCTGATCTATCTAGCCCTGTAAAGAAGAAATCACTATACATCCCCTTTTTTTTAATCCGATCCGGTTTTCAGCGGCAGAAGCTCTGCAGAGGACACTGCCAACAATGGCTGTGAAATGAATGGGGAGTGATGTCCCCCATAGAATTACTATTCTATGAAGATTTTGAATGTCTGTAGATGCAGGCATTTTAGTGTTAGGGTGGACTTCTACTTTAAAGACTGGTTGTTTTTGCCCCAAATGGTCTGCTCTCAGCCAGAACTGACCACTTCTGATTTTTAATTCAGATTTAAATGGATTTTTCCACTAAATATGAGATTTCATTATTCTTACTCACCATCTGCATATTGTAGAACGTGGAATTATATTTCACTGGTGTCACAGGTAAGATGTGGGTTCAGTTCATCCGTGGTTTTGCATCGTCGTCGTCGTCGTCGTCATCGTTTTATACAAGTAATTATAAAGAATAGAAAACATCAGTTTGCAATTTTAAGGTCTAAAACAAATGACATCAGACCAGGAAAGTATGATGGAAGAAATACAAAGGCTGCTGTTGCTTATCTCTTTCTGGCTGTGATGTAGATCCTGCGACTTCATTCCTTTCCAATCGCTGACTGGAGAGGGGTACGCAGGGATCTGACTTCACCTGCCAGTGAAAGCTAGAATGTTCCGGAGGTCAGAAACGGCAGCTTAAACAAAAAATGTTTTAAGGTCAATGATTTTTAACCTGATGTTGATAATGATTTATATTTTTAACTGCACAATCTTTTTGTTTTATAATTAAATAAACATTATTATTTTTTTTTTTTAATAAACACAGATCCTTTTTTTTTCACTTGTTGTCTTTGATTGTCATTTTGTGAACGGAGGGAGTTGGAAGATCTGTGGATGTGTATTTTGCATGTAAGCTACAGTTTTTTTTTTTTAAATCAGGAGATAAAAGGGAAACTGAAAAAATGTGAGCTCCATCTGCTGGCTGCTTGTAAGAATACATAACTACTGTGATACTCTTAGGCTAGATACACACTATTGCGTTTCGAGCATACTGCATTGGTGCAGACACAGTGGGCTATTCATTTGATTGGGCTTCTGTACCTGCAGAAAATGCAGGTAAAAGCTACCTTTTTATTAGGGCTGTGCAAATTAACTTTTAATTAATCGATTAATCTTTAATTTTTTTGATCGATCAAAATATTTTTGATCGATTAAAATTATTTTGATTGGTACTCGCCTCTCCGCCGGCTTCTGGGCCTTCAGGGAGTTCTGTCGGAGATCCAGTAACGTCACGGACACCGGTGGGGCTTGCCGTGTCCATCTGAAGGGCTCCTTAGCTGTGCCTTCATATCTGCATGGTGGCGGACCTTACTATCTGCCACATAGTAGCTGTTACACTTCCCTCTATCACTTCCTTTTATTAACCTGGGATTTTACAACCATCCACTGGGAGTTGTGATAGTTCCCTTCATGGGACAGCTACATGCCGACGGACTGATGGTAACCTCTCCTCATCTGGATTCAGCAGTGGTATTGTTGTACACATTTTTATACCAGTATCATACTTGGCTACATATTTTTATGACTGCTTTTGGTACCGTTTGGTATTACTCGCACCATTTTTACAGTTTATGTAGCTATATCGATTTTATCTCCAGTGCAATATTTATTTTGTTACCTACTTGAAGACTATAAAAGTTTTAATGCTATTCCCATTGAGCGCTGACTTTGTGTGTTTTTTGTATCCTGCTGTTGGCAGCTGCACTGGAAATCAGCCTGCAAGGAGATCAGCTAAAAGTAGTTGGATCTGTATGTGCGTTATAATTAATCAAAATTAGTCGATTAATCGATTAAAATAAAAAACGATTAATCGAACACAAAAATTTTGATCAGTAACAGCCCTACTTTTTATAAATAAACCCGCATTGGAAACCACCCTGAATTTCCTTTAAATTGGGGGGCATTATGAATTTGTGGCATCTGCAAAAGTGCAGTGCATTTTGGCTGCAGGTGCATAAATGCATGTGATTTACATGCTCACCTACAACAACAATGTGAACCTAGCCTTAGGGTGTCACATGTACATGAAAGAGCATAATATACTGTATATTTTTTCTTATCGTCCATGGACAGTCACAGCTCCTTAACTCTTGACAAGTGGGTTATGTTCCTGTTCCCAGGAGAGGATTAGGCAGAAACATGTTTGTTAAAGTAACATATTTATCTGAGTTGAACAGCCCCACCCAGGGGGCGGTCTCTCTAAACATAACCTTCCTCCCTTCAGCATGCAGCCTCCATTTTTTTTTTCTGCCTAGCAAAGGAGGACATATGGCTTCCCTTCGGCCCAGCGCCCTGAAAATGTTTTTCTTTTTCTTTTATTCTTGAGAATCTTCTATCAACTGTCGGCTGAGAGACGGGCTGTATATATAGATCCTTTGTAATTTTCCTCAGTCTGGCCAGCTACCAGGAGCACACCTTTGCAAAGAAGCTGGGTCTGCCATGACATACCCCATGACTCCTGGGGTGGCCGGTGAGCTTTCGCTCCAGGGTCCACATATGACTGGGCTGTGGTGTTGTCTCGCTCACAGTGGACCGGGCCAACAGCTACTCTAACATGGTTGTATGCCTGTCTGGAATGCATCAGTGGGTCCTTGCATGGACGGGTAAGTTCAGTCCTGCCAGCCCCGGCGGGTCGGTACGGCTGACCATTCCTGGGTTTCGGGGGTCTTTCTATACGCCATTCCCTGCTCTGTCTTGTTTCCTCTACTGCAATACTATGCTGCTGCCAGGGGGGGACTCGTGGGGGGAGGGCTCCTCACCAGGGGACTGTGGGGTGTCTTGTTTTTGCCACTGTAAGCCCCTGATAGCCTTCCCTTCCTCATTTCTCTGCCATTTTGGCAGCGCAGTTCCATTATGTTGTACTTTTTTTATTTATTTTTTTGCATTGCAAAATTCCATTGGCAGCCATTTTGTTGTGGCCGTGCTATGGCGCAGTTTGCTATTGTGGTCGGCCATTTTACTGTGGCAGTGTCCTGTGGCCATCTTCGACGTGGTTTTTGGCCTCTAGTGCTGGTTCCTACAGCACGCAGCACAGGTCTCCTCACGATTACCTCACAGCTTTACCTCCTAGGTTTTTTTTCTCTCACATATGCTGTGTACTGAGGACGGGCAGTGCGGAGGTGATCTTTTCGGGTTCAAGATAGTTTCTTTCCTCTCCACTGAAAATATATTTTCCCTCCCAGTTTCCCTCTCCTTCCGGCTCGTCGGTCTGTTGAGGGGAAATTTTACCCATTCTGCAGGATCAGAGGTTTCAGGGATTTTTTTTAAATCAAAACAATGTTTATCGAGCATAAAAAAAAGGGGTTACAGATAAATGAATATCAAGTGCAACGGACACTACACATTCGGATACAGAGCATTGTCGTACATACGGGTGATATAGTTGCATGCAAAAGCTGACATGAGATGGAAGTAAAGAAGTGTGGGTCCATGAAAGAGAACACCTGGGGCACACATGGGGGAACACTGCTAATCAGAGACCTAACAGGTAGAGGCCTCCCCCAGCCACCTGTCCCAAACCTTATCGGGACAACCCCTATGTACATACAGAAGTTTTTTGTAGGCCAAGGTAGCATTAACCGCTCCGATCCAGGTTCCAGGGATTTTATTCAAATCTGTTTGTGGTCCCGGAGAAGGATGGGGTCCGTCCAATTTTGGACCTAAATGCCTTTATGAGAGTAAGGAAGTTCCGCATGGAATCCATTTGGTGGTAGCTGTGCTCCATTGGGCGGACTTTCTAGCGTCCTTGGACATCAAGGCCACATACTTGCATGTCCCAATATGCTTAAGTGACCAGAGGTTTCTATGCTTCCTGATAGTGGTCCTCCCCTATCAGTTTGTGTCAGCACCAAGCGTTTTCACTAGGTTGCTCGAACCGATCCTAGCCTTTCTGAGACAGCGAAGCATTGCTATTGTGGGCTACTTAGACAACCTTCTTCTGAGAGCAGCTTCTGGCTCAGAATTAGGGGAAGATGTGTCTATAGCCAGCCAGACCCTCCAAGAAGATAAGGGGGGAGTGTTGCCTCCAAAAGGGGTAAGGGAGAAGTTGAGGGAGGACTGTATGACTAAAGACACAAGCTGCTGACACTATGCGTCTGAAGTACATTGGTTAAAAATTGTTTGATTGGAATTTTCAAGGCACTGATGAGAAGGCATGTATAAGATAAAGTATTTATTACATAAAACAATACAAGTATAAAAACAATGGGACAGGCCCCACAATTCAGGCACAATTTCAGGTATTTGAAAGGACAAAACCGTATGGGTCTAATGCGTGGAACCGATCTGCAACCTCAACCGGTTTCGCGGACCGCTTCTTCAGGAGGATCTATATAAATATGCATAATTTGTAGAAAAAAAACAAGCATGATTTAAACAAATGTAAAAACGACATTCAGAGAACAGTAAGCATGGTGCTATCTTGGAGGCAAGGACACACTCACCTAAGGCGGCGGATAGCTTGGAATAAATCACTCTCGATCACACCCCCCCCCCCACACACACAATGGCTCACGCAGTGGAAGCTGACATAAGGGGGGGGGGAAAGCACAAGAGGGACATGGGAAAGAAAAAAAGATGGGAGGAAAAGAAGACTAGAAAAAGGATGGGGAAGGAAGGTGTAGGGAAACGGGAGGGGGAAGGGAAAGGAAGGGGAAAAACGGAAAGAAAGGAAAAGGGGGGGGGGGGGAGAAATAAGGAGGTAGATGGATGAGGGGGGGGTGGGGAAAGGTAGGGATGAGGGTGAACCAGGACAAGAGGGACAGGGGAGAAAGAGAACTGGAGGAAGAAATGAATAGAAAAAGGATTAAAGGGAAGGGGAAAAGGAGAGGAGAGATAAGGGGGTGGAGGGATGGGGGGGGGGGGGAAGGTTGGGATGAGAGTGAGCTAGGGCCTAGAAAAAAAAAAAGAAAAAGGGAAAAGAGAGAAAGGAAGAAAGAAGGAAAAAAGGAAAAAGAAGAAAGGAAAGAGAAAAAGAGGGGGGCAGTTTAACAAAGAAACAAGGAGAGGTAAGGGGGGGAGTGTTACCTCCAAAAGAGGTTGTTACCTCCAAAAGAGGTAAGGGGGAGTGTTACCTCCAAAAGAGGTAAGGGGAGGGTTACCTCCAAAAGAAGTAAGGGGAAGTGTTACCTTCAAACGAGGTAAGGGGGGGGGGTGTTACCTCCAAAAGAGGTAAGGGGGGGAGTGTTACTTCCAAAAGAGGTAAGGGGGGAGTGTTACCTCCAAAAGAGGTAAGGGGGGAGTGTTACCTTCAAAAGAGGTAAGGGGGGGGGAGTGTTACCTCCAAAAGAGGTAAGGGCCGAGTGTTACCTCCAAAAGAGGTTGTTACCTCCGAAAGAGGTATGGGGGAGCGTTACCTCCAAAAGAGGCAAGGGGGGAGCGTTACCTTCAAAAGAGGCAAGGGGGGGAGTGTTACCTCCAAAAGAGGTAAAGGGGGAGTGTTACCTCCAAAAGAGGTAAGGGGGGAGTGTTACCTTCAAAAGAGGTAAGGGGGAAGTGTTACCTTCAAAAGAGGTAAGGGGAAGCGTTACCTCCAAAAGAGGTATGGGGGGGTGTTACCTTCAAAAAAGGTAGGGGGCGGGGTGTTACCTCCAAAAGAGGTAAGGGGGAGCGTTACCTCCAAAAGAGGTTTTTACGTCCAAAAGAGGTAAGGGGGAGCGTTACCTCCAAAAGAGGTTGTTACGTCCAAAAGAGGTATGGGGGGGAGTGTTGCCTCCAAAAGAGGTAAGGGGTGAGTGTTGCCTCCAAAAGGGGTAAGGGGGAAGTTGAAAAAAAGGGGGGGACCTTATCACTAAAGACACAAGCTGCTGACACTATGCGTCTGAAGCAGTGGCGGCCCGCCCATAGGGACACACGGGCGCCGCCCCCCCCTCCCGCAGTCACAAAAAAAACGGGCCCTTTAAGAACTTTTATTCGGCTAAAATGTCATTTTGACATTTTAGCCGAAGTTCTGGCGGGCCGTCTATAGCGGGCGCTGCAGCGCCACCCCCTCTCGCAAATAAAACACGTTCAATGCAATGCATTGAACGTGTGTTATTGTTGCCAGCTGCCTGGTCTATTCATATAACCGGACATGGGTCGCCAGTTACCTGAATAGCGGCAGCTGGTTGGCTGAGGGGAACTGCCTATCAAAGCCAGCGGCTCTGATAGGCTTTTCCAGTACTGCCCTCTGGCTCTCGGAAGTCTATACTCGGAGCGCAGGCAACCTGCGGTCCTTGCATAAGACTGACGGCCGTTTCAGCCAATCAGGTTCCCGGATTCTGGTTATCAGGAACCTGATTGGCTGAAGCTTCTCCACGGCGGCAGAAGACATCAAGGGAGGACATGGAAGCGTCAGGTAAGTGTTTTTTTTACAGGGAAAGGGGCATCATGGGGCACAGTGGTGACAATGAGCACAGTGGCATGGGGCACAGTGGTGACAATTGATGGCACAGTGACTGCATATGATGGCATGGCACAGTGGTGACAATTGATGGCACAGGGACTGCATATAATGGCATGGCACAGTGGTGACAATTGATGGCACAGTGGTGGCGTTTGATGGCATGGCACAGTGGTGACAATTGATGGCACAGTGACTGCATATGATGGCATGGCACGGTGGTGATACTTGATGGCACAGTGACTGCATTTGATGGCATGGCACAGTGGTGACAATTGATGGGCACAGTAGCTGCTTTTGATGGCATGGCACAGTGGTGACAATTGATGGCACAGTGGTGGCGTTTGATGGCATGGCACAGTGACTGCATATGATGGCATGGCACAGTGGTGACAATTGATGGCACAGTGACTGCATTTGATGGCATGGCACAGTGGTGACAATTGATGGGCACAGTAGCTGCGTTTGGCATGGCACAGTGGTGACAATCGATGGCACAGTGGTGGCGTTTGATGGCATGGCACAGTGGTGACAATTGATGGCACAGTGACTGCATATGATGGCATGGCACAGTGGTGACAATTGATGGCACAGTGGTGGCGTTTGATGGCATGGCACAGTGGTGACAATTGATGGCACAGTAGCTGCGTTTGATGGCATGGCACAGTGGTGACAATTGATGGCACAGTGGTGGCGTTTGATGGCATGGCACAGTGGTGACAATTGATGGCACAGTGACTGCATATGATGGCATGGCACAGTGGTGACAATTGATGGCACAGTGACTGCATTTGATGGCATGGCACAGTGGTGACAATTGATGGCACAGTGACTGCAATTGATGGCATAGCACAGTGGTGACAATTGATAGCACAGTGGTGGCGCTTGATGGCATGGCACAGTGATGACAATTGATGGCACAGTGGCTGCATTTGGTGGCATGGCACAGTGGTGACAATTGATGGCACAGTTGCTGCATTGCATGGCACAGTGGTGACAATTGATGGCACAGTGGCTACATTTGGTGGCATGGCACAGTGGTGACAATTGATGGCACAGTTGCTGTGTTGCATGGCACAGTGGCTGCATTTAATGGCATGGCACAGTGGTGACAATTGATGGCACAGTTGCTGTGTTTGATGGCATGGCACAGTGGTGACAATATATGGCACAGTGGCTGCATTTGGTGGCATGGCACAGTGGTGACAATTGATGGCACAGTTGCTGTGTTGCATGGCACAGTGGCTGCATTTGATGGCATGGCACAGTGGTGACAATTGATGGCACAGTTGCCGTGTTTGATGGCATGGCACAGTGGTGACAATTGATGGCAGAGGTGCTGTGTTTGATGGCATGGCACAGTGGTGACAATTGATGGCACAGTGAAAGCATATGATGGCATGGCACAGTGGTGACAATTGATGGCACAGTGACTGCATATGATGGCATGGCACAGTGGTGACAATTGATGGCACAGTGGTGGCGTTTGATGGCATGGCACAGTGGTGACAATTGATGGCACAGTGACTGCATATGATGGCATGGCACAGTGGTGATACTTGATGGCACAGTGACTGCATTTGATGGCATGGCACAGTGGTGACAATTGATGTGCACAGTAGCTGCGTTTGATGGCATGGCACAGTGGTGACAATTGATGGCACAGTGGTGGCGTTTGATGGCATGGCACAGTGACTGCATATGATGGCATGGCACAGTGGTGACAATTGATGGCACAGTGACTGCATTTGATGGCATGGCACAGTGGTGACAATTGATGGGGACAGTAGCTGCGTTTGGCATGGCACAGTGGTGGCGTTTGATGGCATGGCACAGTGGTGACAATTGATGGCACAGTGACTGGATATGATGGCATGGCACAGTGGTGACAATTGATGGCACAGTGACTGCATTTGATGGCATGGCACAGTGGTGACAATTGATGGCACAGTGACTGCAATTGATGGCATGGCACAGTGGTGACAATTGATAGCACAGTGGTGGCGCTTGATGGCATGGCACAGTGATGACAATTGATGGCACAGTGGCTGCATTTGGTGGCATGGCACAGTGGTGACAATTGATGGCACAGTTGCTGCGTTGCATGGCACAGTGGTGACAATTGATGGCACAGTGGCTACATTTGGTGGCATGGCACAGTGGTGACCATGAATGGCACAGTTGCTGTGTTGCATGGCACAGTGGCTGCATTTAATGGCATGGCACAGTGGTGACAATTGATGGCACAGTTGCTGTGTTTGATGGCATGGCACAGTGGTGACAATATATGGCACAGTGGCTGCATTTGGTGGCATGGCACAGTGGTGACAATTGACGGCACAGTTGCTGTGTTGCATGGCACAGTGGCTGCATTTGATGGCATGGCACAGTGGTGACAATTGATGGCACAGTTGCCGTGTTTGATGGCATGGCACAGTGGTGACAATTGATGGCAGAGGTGCTGTGTTTGATGGCATGGCACAGTGGTGACAATTGATGGCACAGTGGCTGCATTTGGTGGCATGGCACAGTGGTGACAATTGATGGCACAGTTTCTGTGTTTGATGGCATGGCACAGTGGTGGCAATTGATGGCACAGTGGCTGTGTTTGATGGCATGGCACAGTGGTGACAATTGATGGCACAGTGGCTGCATTTGGTGGCATGGCACAGTGGTGACAATTGATGGCACAGTTTGTGTTTGGCATGGCACAGTGGTGACAATTGATGGCACAGTTGCTGTGTTGCATGGCACAGTGGCTGCATTTGATGGCATGGCACAGTGGTGACAATTGATGGCACAGTTGCTGTGTTTGATGGCATGGCACAGTGGTGACAATTGATGGCACAGTGGCTGCATTTGGTGGCATGGCACAGTGGTGACAATTGATGGCACAGTTGCTGTGTTTGATGGCATGGCACAGTGATGACAATTGATGGCACAGTGGCTGCATGTGATGGGCACAGTGAGGCTGCAATATTTTTTTTTGATGGCAGAGGTGCTGTGTTTGATGGCATGGCACAGTGGTGACAATTGATGGCACAGTGACTGCATATGATGGCATGGCACTGTGCCATGCCATCAACGGTCACCACCGCTTACGACCTTCCATCCATTCACGACAAGCTTATCTGACACACTCCGACAATATTGCATACACGATCCATATCCATTCCCATAAACAAGACGAGACTCAAGCTCTGCACTTGCTTCAAAGATATGACAATTTATTGGTATTTTATCAGCTTCTTATACAGTCTCAAGCATAATGCAGTCTGTCACAGGACAATGTAGTCTCCACCCCCCTTCACACCATGGGGGGCTTCAATCACACTCTAAAAGGCATTCAGGTAAGCTAACCATGTAGACTTGTTGGCACCGTATCTTCAATAGTGTTCAATTAACCTTGAATAGTAACACAGACATCTAGTTGAATAAGTTCTCTAGACAGCTTTATCACACAATGGCAGAGTCTTGTGAGAGTGGGTGCAATCAACACCTTCAATGGAATGTCTTTACAGTGAATAGCCAACACCTTAAGATATTTCAATAGTCTATTATACAAAGGTATGACTCACTGGCTGGCTGACCTGGTCATGTCATCATGAACTCCTTGTGATATCTCAGTCCTGAAATATGAAGTATTAATAATGTCCCATCTCATGTAATATATGAATTATGATTCTTTGTCACCCTATGGCCCTAGTGGACATAAGGTGACCCTAGACATAGGTCCTTCATCACGGGCCTTCCGTTACAACAAGTATAAAAACAATGGGACAGGCCCCACAATTCGGACACAATATCAGGTATTTGTTAGGACAAAACCGTATGGGTCTAATGCGTGGAGCCGATCTGTGACCTCGACCGGTTTCGCGGTATTGCACCGCTTCTTTAGGAGGATCTATATAAATATGCATAATTTGTAGAAAAAAACAAGCATGATTTAAACAAATGTAAAAGCGACATTCAGAGAACAGTAAGCATGGTGCTATCAAGAAGGCAAGGACACACTCACCTAAGGCGGCGGATAGCCTGGAATGAACCACTATCAATCACATCCCCCCCCCACACACAATTGCTCACGCAGGGGATGCTGACATAAGGGGGGGGGAGGACAAAGGGACATAGGAGAGAAAGACAAAAAGATGGGAGGAAAAGAAGACTAGAAAAAAGGATGGGGAAGGAAGGGGTAGGGAGACGGGAGGGGGAAGGGAAAGGAAGGGGAAAACAGAAAATAAAGGAGAAGGGGGGGAGAAATAAGGAGGTGGAGGGATGAGGGGGGGAGGTAGGGATGAGGGTGAACAGGACAAGAGGGACAGGGGAGAAAGACAAAAAGAGAAAGGGAGGAAGAGAGGAATAGAAAAAGGATGGAAGGGGGATGGGGAAGGAAAGGGAAGGGGAAAAAGGAGGGGAGAGATACGGGGGTGGAGGGATGGGGGGGGGGAGGTAGGGATGAGAGTGAGCCAGGGCCATAAAAAAATGGAGAAAAGGAAAAAGAAGAAAGGAAAGAGAGGGAAAAAGGGGTCAGTTTAAGAAAAAAACTAAGAAACAAGGAGAGGTAAGGGGGGAGTTGTGACGGTAGTCAAACATATCTCCGTCATTTATTCCCTTCTTCTCCCATAAAAGAAATCACCCAATATTCCACGAGTAGGAAAATCCCTGGAATCACCGAATAATCCACACATGAGCCAAGGCTTAATGCTGGATGTAACAGAACACACTTTATTGAAAGTACACAGCACACTTTTATACAGGATTTGGAACATCCCGCCCCCAACAACTGCTTTTCTATTGGTCAATTGTAAAGTACATTTGTGGTTTCACTCAGGTCCTCTCCCATGCAAATTAGGACTTCAAAATGTCTCAGCAGAGATTGGTCCCAAAGCTTGAATAGCCTGAATGGCAAGACTGATGTGTATTCAGACACAAGCCCCAGGGGGGGCAATCAATGTACACAATAGCCAGCCACAAAACAATGGAACTGTCTGGAGAATTGAGACAGGGCAGAAGACATTCACACTTGATAATCAAAAGACTTTAGATCACACAATGGACAATGAATATCTCTTATGAGTCTGTTGACCTGGCTGGGGTTCAGAATAAAATCTCCTGTAATACATGAATTAGGATTTCAGTATTTCATGGTCCATGACATTACTCCCCCTGGCAAATAGTTCAACATCCACAGTGGGACCCAAACGGGTCACTCGAGGATGTTGGGCAAGTAGTCTTAAGGTTCCAGGACTGTCTGCCAGGATAACCCATCCGCCTTCCTGGTTTGAGGCCCTGGCCCATAATCGGACGGCAAGAGGCTCGCATTCAGTCCTCTCCAAAAGCACCTGTCCCGGCTAGGCCTGTCACACATCTCCCCTTTTGGCAGGGGACTAACCCAGTAGGAGACACCAGATGGGTTGTCTCTGAATTTAGTCAGTAGTATGCCGGTATCCATACAGTACCCCAAATCACTTGCTCCAAACCGAGCATTACTCACCCCGCCATCCTCTGCCTCTCTCAGGGAACACGTCTGCTGCTGGGGAGAGGCCTGGACTAGCCCTTCTCCCTGGAGTCCTTTCAGCCGCTGGAGAGATGGCAGGGTGGCTGGGCTCAGTCCATCATGCTGTTGGGGATCTGGCCCAACTGGCCACCATTTATGGGGTATACCAGTGGAGACTGAAGTCCCATCCACTGGTGTGAGGTGAAAATCCCCCAGTGCTTGCAAAGCAAAGCTGACATCCTCCTGTTTCAGTCCTGTACCATTTTCTGGGGTTGTGCCAGTGGAGACTGAAGTCCCATCCACTACCCCAGGAACCCCTTCTTCTGTTAGGTGAAAGCAGAGGCCCGGGGCACTCTGCTCTGTTGCCAGCTCTTCCGCTGGGTTGCTGTGAGTGGAGACCACAGTCCCATCCACCGATATCCACTCAAGCAGTGGCGGCCCGCCCATAAAAAAAAACGGGCCCTTTAAGAACTTTAATTCGGCTAAAATGTAATTTTGACATTTTAGCCGAAGTTCTGGCGGCCGTCTATAGAGGGCGCTGCAACGCCACTCCCTCTCGCAAATAACACACGTTCAATTCAATGCATTGAAAGTGTGTTGTTGCCAGCTGCCTGGTCTATTCCTATAACCGGACATAGGGTGCCGGTTACCTGAATAGCGGCAGCTGGTTGGCTGAGGGGAACTGCCTATCAAAGCCAGCGGCTCTGATAGGCTTTTCCAGTACCGCCCTCCGGCTCCCGGAAGTCTATGCTCGGAGCGCAGGCAACCTGCGGTCCTTGCATTAGACTGACAGCCGTTTCAGCCAATCAGGTTCCCGGATTCTGGTTATCAATAACCTGATTGGCTGAAGCTTCTCCACGGCGGCAGAAGACATCGAGGGAGGACATGGACGCATCAGGTAAGTGTTTTTTTTAACAGGGAAAGGGGCATCATGGGGCACAGTGGCAGCATGGGGCACAGTGGCAGCATGGGGCACAGTAGTGAAAAAGGGAACAGAGGCGACAATGAGCACAGTGGCATGGGGCACAGTGGTGACAATTAAAGGGCACAGTGACTGCATTTGATGGCATGGCACAGTAGTGACAACTGATGGCACAGTGACTCCATATGATGGCATGGCACAGTGGTGACAACTGATGGCACAGTGACTCCATATGATGGCATGGCACAGTGGTGACAACTGATGGCACAGTGACTCCATATGATGGCATGGCACAGTGACTGCATTTGATGGCATGGCACAATGGTGACAATTGATGGCACAGGGACTGCATTTGATGGCATGGCACAGTGGTGACAATTGATGGCACAGTGGTGGCGTTTGATGGCATGGCACAGTGGTGACAATTGATGGCACAGTGGTGGCGTTTGATGGCACAGTGGCTGCATTTGGTGGCATGGCACAGTGGTGACAATTGATGGCACAGTGGTGGCGTTTGATGGCATGGCACAGTGGTGACAATTGATGGCACAGTGGTGGCGTTTGATGGCACAGTGGCTGCTTTTGGTGGCATTGCACAGTGGTGACAATTGATGGCACAGTTGCTGTTTTGCATGGCACAGTGGTGACAATTGATGGCACAGTTGCTGTGTTTGATGGCATGGCACAGTGGTGACAATTGATGTCACAGTGGCTGCATTTGGTGGCAAGGCACAGTGGTGACAATTGATGGCACAGTTGCTGTGTTTGATGGCATGGCACCGTGGTAACAATTGATGGCACAGTTGCTGTGTTTGATGGCATGGCACAGTGGTGACAATTGATGGCACAGTGGCTGCATTTGATGGCATGGCACAGTGGTGACGATTGATGGCACAGTGGTGGCGTTTGATGGCATGGCACAGTGGTGACAATTGATGGCACAGTGGCTGCATTTGGTGGCATGGCACAGTGGTAACAATTGATGGCACAGTTTCTGTGTTTGATGGCATGGCACAGTGGTGACAATTGATGGCACAGTGGCTGCATTTGGTGGCATGGCACAGTGGTGACAATTGATGGCACAGTTGCTGTGTTGCATGGCACAGTGGTGGCGTTTGATGGCATGGCACAGCGGTGACAATTGATGGCACAGTGGCTGCATGTGATGGGCACAGTGAGGCTGCAATATTTTTTTTTCCGTTTGCGCCCCCCCAAATTTTTGAGCACCAGCCGTCACTGCACTCAAGCTGTAGTGGGGTGCAGCCGCCAGTAGCGTCCTGTCCTGCTGCCAGTGATTCAGCTGGGAGTAAGAGCTTTACCACCTCAGCTGGTTGCTGGGGAGGGGGGCCAACCGCCCCGGCTACCTGGAACTCCACAGTTGGTCCCGGTGCTGGGCAGAGATGGCTGGCACTCTGCCCTGTTGCCAGCACTTCTGCTGGGGGTGCATAATCCATAACATCCTCTGAACAGTCCATACATTCTGTAATCTGTGGCTGGGGAGTGATCGCCATCTTCTCACCCTGAGCCTCCGAAACTGCCACAGGGATGGGGCAGAGGTCTTGAACCCTCTGTTCGGTGACCAGCGTTTCAGCTGGGGAAGTTCTTTGTAACGCCACAAATACTGCTCTTGGTGCTGGGCAGAGCACAGTGAAGTTTGGCCCTGATCCCAGCTCTTCTGCTGGAGGCCCATCAGGTTGTTTTTCCTCAGCAGAAAAATCTATTAAATCCCCTGTCTCTGCAACTGGTGTCTGGGGATAGAGGTTCACCATCTCCTGTCCATGTAACCCACAAGATGCTATAGGTACTGAGCAGAGGTTAGCAGAGCTCGGCCCTGCGGTCAGAACTTCAGCTTTGGGAATGGCAATCTCCAGATTTTCCACTGCCGATTCACTGGCATACTGCTGGACAGGCACATTCCTCCATTCAAGATCGTCCCATGCAAAAACGGGATCATCAAGGTCAGTCGGCACTTGCTGCATCCGCCATATAACCTCCTGGTCCATAGCTGCAGGGGCGGGTTGGAAAAGCACACTGTTACCTTGCCACATGGACGATTCTTCAGCCAGGATTTCAGCATTGTCCACTGGTATTTCCTGATAGTCCCAGGCAAAGGAAGCCCGGCCCTGACGCTGAGCAGAGTCTAGCAGCTGTTTGTAGGCAATCTCCAGGTCCCATTCCCGAGCGGCCAGAAATCCAAATCTTCCTGTAGCCAGTGCGCTTCCGAGATATTCAATTTTTTCTCTCTGTACTCCATTATGTCCTCCAAGCGCCACTCCCGATCATCCCAAAAGTCGGGATCACTGGACATCCTCCAATACAACAATCCCAGGCCATCATAGTCATAGCCTTCTGTGGGGCTGTCATCCGCTGACCATGGGCACTCTTGGGCTACATACCACCGGAGGGCTCTGTAGCTCTCATCCAGCTGCATCTCTGCCCGGATCAGCCTGTTTAATTCCGCTATCCACTCCTGCTTCGGTTGTTCCCCCAACAACGGCATTCGTACGTCATACTGCGGCAAGTACCTTGCATAGATGTAGGGCAGGACCTCTCCTTGGTGTTGCGGCTCGAGAGCTAGCGATTCCTTCCAGAGTTGGCACCGAATCACATCCGCCCATCCCAGCAGGACCTCCTCTGATTCTGGTCCTGTGTGCTGTATCCGCATGTCTTGTAACCTTCTTCTGAATTCCTCTTCCATGGTTACTGGTATCTGTACCTCTCCTCGTCTTTCATTTGGTGCTGCTTCTTTAGTCACTGATCGTCGTATTTCTGCAATTCTCAGCTCATGTTGCCGCTCTCGTTCTTTCTCATCAAAAGCTTTAAAAGCGCTAAACGGAATCTTCCTTGTGTCTGCTGTGCTGTACTCACTGTTTGGAGAATGTGCGGCTGCTTGTTGGACTGCTGCCAGTTTTAACTGTAGCTCTGCGTCTCTTATTTGTTTAGCCTCCTCCGCTAGCTCCTCCTTTCAGCACCACATTCGCCGTTGGGTTCGGACTGAACCATGCTAATTTCTCTCTTATTAGCTTGTTGGCTGGTGATTCCTCCTCCTGAATCACTGGTGTCTCCATCTATTGTACTGCTGGCCTTGCTGCAACCGAGTTCTCCTGGTCTAGCTCCATTAATTCTGCTATGATGACACGCTCGGTTTTGTTGCTAACAATCCTTCCACGAACTTCCAGTAGTTCTTTCAGTGTATTTCTTTTAAGCCGGGTGTACCGGTCTTCCACTCACTGGGGTAGATTCATATGGATCAGCGGATCGTTTGATCCGCGTGATCTATCTTTTTTACGATCCGCCTGTGCCAGTTTTTGAGGCAAGTGCTGTATTCAGAAAGCACTTGCCTCGTAAGAAGCCCTGGCGGATCGTAAATCCCCCGGCGGAATGCAAATTCAGCGGCTAGGGGGAGTTTACTATTTAAATCACGCGCGTCCCCGCACCGATCGTACTGCGCATGCGCCGCCGGCTAAATTTCCCAGCGTGCATTGCTTCAAATGACGTCGCAAGGACGTCATTGTTTTCATCGTTAACGCAATTAACGTATGGCCGTATTCCCGAACGACTTACGTAAACGACGTAAAAAATTCAAAACTCAACGCGGGAACGACGGCCATACTTAACATAGGATACGCCGCACTTACCCCGCATATAGCAGCGGTAACGATCCGCCGGAAAAAGCCGAACGCAAAAAAAAAAAAAGCGCCGGGCGTTCGTTTTTGAATAGGCGGTTCTCCTCATTTGCATATTCGTTGCGTATAGTAATAGAAGCGCCACCTAGCGGACGGCGGGAGATTGCAGCCTAAGATCCGACAGTGTAACTCACTTACACCAGTCGGCTCTAAGGGAGATCTATGCGGAACCTGATTCGAGGAATCAGCCGCATAGATCCGAGCGTCGGATCTCACAGATACGACGGTGTATCAGTAGATACACCATCGTATCTCTACATGAATCTACCCAACTGTTCCCAGTGTCTGCTTGGAATCCTGGTATAAAGGAAAGTAGAAGGGAAAATCCCACTGCTGCCACCAGTTGTGACGGTAGTCGAACATATCTCCGTCATCCAATTCCCTTCTTCTCCCATAAAAGAAATCACCCAATATTCCACGAGTAGGAATATCCCTGGAATCAGCGAATAATCCACACATGAGCCAAGGCTTAATGCTGGATGTAACAGGACACACTTTATTGAAAGTACACAGCACACTTTTATACAGGATTTGGAACATCCCGCCCCCAACAACCGCTTTTCTATTGGTCAATTGTAAAGTACATTTGTGGTTTCACTCAGGTCCTCTCCCATGCAAATTAGGACTTCAAAATGTCTCAGCAGACTCGGCCATTACGGGGATTAGGGTGGGAGATGCAGAACATAAAGTCTCTGCCTATGCGGATGACTTACTCTTCTCCCTGACAAACCCGGAAACATCCCTCCCCGGTCTGTTGAAAGAATTCGAGATCTATGGACAACTATCCAACCTTAAAATAAATATGAGCAAATCGGTAGCAATGGGGGTGGGAATCCCGAGCCCGAATCTGGAATGCCTACGCAGCAGCACTAGACTGCGGTGGACGGATACAGCCCTAGACTATCTTGGTACGCGTATCCCCCCGACCCTCTCCCAAACTTTTAGACTTAACTTCCCACCGCTCCTGAAAGAGGTCCAGAGGTTATAGGACCACTGGACCACCGGTCTCCACTCTTGGTTCGGCAGGTGCAACATACTGAAGATGTCCATACTGCCGAAATTTATATACCTTTTCCAAGCCCTCCCCATTCATATACCAGCAATCTTCTTTAAACAGGTTCAGACCATGTTTAAGACCTTTTGTGGGCTGGCAAACATCCTCGAATACGCAGATCAGTACTGTCCCTGCCCAAGAGTCATGGGGGAATGGCCATGCCCGATGTCCGGGCGTATTATCACGCTGCCCATTTAAACCACCTTGTTGACTTGTGCCGACATAGAGACACCAAACTGTGGCCCCACCTGGAGCAGACCCAGAGTGAGATCCCGCTACAAAGGGCACCGTGGTGCCCGTTAGCACTGCACAGATCGATGCGACTTCATCCCCTAATAGGAAATACACTCAAGGTCTGCGCTAGGCTACTCTCACAAGCAAAGCTAACAACGGGAACCTCGCCGTTGTATCCAATACTGGGCAACCCGCAATTTGAACCAGGAATACAAGACACACGATTTCGTACTCTGAGAGACTCGGGCACTTTCCAGGCCTCCCACTTTAGTGCGGCGGGTCGATGGAGGACGCTCGTGGACCTGATGAACCCAAGTGGAATTTACCACTTGGACTTCCTGAGGGCCAATCAACTCAGTCACTTCTTACACACCATGCCACCCCCCCCCCCCTGCGGGCACTCATTCCCTTAATGCTTTGGAGGAGCTATGCTCGGGCACGGAACCGGTACCACACGCCCTATCCATTTTATACAATATACTTATCACACCACCGGAGGGATATCGTATCCTGTGCATTGATAAATGGGAACAAGACCTACACTGCACGTTCTCTACCAAGAAAAGACAACAAACATTGACATTCACTCACAAGTCCTCCATCTGTATGAAAGTCCAAGAGACAAATTATAAAATTATGACACGCTGGTACCGTACACCGACCTTGCTTAGCAAACTGTTCCGAACAACTTCGGACTTGTGCTGGCGCTGCCAGACTGAGAGGGGCACGTTACTCCATATCTTCTGGTCCTGCCCACGACTAAAGCCCTTCTGGACGGAGGTCAGGAGGATATCCCAAAAATTTACAGACAGGCAACTTCCCGACGACCCAGTCTTCCTGCTGTTACATGCCAATGACATCCCCTCACGCGTGTATAAGAAGTCTATTATTAGACACCTTCTTGATGCCGCTAAGGCCTGCATCCCCATTCGCTGGAAATCCTCAGAACCACCGACCATAGCGATGTGGCTACGGAAGGTAGATGACATAAATAAAATGGAAGACCTGATTCTTTCGAACCAAGACAGACAGGAAACTCATATACAAACATGGCGACTGTGGAACATATACACCTACTCCGATGAAGGACAAAATCTTACAGACCCGACCAGATCCCAAGAACCTACCCCCTCTGCCCCTGTTGGCCTGGAAGCCGACTTACCAGACCAAGCACAACGTAGACAGGACCTTTAGACATATGGATCCATGCTCGCGGGTGCCCCCCCTCCCCTTATGTGCCCCCCGATTGGGACCTCTCCCCACGGGGTGACTCCATTATCTGACCTCTCAGGCTGTGCCTGGGAAGCTCCCTCTATCTTCTGTCCCTTCCCTTCCTTCGCTCTTACTGTTTCTCAGAATATTAGGAAAAGGTGAGCAGATCCGCAGATCCCTGGTTGCAGGTCACATCCCTTGGGCTGCTGAATCTAGCCTCTGCAATGTTTGCAGTGTAGTACCCGTATGGGGCTGTTGCTTCCAGCTATGAGATGACCTATTTGTTCTTAGTAACAATATATCTATCATTTAACTTTGTTTGTATATGCATCTCTGGATAACACTGTTTTTGAATATGGCTGTGATCCGTGTGAAATGCTCTTTGTTGTGTGAAAATAAAGAATTTTGAAAAAAAAAATGTCTCAGCAGAGATTGGTCCCAAAGCTTGAATAGCCTGAATGGAAAGACTGATGTGTATTCAGACACAAGCCCCAGGGGGGCAATCAATGTACACAATAGCCAGCCACAGAACAATGGAACTGTCTGGAGAATTGAGACAGGGCAGAAGACATTCACACCTGATAATCAAAAGACTTTAGATAGGGTTATCACACAATGGACAATGAATATCTCTTATGAGTCTGTTGACCTGGCTGGGGTTCAGAATAAAATCTCCTGTAATACATGAATTAGGATTTCAGTATTTCATGGTCCATGACAGGAGTGTTACCTCCAAAAGAGGTAAGGGGGGGGGGGTGTTACCTCCAAAAGAGGTAAGGGGGGAGTGTTACCTCCAAAAGAGGTAAGGTGGGCAGTGTTACCTCCAAAAGAGGTAAGGGGGGGCAGTGTTAACTCCATAAGAGGTAAGGGGGGCAGTGTTACCTCCAAAAGAGGTAAGGGGGCAGTGTTAGGTAAGGGGGCAGTGTTACCTCCAAAAGAGGTAAGGGGGAGTGTTGCCTCCAAAAGAGGTAAGGGGGGAGTGTTACCTCCAAAAGAGGTTGTTACCTCGAAAAGAGGTAAGGGGGAGTGTTACCTCCAAAAGAGGTAAGGAGGGAGTGTTACCTCCAAAAGAGGTAAGGGGGGAATGTTACCTCCAAAAGAGGTAAGGGGGGCACTGTTACCTCCAATAGAGGTAAGGGGGGCAGTGTTACCTCCAATAGAGGTAAGGGGGCAGTGTTACCTCCAATAGAGGTAAGGGGGGCAGAGTTACCTCCAAGTAAGGGGGGAGTGTTACCTCCAAAAGAGGTTATTACCTCCAAAAGAGGTAAGGGGGAGTGTTACCTTCAAAAGAGGTTGTTACCTTCAAAAGAGGTAAGGGGGAGTGTTACCTTCAAAAGAAGTAAGGGGGGAGTGTTACCTCCAAAAGCGGTAAGGGGGGAGTGTTACCTCCAAAAGAGGTAAGGGGGGCAGTGTTACCTCCAAAAGAGGTAAGGGGGCAGTGTTACCTCCAAAAGAGGGTGTTACCTCCAAAAGAGGTAAGGGGCGAGTGTAACCTCGAAAAGAGATATGGGGGGAGTGTAACCTCCAAAAGAGGTATGGAGGGAGTGTAACCTCCAAAAGAGGTATGGGGGGTGTGTAACCTCCAAAAGAGGTAAGGGGGAGTGTAACCTCCAAAAGAGGTAAAGGGGGAGTGTAACCTCCAAAAGAGGTTGTTACCTCCAAAAGAGGTATGGGGGGGTGTAACCTCCAAAAGAGGTAAGGGGGAGTGTAACCTCAAAAAGAGGTATGGGGGGAGTGTAACCTCCGAAGGAGGTATGGAGGGAGTGTAACCTCCAAAAGAAGTAAGGGGGGAGTGTTACCTCCAAAAGCGGTAAGGGGGGAGTGTTACCTCCAAAAGAGGTTAGGGGGGCAGTGTTACCTCCAAAAGAGGTAAGGGGGCAGTGTTACCTCCAAAAGAGGGTGTTACCTCGAAAAGAGGTAAGGGGCGAGTGTAACCTCGAAAAGAGGTATGGGGGGAGTGTAACCTCCAAAAGAGGTATGGAGGGAGTGTAACCTCCAAAAGAGGTAAGGGGTGAGTGTAACCTCCAAAAGAGGTAAGGGGGGAGTGTTACATTCAAAAGAGGTAAGGGGGGAGTGTTACATTCAAAAGAGGTAAGGGGGAGTGTTACCTCCAAAAGAGGAAAAGGGGGTAGTGTTTCCTCCAAAAGAGGTAAGGGGGAGTGTTACCTCCGAAAGAGGTAAGGGGGGAGTGTTACCTCAGAAAGAGATAAGGGGGGAGTGTTACCTCCGAAAGAGGTAAGGGGGGAGTGTTACCTTCAGAAGAGGTAAGGGGGGAGTGTTACCTTCAGAAGAGGTAAGGGGGGAGTGTTACCTTCAAAAGAGGTAAGGGGGATTGTTACCTTCAAAAGAGGTTGTTACCTTCAAAAGAGGTAAGGGGGGAGTGTTACCTTCAAAAGAGGTAAGGGGGAGTGTTGCCTTCAAAAGAGGTAAGGGGGAGTGTTGCCTTCAAAAGAGGTAAGGGGGAGTGTTACCTTCAAAAGAGGTAAGGGGGGAGTGTTACCTTCAAAAGAGGTAAGGGGGGAGTGTTACCTTCAAAAGAGGTAAGGGGGAGTGTTACCTTCAAAAGAGTTTGTTATCTCCAAAAGAGGTAAGTAGGGAGTTTTACCTCCAAAAGAGGTAAAGGGGGAGTGTTACCTCCAAAAGAGGTAAGGGGGGAGTGTTAGCTCTGAAAGAGGTAAGGGGGGAGTGTTAGCTCCGAAAGAGGTAAGGGGGGAGTGATACCTTCAAAAGAGGTAAGGGGGAGTGTTACCTCCAAAAGAGGAAAGGGGGAGTGTTACCTTCAAAAGAGGTAAGTGGGGATTGCTACCTTCAAAAGAGGTAAGGGGGAGTGTTACCTCCAAAAGAGGTAAGGGGGAGTGTTACCTCCGAAAGAGGTAAGGGGAAGTGTTACCTCTGAAAGAGGTAAGGGAAAGTGTTACCTCCGAAAGAGGTAAGGGGGAAGTGTTACCTCCGAAAGAGGTAAGGGGGGAGTGTTACCTTCAAAAGAGGTAAGGGGGGAGTGTTACCTTCAAAAGAGGTAAGGGGGGAGTGTTACCTTCAAAAGAGTTAAGCGGGGAGTGTTACCTCCAAAAAAGGTTGTTACCTCCAAAAGAGGTAAAGGGGGTAGTGTTACCTCCAAAAGAGGAAAGGGGAGTGTTACCTTCAAAAGAGGTAAGGGGGGAGTGTTACCTTCAAAAGAGGTAAGGGGGAGTGTTACCTCCAAAAGAGGTAAGGGGGAGTGTTACCTCCAAAAAGAGGTAAGGAGGAGTGTCACCTCCAAAAGAGGTTGTTACCTCCAAAAGAGGTAAGAGGGTGTGTTACCTCCAAAAGAGGTTGTGACCTCCAAAAGAGGTAAGGGGGGAGTGTTACCTTTAAAAGAGGAAAGGGGGGAGTGTTACCTTCAAAAGGGGTAAGGGGGAGTGTTACCTTCAAAAAAGGTAAGGGGGAGTGTTACCTTCAAAAAAGGTTGTTACCTCCAAAAGAGGTAAAAGGGGAGTGTTACCTCCAAAAGAGGTTGTTACCTCCAAAAGAGGTAAGGGGGGAGTTGTAACGGTCACCACCGCTTACGACCTTCCATCCAACCACGACAAGCTTATCGGACACACTCCGACAATCCTGCATACACGATCCATATCCTTTCCCAAAATAAGACGAGACAGAGCTCCGTACTTGCTTCCAAAGATATGACAATTTATTGGTATTTTCTCAGCTTCTTATACAGTCTCAAGCATAATTGCAGTTAATCACAGGACAATGCAATCTCCACCCCCCTATTCACTCACTGAGGATAATTCTTTAATTGGTAGCTAGTAGGACTGTGCAAATTAACTTTTAATTGATCGATTAATCTTTAACTTTTCTGATCGATCAAAATCTTTTTGATCGATTAAAATTCATTCGATTGGTACTCACCTCTCCACCTGCTTCCGGGCCTTCAATGAGTTTCGTCGGAGATCCGGTAACGTCAGGGACACCAGCAGGGCTTGCCGTGCCCACCTGAAGGGCTGCTTGCTGTGCCTTCATATCTGCATGCCGGAGGGACCTTACTATCTGCCACACGCAGGGGCTGTTACACTTCCCTCTATCACTTCCCTCTATCACTTCCCTCTATCAGCCTGGGATTCTACAACCATCCACTAGGAGTTGTGATAGTTCCCTTCACGGGACATCTACATGCCGACGGTCTGATGATAACCTCTCCTCATCTGGATTCAGCAGTGGTATCGTACACATTTTTATACCAGTATCATACTTAGCTACATGTTTTTATGGCTGCTTTTGGTACCGTTTGGTATTACTCGCACCATTTTTACAGTTTATGTAGCTACATCGACTTAATCTCAGGTGCAATATTTATTTGGTTACCTACTTGAAGACTATAAAAGTTTTAATGCTTTTCCCATCGAGCGCTGCCTTTGTGTGTTTTTGGTATCCTGCTATCCATTTTTCCAGTGGTTGGAGCTGCACTGGGAATCTGCCTGCAAGGAGATCAGCTAAAAGTAGTTGGATCTGTATGTGGGTTATAATTAATCGAAATTTGTCGATTAATCGATTAAAAAAGAAATTGATTAATCGAACACAAAAATTTTGATCAGTAACAGCCCTAGTAGCTAGACATGACGGCACCGTATCATCAATAGGGTTCAATTAACCTTGAATAATAACACAGACATCTAGTTGAATAAGTTATCTAGACAGCTTTATCACACAATGGCAGAGTCTTGTGAGAGTGGGTGCAATCAACACCTTCAACGGAATGTCTTTACAGTGAATAGCCAACACCTTAAGATATTTCAATAGCCTATTATACAAAGGGATGTGTCACTGTCTTGGTAACCTGGTCTCAAGTCCACATGAACCACTTTTGTGATATCTCAGTCCTGAAATATGAAGTATTAATTATGTCCCATCTGTTAGTAAAGGAATTATAATTCACTATTAGCCACCCTACACCCAAAAGGGCACAGGGTGGATTTCGACCCAAGAGTTATTGTTGCTGCTGGCACAAGAGTATCTCTCATCCTTCCAACGTCTATGGGTGTCACGGGCCATTCTGTTACAGGAGTGTTACCTCCAAAAGAGGTTAGAGGGGAGTGTTACCTCCAAAAGAGTTACGGGGGGAGTGTTACCTCCAAGAGAGGTAATGGGGGAGTTTTACCTCCAAAAGAGGTAAGGGGGAGTGTTACCTTCAAAAGAGGTAAGGGGGGAGTGTTACCTTCAAAAGAGGTAAGGGGGAGTGTTACCTTCAAAAGAGGTAAGGGGGGAGTGTTACCTTCAAAAGAGGTAAGGGGGGAGTGTTACCTTCAAAAGAGGTAAGGGGGGAGTGTTACCTTCAAAAGAGTTAAGCGGGGAGTGTTACCTCCAAAAAAGGTTGTTACCTCCAAAAGAGGTAAAGGGGGTAGTGTTTCCTCCAAAAGAGGTAAGGGGGAGTGTTACCTCCGAAAGAGGTAAGGGGGGAGTGTTACCTCAGAAAGAGATAAGGGGGGAGTGTTACCTCCGAAAGAGGTAAGGGGGGAGTGTTACCTTCAGAAGAGGTAAGGGGGGAGTGTTACCTTCAGAAGAGGTAAGGGGGGAGTGTTACCTTCAGAAGAGGTAAGGGGGGAGTGTTACCTCCAAAAGAGGAAAGGGGGATTGTTACCTTCAAAAGAGGTAAGTGGGGAGTGTTACCTTTAAAAGAGGTAGGGGGGAGTGTTACCTTCAAAAGAGGTAAGGGGGAGTGTTGCCTTCAAAAGAGGTAAGGGGGAGTGTTGCCTCCAAAAGAGGTAAGGGGGAGTGTTACCTCTAAAAGGGGTAAGGGGGGGAGTGTTACCTTCAAAAGAGGTAAGGGGGGAGTGTTACCTTCAAAAGAGGTAAGGGGGAGTGTTACCTCCAAAAGAGTTTGTTATCTCCAAAAGAGGTAAGTAGGGAGTTTTACCTCCAAAAGAGGTAAGGGGGGAGTGTTAGCTCTGAAAGAGGTAAGGGGGGAGTGTTACCTCCGAAAGAGGTAAGGGGGAAGTGATACCTTCAAAAGAGGTAAGGGGGAGTGTTACCTCCAAAAGAGGTAAGGGGGAGTGTTACCTTCAAAAGAGGTAAGTGGGGATTGCTACCTTCAAAAGAGGTAAGGGGGAGTGTTACCTCCAAAAGAGGTAAGGGGGAGTGTTACCTCCGAAAGAGGTAAGGGGAAGTGTTACCTCTGAAAGAGGTAAGGGAAAGTGTTACCTCCGAAAGAGGTAAGGGGGAAGTGTTACCTCCGAAAGAGGTAAGGGGGGAGTGTTACCTTCAAAAGAGGTAAGGGGGGAGTGTTACCTTCAAAAGAGGTAAGGGGGAGTGTTACCTTCAAAAGAGTTAAGCGGGGAGTGTTACCTCCAAAAAAGGTTGTTACCTCCAAAAGAGGTAAAGGGGGTAGTGTTACCTCCAAAAGAGGAAAGGGGAGTGTTACCTTCAAAAGAGGTAAGGGGGGAGTGTTACCTTCAAAAGAGGTAAGGGGGGAGTGTTACCTTCAAAAGAGGTAAGGGGAGTGTTACCTCCAAAAGAGGTAAGGGGGAGTGTTACCTCCAAAAAGAGGTAAGGAGGAGTGTCACCTCCAAAAGAGGTTGTTACCTCCAAAAGAGGTAAGAGGGTGTGTTACCTCCAAAAGAGGTTGTGACCTCCAAAAGAGGTAAGGGGGGAGTGTTACCTTTAAAAGAGGAAAGGGGGGAGTGTTACCTTCAAAAGGGGTAAGGGGGAGTGTTACCTTCAAAAAAGGTAAGGGGGAGTGTTACCTTCAAAAAAGGTTGTTACCTCCAAAAGAGGTAAAAGGGGAGTGTTACCTCCAAAAGAGGTACGGGGAGAGTGTTACCTTTAAAAGAGAAAAGGGGAAGTGTTACCTCCAAAAGAGGTAAGGGGGGAGTGTTACCTTCAAAAGGGGTAAGGGGGAGTGTTACCTCCAAAAGAGGAAAGGGGGAGTGTTACCTCCAAAAGAGGAAAGGGGGAGTGTTACCTTCGAAAGAGGTAAGGGGGGATTGTTACCTCCAAAAGAGGTAAGGGGGGAGTGTTACCTTCGAAAGAGGTAAGGGGGGAGTGTTACCTTCAAAAGAGGTAAGGGGGGGGGTTACCTCCAAAAGAGGTAAGTGGGGAGTGTTACCTTCAAAATAGGTAAGTGGGGAGTGTTACCTTCAAAAGAGGTAAGGGGGAATGTTACCTCCAAAAGAGGTAAGGGGGGAGTGTTACCTTCAAAAGAGGTAAGGGGGAGTGTTACCTCCAAAAGAGGTAAGCAGGGAGTGTTACCTCCAAAAGAGGTTGTTACCTCCAAAAGAGGTAAGGGGGTAGTGTTACCTCCAAAAGAGAAAAGCGGGAGTGTTACCTTCAAAAGAGGTAAGGGGGGAGTGTTACCTTCAAAAGAGGTAAGGGGGAGTGTTACCCCCAAAAGAGGTAAGGGGGCGTGTTACCTCCAAAAGAGGTAAGGGGGAGTGTTACCTCCAAAAGAGGTTGTTAACTCCAAAAGAGGAAAGGGGTGAGTGTTACCTCCAAAAGAGGTTGTGACCTCCGAAAGAGGTAAGGGGGGAGTGTTACCTTTAAAAGAGGAAAGGGGGGAGTGTTAGCTCCAAAAGTGGTAAGGGGGGAGTGTTACCTTCAAAAGAGGTAAGGGGGAGTGTTACCTTCAAAAAAGGTAAGGGGGAGTGTTACCTTCAAAAAAGGTAAGGGGGAGTGTTACCTTCAAAAAAGGTAAGGGGGAGTGTTACCTCCAAAAGATGTAAGGGGGGAGTGTTACCTCCAAAAGAGGTACGGGGGGTATGTTACCTCCAAAAGAGTTTTTTATCTCCAAAAGAGGTAAGGGGGGAGTTTTACCTCCAAAAGAGGTAAGGGGGGAGTGTTACCTCCAAAAGAGGTAGGGGGGGAGTGTTACCTCCGAAAGAGGTAGGGGGGAGTGTTACCTTCAAAAGAGGTAAGGGGGGAGTGTTCCCTTCAAAAGAGGTAAGGGGGGAGTGATACCTTCAAAAGAGGAACGGGGGAGTGTTACCTTCAAAAGAGGTAAGTGGGGAGTCAAAAAAGGTAAGGGGGAGTGTTACCACCAAAAGAGGTTGTTACCTCCAAAAGAGGTAAGGGAGGAGTTGTAACGGTCACCACCGCTTACGACCTTCCATCCAACCACGACAAGCTTATCGGACACACTCCGACAATCCTGCATACACGATCCATATCCTTTCCCAAAATAAGACGAGACAGAGCTCCGTACTTGCTTCCAAAGATATGACAATTTATTGGTATTTTCTCAGCTTCTTATACAGTCTCAAGCATAATTGCAGTTAATCACAGGACAATGCAATCTCCACCCCCCTATTCACTCACTGAGGATAATTCTTTAATTGGTAGCTAGTAGGACTGTGCAAATTAACTTTTAATTGATCGATTAATCTTTAACTTTTCTGATCGATCAAAATCTTTTTGATCGATTAAAATTCATTCGATTGGTACTCACCTCTCCACCTGCTTCCGGGCCTTCAATGAGTTTCGTCGGAGATCCGGCAACGTCAGGGACACCAGCAGGGCTTGCCGTGCCCACCTGAAGGGCTGCTTGCTGTGCCTTCATATCTGCATGCCGGAGGGACCTTACTATCTGCCACACGCAGGGGCTGTTACACTTCCCTCTATCACTTCCCTCTATCACTTCCCTCTATCAGCCTGGGATTCTACAACCATCCACTAGGAGTTGTGATAGTTCCCTTCACGGGACATCTACATGCCGACGGTCTGATGATAACCTCTCCTCATCTGGATTCAGCAGTGGTATCGTACACATTTTTATACCAGTATCATACTTAGCTACATGTTTTTATGGCTGCTTTTGGTACCGTTTGGTATTACTCGCACCATTTTTACAGTTTATGTAGCTACATCGACTTAATCTCAGGTGCAATATTTATTTGGTTACCTACTTGAAGACTATAAAAGTTTTAATGCTTTTTCCCATCGAGCGCTGCCTTTGTGTGTTTTTGGTATCCTGCTATCCATTTTTCCAGTGGTTGGAGCTGCACTGGGAATCTGCCTGCAAGGAGATCAGCTAAAAGTAGTTGGATCTGTATGTGCGTTATAATTAATCGAAATTTGTCGATTAATCGATTAAAAAAGAAATTGATTAATCGAACACAAAAATTTTGATCAGTAACAGCCCTAGTAGCTAGACATGACGGCACCGTATCATCAATAGGGTTCAATTAACCTTGAATAATAACACAGACATCTAGTTGAATAAGTTATCTAGACAGCTTTATCACACAATGGCAGAGTCTCGTGAGAGTGGGTGCAATCAACACCTTCAACGGAATGTCTTTACAGTGAATAGCCAACACCTTAAGATATTTCAATAGCCTATTATACAAAGGGATGTGTCACTGTCTTGGTAACCTGGTCTCAAGTCCACATGAACCACTTTTGTGATATCTCAGTCCTGAAATATGAAGTATTAATTATGTCCCATCTGTTAGTAAAGGAATTATAATTCACTATTAGCCACCCTACACCCAAAAGGGCACAGGGTGGATTTCGACCCAAGAGTTATTGTTGCTGCTGGCACAAGAGTATCTCTCATCCTTCCAACGTCTATGGGTGTCACAAGCCATTCTGTTACAGGAGTGTTACCTCCAAAAGAGGTTAGAGGGGAGTGTTACCTCCAAAAGAGGTACGGGGGGGAGTGTTACCTCCAAAAGAGTTACGGGGGGAGTGTTACCTCCAAGAGAGGTAATGGGGGAGTTTTACCTCCAAAAGAGGTAAGGGGGAGTGTTACCTCCAAAAGAGGTAAGGGGGGAGTGTTTCCTCCAAAAGAGGCAAGGGGGAAGTGTTACCTCCAAAAGAGGTAAGGGGGAGTGTTACCTACAAAAAAGGTAAGGGGGAGTGTTACCTCCAAAAGAGGTAAGGGGGGAGTGTTACCTCCAAAAGAGGTAAGAGGGGAGTGTTACCTCCAAAAGAGGTACGGGGGAGTGTTACCTCCAAAAAAGGTATGGGGGGAGTGGTACCTCCAAATGAGGTAAGGGGGGAGTGTTACCTTCAAAAGAGGTAAGGGGGGAGTGTTACCTTCAAAAGAGGTAAGGGGGGAGTGTTACCTCCAAAAGAGGTAAGGGGGGAGTGTTACCTCCAAAAGAGGTAAGGGGGGAGTGTTACCTCCAAAAGAGGTACTGGGGGAGTGTTACCTCCAAAAGAGGTACAGGGGGAGTGTTACCTCCGAAAGAGGTTGTTACCTCCAAAAGAGGTAAGGGGGAGTGTTACCTCCAAAAGAGGTACAGGGGGAGTGTTACCTCCAAAAGAGGTACGGGGGCAGTGTTACCTTCAAAAGAGGTAAGGGGGGAGTGTAACCTTCAAAAGAGGTAAGGGGGGAGTGTTACCTTCAAAAGAGGTAAGGGGGGAGTGTTACCTCCAAAAGAGTTTTTTATCTCCAAAAGAGGTAAGGGGGAGTTTTATCTCCAAAAGAGGTAAGGGGGGAGTGTTGCCTTCAAAAGAGGTAAGGGGGGAGTGTTGCCTTCAAAAGAGGTAAGGGGGGAGTGTTACCTTCAAAAGAGGTAAGGGGGGAGTGTTACCTTCAAAAGAGGTAAGGGGGAGTGTTACCTTCAAAAGAGGTAAGGGGGGAGTGTTACCTTCAAAAGAGGTAAGGGGGAGTGTTACCTTCAAAAGAGGTAAGTGGGGACTGTTACCTTCAAAAGAGGTAAGTGGGGACTGTTACCTTCAAAAGAGGTAAGGGGGGAGTGTTACCTTCAAAAGAGGTAAGGGGGGAGTGTTACCTTCAAAAGAGGTTGTTACCTTCAAAAGAGGTAAGGGGGGAGTGTTACCTTCAAAAGAGGTAAGGGGGAGTGTTACCTTCAAAAGAGGTAAGGGGGGAGTGTTACCTCCAAAAGAGGTTGTTACCTCCAAAAGAGGTAAGGGGGTAGTGTTACCTCCAAAAGAGAAAAGCGGGAGTGTTACCTTCAAAAGAGGTAAGGGGGAGGGTTACCTTCAAAAGAGGTAAGGGGGAGTGTTACCCCCAAAAGAGGTAAGGGGGCGTGTTACCTCCAAAAGAGGTAAGGGGGAGTATTACCTCCAAAAGAGGTTATTACCTCCAAAAGAGGAAAGTGGTGAGTGTTACCTCCAAAAGAGGTTGTGACCTCCAAAAGAGGTAAGGGGGGAGTGTTACCTTTAAAAGAGGAAAGGGGGGAGTGTTAGCTCCAAAAGTGGTAAGGGGGGAGTGTTACCTTCAAAAGAGGTAAGGGGTTATGTTACCTTCAAACAAGGTAAGGGGGAGTGTTACCTCCAAAAGAGGTAAGGGGGGAGTGTTACCTCCAAAAGAGGTACGGGGGGTATGTTACCTCCAAAAGAGTTTTTTATCTCCAAAAGAGGTAAGGGGGAGTGTTACCTCCAAAAGAGGTAAGGGGGGAGTGTCACATCCAAAAGAGGTTGTTACCTCCAAAAGAAGTAAGGGGGGAGTGTTACCTTCAAAAGAGGTAAGGGGGAGTGTTACCTTCAAAAGAGGTAAGCAGGGAGTGTTACCTCCAAAAGAGGTAAGCAGGGAGTGTTACCTCCAAAAGAGGTTGTTACCTCCAAAAGAGGTAAGGGGGTAGTGTTACCTCCAAAAGAGAAAAGCGGGAGTGTTACCTTCAAAAGAGGTAAGGGGGGAGTGTTACCTTCAAAAGAGGTAAGGGGGGAGTGTTACCTTCAAAAGAGGTAAGGGGGGCGTGTTACCCCCAAAAGAGGTAAGGGGGCGTGTTACCCCCAAAAGAGGTAAGGGGGCGTGTTACCTCCAAAAGAGGTAAGGGGGAGTGTTACCTCCAAAAGAGGTAAGGGGGAGTGTTACCTCCAAAAGAGGTTGTTACCTCCAAAAGAGGAAAGGGGTGAGTGTTACCTCCAAAAGAGGTTGTGACCTCCGAAAGAGGTAAGGGGGGAGTGTTACCTTTAAAAGAGGAAAGGGGGGAGTGTTAGCTCCAAAAGTGGTAAGGGGGGAGTGTTACCTTCAAAAGAGGTAAGGGGGGATTGTTACCTTCAAAAGAGGTAAGGGGGGAGTGTTACCTTCAAAAGAGGTAAGGGGGGAGTGTTACCTTCAAAAGAGGTAAGTGGGGAGTGTTACCTTCAAAAGAGGTAAGTGGGGAGTGTTACCTTCAAAAGAGGTAAGTGGGGACTGTTACCTTCAAAAGAGGTAAGTGGGGACTGTTACCTTCAAAAGAGGTAAGTGGGGAGTGTTACCTTCAAAAGAGGTAAGGGGGAGTGTTACCTTCAAAAGAGGTAAGGGGGGAGTGTTACCTCCAAAAGAGGTAAGGGGGGAGTGTTACCTCCAAAAGAGGTACGGGGGGTATGTTACCTCCAAAAGAGTTTTTTTATCTCCAAAAGAGGTAAGGGGAGTTTTATCTCCAAAAGAGGTAAGGGGGGAGTGTTACCTCCAAAAGAGGTAAGGGGGGAGTGTTACCTCCAAAAGAGGTAAGGGGGGATTGTTACCTTCAAAAGAGGTAAAGGGGGAGTGTTACCTTCAAAAGAGGTTGTTACCTTCAAAAGAGGTAAGGGGGGAGTGTTACCTTCAAAAGAGGTAAGGGGGGGGGGTTACCTCCAAAAGAGGTAAGTGGGGAGTGTTACCTTCAAAATAGGTAAGTGGGGAGTGTTACCTTCAAAAGAGGTAAGGGGGGAGTGTTACCTCCAAAAGAGGTAAGGGGGGAGTGTTACCTCCAAAAGAGGTAAGGGGGGAGTGTTACCTCCAAAAGAGGTAAGGGGGGAGTGTTACCTCCAAAAGAGGTAAGGGGGGAGTGTTACCTCCAAAAGAGGTAAGGGGGAGTGTTACCTTCAAAAGAGGTAAGCAGGGAGTGTTACCTCCAAAAGAGGTTGTTACCTCCAAAAGAGGTAAGGGGGTAGTGTTACCTCCAAAAGAGAAAAGCGGGAGTGTTACCTTCAAAAGAGGTAAGGATGGGAGTGTTACCTTCAAGAGAGGTAAGGGGGAGTGTTACCTCCAAAAGAGGTAAGGGGAACTGTTACCTCCAAAAAGAGGTAAGGAGGAGTGTCACCTCCAAAAGAGGTTGTTACCTCCAAAAGAGGTAAGGGGGGAGTGTTACCTCCAAAAGAGGTTGTGACCTCCAAAAGAGGTAAGGGGGGAGTGTTACCTTTAAAAGAGGAAAGGGGGGAGTGTTACCTCCAAAAGAGGTAAGAGGGGAGTGTTACCTCCAAAAGAGGTACGGGGAGAGTGTTACCTTTAAAAGAGGAAAGGGGGGAGTGTTACCTCCAAAAGAGGTAAGGGGGGAGTGTTACCTTCAAAAGGGGTAAGGGGGAGTGTTACCTTCAAAAGTTGTAAGGGGGAGTGTTACCTTCAAAAGGGGTAAGGGGGAGTGTTACCTTCAAAAAAGGTAAGGGGAGTGTTACCTTCAAAAAAAGGTAAGGGGAGTGTTACCTCCAAAAGAGGTAAGGGGGGAGTTGTAACGGTCACCACCGCTTACGACCTTCCATCCAACCACGACAAGCTTATCTGACACACTCCGACAATCCTGCATACACGATCCATATCCTTTCCCAGAATAAGATGAGACAGAGCTCCGTACTTGCTTCCAAAGATATGACAATTTATTGGTATTTTCTCAGCTTCTTATACAGTCTCAAGCATAATGCAGTTAATCACAGGACAATGCAATCTCCACCCCCCTATTCACTCACTGAGGATAATTCTTTAATTGGTAGCTAGACATGACGGCACCGTATCATCAATAGGGTTCAATTAACCTTGAATAATAACACAGACATCTAGTTGAATAAGTTATCTAGACAGCTTTTTCACACAATAGCAGAGTCTTGTGAGAGTGGGTGCAATCAACACCTTCAACGGAATGTCTTTACAGTGAATAGCCAACACTTTAAGATATTTCAATAGCCTATTATACAAAGGGATTTGTCACTGTCTTGGTAACCTGGTCTCAAGTCCACATGAACCACTTTTGTGATATCTCAGTCCTGAAATATGAAGTATTAATAATGTCCCAGTTAGTAAAGGAATTATAATTCACTATTCGCCACCCTACACCCAAAAGGGCACAGGGTGGATTTCGACCCAAGAGTTATTGTTGCTGCTGGCACAAGAGTATCTCTCATCCTTCCAACGTCTCTGGGTGTCACGGGCCATTCTGTTACAGGAGTGTTACCTCCAAAAGAGGTTAGAGGGGAGTGTTACCTCCAAAAGAGGTACGGAGGGAGTGTTACCTCCAAAAGAGTTACGGGGGGAGTGTTACCTCCAAAAGAGTTACGGGGGGAGTGTTACCTCCGAATTAGTTTTTTATCTCCAAAAGAGGTAAGGGGGGAGTTTTACCTCCAAAAGAGGTAAGGGGGGAGTGTGTTACCCTCAAAAGAGGCAAGGGGGAAGTGTTACCTCCAAAAGAGGTAAGGGGGGAGTGTTACCTTCGAAAGAGGTAAGGGGGGAGTGTTACCTTCGAAAGAGGTAAGGGGGGAGTGTTACCTTCGAAAGAGGTAAGGGGGGAGTGTTACCTTCAAAAAAGGTAAGGGGGAGTGATACCTCCAAAAGAGGTAAGAGGGGAGTGTTACCTCCAAAAGAGGTACGGGGGAGTGTTACCTCCAAAATAGGTATGGGGGGAGTGTTACCTCCAAATGAGGTAAGGGGGGAGTGTTACCTTCCAAAGAGATAAGTGGGGAGTGTTACCTCCAAATGAGTTTTTTATCTCCAAAAGAGGTAAGGGGGGAGTTTTACCTCCAAAAGAGGTAAGGGGGGAGTGTTACCTCCAAAAGAGTTAAGGGGGGAGTGTTACCTCCAAATGAGGTAAGGGGGGAGTGTTACCTTCAAAAGAGATAAGGGGGGGGGTGTTACCTCCAAATGAGTTTTTTTATCTCCAAAAGAGGTAAGGGGGGAGTGTTACCTCCAAAAGAGGTAAGGGGGGAGTGTTACCTCCAAAAGAGGTAAGGGGGGAGTGTTACCTCCAAAAGAGGTAAGGGGGGAGTGTTACCTCCGAAAGAGGTAAGGGGGGAGTGTTACCTCCGAAAGAGGAAAGTGGGAGTGTTACCTCCGAAAGAGGTAACACTACCTGTCAGGGACCTACCCGTGGGCTCCGACGAGCCCCTGTTGCTCACGCTCGTGCCCCAGTTGCGCGCATCTGCGCGCCACGCGTGCACATATCGTGCGCGCGCGTCTGCGCTGCGGGAGCGCGCGCGTGCATGGCGAGAGCGCGCGCATGCACGTTAAGCCCATCTACCCTTTAAAAGCTCAGCAGCGGCAGTGACACCTTGCTGTCTGATCTGCAGCTTAGTGTCTGTAAAACCTGATATCTGATCGTAACCTGATACCTGCTAATACCTGATACCTGTTGACCCCGTTTCTGACCCGGCTCCGTCTGACTACCTGAATACCGTTACCGACCCCTGGCTTGCCCGACTCCTCTCTGTTCTCCTGCCCATCGTTACCAGACCTGTGCTTGAACTTTGACAAACGCTATCTCCGCTAAGAGTGACTTTCGGTTGATCCGCCCATCTGATCCTTGTTGACCGCTTACCGGCTCCTGTCTTGCATCTAACCGGCTTGTTTTCCAGTTACCGCTATCCGGTTCCGGTGACCCTCCAGAGACGCTGTCTCCTACACTGACTATCCGCAAGATCTCCATTCCGGCTGGTCTGCTGCCATCATCAGGCACTCTTACCCCACTGCGCTCCCGGGCTTGCTGTCCCCACTCCAGCAGCCCCCGAACCCGGGCGGTAAGAGGGGCTTCTTCCTGCATACCAGGCTCCATCCACGAGGTACGTAACACTACCCCCTTACCTCTTTTGGAGGTAACAACCTCTTTTGGAGGTAACACTCCCCCCTTACCTCTTTTGAAGGTAACACTCCCCCCTTACCTCTTTTGGAGTTAACAACCTCTTTTGGAGGTGACACTCCCCCCTTACCTCTTTTGGAGGTAACACTCCCCCCCTTACCTCTTTTGGAGGTAACACTCCCCCCTTACCTCTTTTGGAGGTAACATTCCCCCTTACCTCTTTTGAAGGTAACACTCCCCACTTACCTTTTTTGAAGGTAACACTCCCCCTTTCCTCTTTTGGAGGTAAACCCCCCCTTACCTCTTTCGAAGGTAACACTCCCCCCTTACCTCTTTCGGAGGTAACAATCCCCCCTTACCTCTTTCGGAGGTAACACTCCCCCCTTACCTCTTTTGGGGGTAACACTCCCCCCTTACCTCTTTTGGGGGTAACACTCCCCCCTTACCTCTTTTGGAGATAAAACTCCCCCTTACCTCTTTTGGAGATAAAAAACTCTTTTGGAGATAACACTCCCCCCTTACCTCTTTTGAATGTAACACTCCCCCCTTACCTCTTTTGAAGGTAACACTCCCCCCGTACCTCTTTTGGAGGTAACACTCTCCCCGTACCTCTTTTGGAGGTAACACTCCCCCCTTACCTCTTTTGGAGGTAACACTCCCCCCTTACCTCTTTCGAAGGTAACAATCCCCCCTTACCTCTTTTGGAGGTAACACTCTCCCCCTTACCTCTTTTGGAGGTAACACTCCCCCCTTACCTCTTTTGGAGATAAAACTCCCCCTTACCTCTTTTGGAGATAAAAAACTCTTTTGGAGGTAACACTCCCCCCTTACCTCTTTTGAATGTAACACTCCCCCCTTACCTCTTTTGAAGGTAACACTCCCCCCGTACCTCTTTTGGAGGTAACACTCCCCCCGTACCTCTTTTGGAGGTAACACTCCCCTCGTACCTCTTTTGGAGGTAACACTCCCTCCTTAACTCTTTTGGAGGTAACAACCTCTTTCGGAGGTAACACTCCCCCTTTTCTCTTTTGAAGGTAACACTCCCCCCTTACCTCTTTTGAAGGTAACACTCCCCCTTTTCTCTTTTGGAGGTAAGGGGGGAGTGTTACCTTCAAAAGAGGTAAGGGGGAGTGTTACCTCCAAAAGAGGTAAGGGGGAGTGTTACCTCCAAAAGAGGTTGTTACCTCCAAAAGGGGTTGTGACCTCCAAAAGAGGTAAGGGGGGGAGTGTTACCTTTAAAAGAGGAAAGGGGGGAGTGTTACCTCCAAAAGTGGTAAGGGGGGAGTGTTACCTTCAAAAGAGGATAAGGGGGAGTGTTACCTTCAAAGAGGTCAAAAAAAAAAAAAAGGGGAGTGTTACCTCTAAAAAGAGGTAAGGGGGGGGGGGGAGTGTTACCTCCAAAAGAGTTTTTTATCTCCAAAAGCGTTTTTTACCTCCAAAAGAGGTAAGGGGGAGTGTTACCTCCAAAAGAGCTAAGGGGAGAGTGTTACCTCCAAAAGAGGTAAGGGGGGAGTGTTACCTCCAAAAGAGGTAGGGGGGGAGTGTTACCTCCGAAAGAGGTAAGGGGGAGTGTTACCTTCAAAAGAGGTAAAGGGGGAGTGTTACCTCCAAAGGAGGAAAGGGGGAGTGTTACCTTCAAAAGAGGTAAGGGGGAGTGTTACCTCCAAAAGAGGTAAGGGGGGAGTGTTACCTCCAAAAGAGGTAAGGGGGGTGTAACGGTTACCACCGCTTACAACCTTCCATCCAACCACGACAAGCTTATCTGACACACTGCGACAATATTGCATACACGATCCATATCTTTTCCCAGAATAAAACGAGACAGAGCTCCGTTCTTGAATCCAAAGTTATGACAATTTATTAGTAATTTCTCAGCTTCTTATATACAGTACAGCAAAATACAGTTATTCACAGGACAATGTAGTCTCCACCCCCCTTCACACCATGGGGGGCTTCAATCACACTCTAAAAGGCATTCAGGTAAGCTAAGGCCGGTCGGCACCCGCATCTTTATCACACAATGGCAGTGAGAGTGGGTGTAATCCACACCTTCAAGTATTTCAATAGCATATTATACAAAGGTATGACTCACTCTGGTCTTGTAGACCTGAATTAACACCTTTCAAAAGCATGTGTCCACACATTGAAGAGCCAACCTCACTTAACATTTCAATAGCCAATTATACAAAAGGTATGACTCACTGGCTGACCTGGTCATGTCATCATGACTCCATGTGATATCTCAGTCCTGCAATATGAAGTATTATTAATGTCCCTTATTAATGTCTTCTGTAACATATGAATTATGATTCTTTGTCACCCTATGGCCCTAGTGGACATAAGGTGACCCTAGACATAGGAGAATCTCGGTCTGTCATGGTACATTCCGTTACATCTCTCCCCTTTCGGTGGGAGACGGACACAGGTGGTAACCCCAAACGGGTTGACTCCGAAGTCCGTCAGTAGTTCCCGTCCTCCAATGCTGGTATCCATACTGTACCCCAAATAAATGGCTCCAAACTGAGCATTACTCACCCCGCCAACCTCTGCCTCTGTCAGAGAACACGCCTGCCGCTGGGGAGAAAGCAGGGTAGCTGGGCTCAGTCCATCATGCGGTTGGGGGTCTGGGCCAACTGCCCCCCCTTCCTGGGGTATACCAGTGGAGACGGAAGTCCCATCCACTGGTGCTTGGTGAAAACCCCCCGGTGCTTGCAAAGCAAACCAGACATCCTCCTGTCCCAGTCCTGTACCATTGTCTGGGGTTGTGCCAGTGGAGACTGAAGTCCCATCCACTACCACATGGTCCCCCTCTTCCGTTAGTGAAGAGCAGAGGTCCTTGACCCTCTGTTCTGTTGCCAGCTCTTCCGCTGGGTTGCTGTGAGTGGAGACCACAGTCCCATCCACTACCACAGGGTCCCCCACTTCCGCTAGTTGGGAGCAGAGGCTTGGGGTACCCTGCTCTGTTGCCAGTGATTCAGCTGGGGGTAAAAGCTTTACCACCTCAGCTTGTTGCTGGAGAGGGGGGCCAACCTCCCCGGCTCCCTGGAACTCCACAACATCCGCTTCGGCTTTAGGGATGAAAATCTCCATATTTTCCACTGCCGATTCATCAGCCAGGATTTCACAGTTGTCATCTGAACTTTCCTCATAGTCCCAGGCAATGGGATCCCCACCCTGCTGCTGAGCCGAGTCTAGCAGCTGTCTGTAGGCAACCTCCAGCTCCCATTCTTGAATGGCCAGAAATTCTAAATCTTCCTGTGACCAGTGGCCTCCCGAGATATTTAATTTTTCCTCTCTGTGCTCCATTATATCCTCCAAGCGCCACTCCCGATCATCCCCGAAGTCTGGATCACTGGACATCCTCCAATACAATAATCCCAGGCCATCATAGTCATAGCCTTCTGTGGGGCTGTCATCTGCTGGCCACAGGCACTCTTGGGCTACATACCACCGGAGGGCTCTGTAGCTCTCATCCAGCTGCATCTCTGCCCGGATCAGCCTGCTCAACTCGGCTGTCCACTCCTGCTTCGGTTGTTTCCCCAACAACAGCATTCGTACGTCATACTGTGGCCAGTACCTTGCATAGATGGATGGCAGGACCTTTCCTTGGTGTTGCTTCTCCAGAGCTAATGCTTCCTTCCAGAGTTGGCACCGAATCACATCCGACCATCCCAACAGGACCTCCTCTGATACTGGTCCTCTATGCTGTATCCACATCTCTTGTAACCTTCTTTGGAATTCCTCTTCCATGGAGACTGGTATCTGCACCTCTCCTCTCTCTTTAGTTGGTGCTGCTGTGACTTCAGATCCTGCAGCACTTCTTCTCTGTAGTAAGGTGGCATTCAGTGCCGCAATAACTCGGTCCCTGATCTCCGGTGGAGGGTTAGGACCATAATGTGCCAGTCTTAGGTTAACAGCCCGATCAAAACTTTCTTCCTCGGGTGTCCTGTCCGTTACAGCGGGCCTTTTAGCTATATCCATTTCGACCAGTTCTGCCATAATGTCCCTTTTCTTACGGTTGCTGGCCGGTCTGCCCCGGCTCTCCAGTAAGTCCATGAGGGAAGAGAGCTTCATCCGTTCATACACCGTCTCCATTGTCCTGTGTCCTTGTAGCCGTCCTTCTTCTGGTGATGGAATCATCCCACCGCTGCCACCAATGTAACGGTTACCACCGCTTACAACCTTCCATCCAACCACGACAAGCTTATCTGACACACTGCGACAATATTGCATACACGATCCATATCTTTTCCCAGAATAAAACAAGACAGAGCTCCGTTCTTGAATCCAAAGATATGACAATTTATTAGTAATTTCTCAGCTTCTTATATACAGTACAGCAAAATACAGTTATTCACAGGACAATGTAGTCTCCACCCCCCTTCACACCATGGGGGGCTTCAATCACACTCTAAAAGGCATTCAGGTAAGCTAAGGCCGGTCGGCACCCGCATCTTTATCACACAATGGCAGTGAGAGTGGGTGTAATCCACACCTTCAAGTATTTTCAATAGCATATTATACAAAGGTATGACTCACTCTGGTCTTGTAGACCTGAATTAACACCTTTCAAAAGCATGTGTCCACACATTGAAGAGCCAACCTCACTTAACATTTCAATAGCCAATTATACAAAAGGTATGACTCACTGGCTGACCTGGTCATGTCATCATGACTCCATGTGATATCTCAGTCCTGCAATATGAAGTATTATTAATGTCCCTTATTAATGTCTTCTGTAACATATGAATTATGATTCTTTGTCACCCTATGGCCCTAGTGGACATAAGGTGACCCTAGACATAGGAGAATCTCGGTCTGTCATGGTGCATTCCGTTACATCAGGGGGAGTGTCACCTCCAAAAGAGGTTGTTACCTCCAAAAGAGGTAAGGGTGGAGTGTTACCTTCAAAAGAGGTAAGGCGGGAGTGTTACCTCCAAAAGAGTTTGTTACCTCCAAAAGAGGTAAGGGGGGAGTGTTACCTTCAAAAGAGGTAAGGGTGGAGTGTTACCTTCAAAAAAGATAAGGGGGAGTGTTACCTCCAAAAGAGGTAAGGGGGGAGTGTTACCTACAAAAGAGGTACGGGGGGTATGTTACCTCCAAAAGAGTTTTTTATCTCCAAAAGCGGTAAGGGGGGAGTTTTACCTCCAAAAGAGGTAAGGGGGAGTGTTACCTCCAAAAGAGGTAAGGGGGGAGTGTTGCCTCCAAAAGAGGTAGGGGGGGAGTGTTACCTTCAAAAGAGGTAAGGGTGGAGTGTTACCTTCAAAAGAGGTAAGGCGGGAGTGTTACCTCCAAAAGAGTTTGTTACCTCCAAAAGAGGTAAGGGGGGAGTGTTACCTTCAAAAGAGGTAAGGGGGGAGTGTTACCTCCAAAAGAGGTAAGGGTGGAGTGTTACCTTCAAAAAAGGTAAGGGGGGAGTGTTAACTCTGAAAGTGGTAAAGGGGGAGTGTTACCTCCGAAATAGGTAAGGGGGGAGTGTTACCTTCAAGAGAGGTAAGGGGGAGTGCTACCTCCAAAAGAGGAAAGGGGGAGTGTTACCTTCAAAAGAGGTAAGTGGGAGTGTTACCTTCAAAAGAGGAAAGGGGGGAGTGTTACCTCCAAAGGAGGTAAGGGGGAGTGTTACCTCTAAAAGAGGTAAAGGGGGAGTGTTACCTTCAAAAGAGGTAAGGGGGGAGTGTTACCTTCAAAAGATGTAAGGGGGAGTGTTACCTTCAAAAGAGGTAAGCGGGTAATGTTACCTCCAAAAGAGGTTGTTACCTCCAAAAGAGGTAAGGGGGTAGTGTTACCTCCAAAAGAGGAAAGGGGGAGTGTTACCTTCAAAAAAGGTAAGGGGGAGTGTTACCTCCAAAAGAGGTTGTTACCTCCAAAAGAGGTAAGGGGGAAGTGTTACCTCCAAAAGAGGTAAGGGGGGAGTGTTACCTCCAAAAGAGGTACGGGAGGAGTGTTACCTTCAAAAAATGTAAAGGGGGAGTGTTACCTCCAAAAGAGGTAAGGGGGGAGTGTTACCTCCAAAAGAGGTAAGGGGGAGTGTTACCTCCAAAAGAGGTAAGGGGGGTGTTACCTCCAAATGAGGTTGTTAACTCCAAAAGAGGTAGGGGGGAGTGTTACCTTCAAAAGAGGAAAGGGGGGAGTGTTACCTCCAAAAGAGGTAAGAGGGGA
The DNA here is from genome assembly GCA_029574335.1 of Rana kukunoris. Lineage (NCBI taxonomy): Eukaryota > Metazoa > Chordata > Amphibia > Anura > Ranidae > Rana > Rana kukunoris. Next base: position 182,913,511 of record CM056057.1, read on the forward strand.
GTGTTACCTCCAAAAGAGGTAAGGTGGGAGTGTTACCTCCAAAAGAGGTAAGGGGGGAGTGTTACCTCCAAAAGAGGTAAGGGAGGAGTGTTAGCTTCAAAAGAGGTAAGGGGGATTGTTACCTCCAAAAGAGGTAAGGGGGGAGTGTTACCTCCAAAAGAGGTAAAGGAGGAGTGTTAGCTTCAAAAGAGGTAAGGGGGGAGTGTTACATCCAAAAGAGGTTGTTACCTCCAAAAGAGGTAAGGGGGAGTGTTACCTCCAAAAGAGGTAAGGGGGGAGTGTTACCTCCAAAAGACGTTGTTACCTCCAAAAGAGGTAAGGGGGAGTATTACCTCCAAAAGAGGTAAGGGGGGAGTGTTACCTCCAAAAGAGGTAAGAGGGGAGTGTTACCTCCAAAAGAGGAAGGGGGGAGTGTTACCTCCAAAAGAAGTTGTTACCTCCAAAAGAGGTAAGGGGGTGTGTTACCTCCAAAAGAGGTAAAGGGGGAGTGTTAACTCCAAAAGAGGTAAGGGGGGAGTGTTACCTTCAAAAGAGGTAAGAGGGAGTGTTACCTCCAAAAGGGGTTGTTACTTCCAAAAGAGGAAAGGGGGAGTGTTACCTCCAAAAGAGGTAAGGGGGAGTGTTACCTCCAAAAGGGGTTAAGGGGGAGTGTTATCTTCAAAAGAGGTAAGGGGGAGTGTTATCTTCAAAAGAGGTAAGGGGGAGTGTTACCTCCAAAAGAGGTAAGGGGGGTATCACCTCCAAAAGAGGTTGTTACCTCCAAAAGAGGTAAGTGGGAGTGTTACCTCCAAAAGAGGTAAGGGGGAGTGTTACCTCCAAAAGAGGTAAGGGGGAAGTGTTTCCTTCAAAAGAGGTAAGGGGGAAGTGTTATCTTAAAAAGAGGTAAGGGGGAGTGTTACCTCCAAAAGAGCTAAGGGGGAGTTTTACCTCCAAAAGAGCTAAGGGGGAGTGTTACTTCCAAAAGAGGTTGTTACCTCCACAAGAGGTGAGAGGGGTGTTACCTCCAAAAGAGGTAAGGGGGAGTGTTACCTTCAAAAGAGGTATGGGAGGAGTGTTACCTTCAAAAAATGTAAAGGGGGAGTGTTACCTCCAAAAGAGGTAAGGGGGAGTGTTACCTCCAAAAGAGGTAAGGGGGGTGTTACCTCCAAATGAGGTTGTTAACTCCAAAAGAGGTAAGGGGGAGTGTTACCTTCAAAAGAGGAAAGGGGGGAGTGTTACCTCCAAAAGAGGTAAGAGGGTAGTGTTACCTCCAAAAGAGGTAAGGTGGGAGTGTTACCTCCAAAAGAGGTAAGGGGGGAGTGTTACCTCCAAAAGAGGTAAGGGGGGAGTGTTACCTCCAAAAGAGGTAAGGGGGGAGTGTTACCTCCAAAAGAGGTAAGGGGGAGTGTTACCTCCAAAAGAGGAAGGGGGGAGTGTTCACCCAAAAGAAGTTGTTACCTCCAAAAGAGGTGAGGGGGTGTGTTACCTCCAAAAGAGGTAAAGGGGGAGTGTTAACTCCAAAAGAGGTAAGGGGGGAGTGTTACCTTCAAAAGAGGTAAGAGGGAGTGTTACCTCCAAAAGGGGTTGTTACTTCCAAAAGAGGAAAGGGGGAGTGTTACCTCCAAAAGAGGTAAGGGGGAGTGTTACCTCCAAAAGGGGTTAAGGGGGAGTGTTATCTTCAAAAGAGGTAAGGGGGGAGTGTTACCTCCAAAAGAGGTAAGGGGGAGTGTTACCTCCAAAAGAGGTAAGGGGGGTATCACCTCCAAAAGAGGTAAGGGGGGAGTGTTACCTCCAAAAGAGGTTGTGACCTTCAAAAGAGGTAAGGGGGGTGTTTTACCTTTAAAAGGGGAAAGGGGGAGTGCTACCTCCAAAAGAGGTAAGTGGGAGTGTTACCTCCAAAAGAGGTAAGGGGGAGTGGTACCTCCAAAAGAGGTAAGGGGGAAGTGTTTCCTTCAAAAGAGGTAAGGGGGAAGTGTTATCTTAAAAAGAGGTAAGGGGGAGTGTTACCTCCAAAAGAGCTAAGGGGGGTTGTTACCTCCAAAAGAGGTAAGGGGGAGTGTTACCTCCAAAAGAGGTAAGGGGGAAGTGTTTCCTTCAAAAGAGGTAAGGGGGAAGTGTTACCTCCAAAAGAGGTAAGGGGGGACTGTTACCTCTAAAAGAGGTAAGGGGGTAGTGTTACCTCCAAAAGAGGTAAGGTGGGAGTGTTACCTTCAAAAGAGGTAAGGGGGAGTGTTACTTCCAAAAGAGGTAAGGGGGAGTGTTACCTTCAAAACAGGTAAGGTGGGAATGTTACCTTCAAAAGAGGTAAGGTGGGAATGTTACCTTCAAAAGAGGTAAGGGGGGAGTGTTACCTCCAAAAGAGGTAAGGAGGGAGTGTTACCTCCAAAAGAGTTTGTTATCTACAAAAGAGGTAAGGGGGGAGTTTTACCTCCAAAAGAGATAAGGGGGGAGTGTTACCTCTGAAAGAGGTAAGGGGGGAGTGTTACCTCCACAAGAGGTGTAACGGTCGCCACCTTTTACGATCTTCCATCCACCCACCCACGACAGCTTATCGACACTCCACAATCCAGCAGACGAACACGGCCCATAGGATTCCCCAGAAAATGAGACACAGCTCTCTTTGAGGTTCAAAACAGGGAATGAATGTTTATTAAGCACATGTTAACACATTTCTCTTCACAATACATCCCTCCCACCCTTGGGAAACAGGGTGGGTTAAATTGTCCAATGACAATGGTGTTACAGGTCAGGTGTGTTCAAACTTCTCCTTCAGTGAACAGTCTTAGCAGGGGGGGTTGCTGGAGGGATTCCCCCCCCCTTTTCTCACAGCAAGACACTTAAACATCCCATAATAGGCAGCCGAACTGGCTACCAAGCTTCAATCCACATCACCATAGTAGCATACCTAATTAGCACATAAGACAATAGAACAAAATCACACCCCACCTCATCACAGCAAGCTATAGTGCACAACAGCCAACACACAATGGGCCAGATTCTCAGAGGCGTTACGACGGAGTATCTCAGATACCCCGTCGTATCGCCTTTTTTTTGTCCTCGTATCTATGCGAGTGATGCTTAGCATCACTTTTGCATAGATACGCTTCTACATCCGACAAGTGTAAAAGCATTACACTTTTGGATCGTAGGTGTAATGACAACTCCGGCCACTAGGTGGCCTTCACGTTGTTTTTTCATTTGCATATGCAAATTAGGCTAGTACGGCGATTCCGGAACGCTTTTACGCCGCCCCGTCGTCGCGTACGTCGTTTTCGTCCGCGTAAGATTACCCCAGCTTCGATGTGGAGTAACCTTACGAAGTACCGTCGGGTGCCGTCGGATGCCATGTTAAGTATGGCCTCGGGACCGTGTCGTGTTGTGCGTTGTTTACGTCGTTTGCGTACGTCGATTCTCAATGGGGCTGGCGTACGCTGCGATTACGTCGTTTACATTGAGAAAATGTGACGTCCTTTGGAGCATGCGCACTGGGCTTTTTCCCTGGCCGGCGCATGCGCAATTCGTTCGACGCGGGGGCGCGCTTAATTTAAATACAAGCCGCCCCATTTGAATTGCGTGGGTTTACGCTTGGCGATTTACGAGACGCCTGCGAAAACTACGGAGCAAGTGCTTTGAGAATAAAGCACTTGCTCTAGTACGCAGCGGCGGCGTAGTGTTAATGGCTTATGCTACGCCGCCGAATATATATGAGAATCTGGCCCAATATATATATATATATATATATATATATATATATATATATATATATACACACTATATACAATGTATACCACATAGGGCCAGATTCAGGTAGATGCTGACGCGAACTAGCGAGTGAAGTACAGCATTCACCAAGCGCATGGCCGTTACTTTGCGATGGAGTAACGAAGATGCATTGGCGCAACCCGACGCAAGTGGAAGTGGGTGTGATCACATGTAAATGATGGGCGGAGCCCAGCGCAGAGGCTTACGTTCAGCGCATCATCCACGGAGCATGCGCAGTGAGTGAGGCTTCACTCGGCCCCCTGTGCGCATGCTCACAACTTCCGTCGGCACCACTTCACGGGAAACGTCAGCGCAATGTGTTCCGTTGCGCGTAAAAAAGCGCCAGCGGAAGCGCCATTCCGGCGCAAAAGTATTTCCGTTTCCCCCCACCCCAGGGAAGTTACTTTTGCTCTGTAATGGCTGCTCCCGCTCCCCCCAAAGAGAGGAGGAACCTCAATTTCAATGCCCAGGAGGTCTCTGTGGTCATCTCCGCTATGGAGACTTATAACGATTTTCTCCACGGAAAGAAAAGTCGGAAGACCAGCCAGGAGAGGAAGCAGGCCATCCTGGACACCATTCCTGGCAGGGTGAATGTGTTGGGGTACTCCACCCGGACTGCTGGTGATATCCAGAAAAAAATAAATGACCTGCGGCGCAAGGTCCGTGGCAAGGTGGCCACCATCAGGAGGCATGAGAGGGGCACAGGTGGTGGACCCCCATGTCCGGTCAGCCTGACCACAGAGGAGGAGGTGGTCGCCCGCTGCCTGGAGAGGGAGCAGTTGGAGGGGGTACCAGGCTATGATTCTATGGAGGAAGGCTCCAGGACAGGTAAGTGTTTTCTGTCCCCTATTTGGTGTGTTGCATGTGGGGGGGGAGGGTACATGTGCCAAGTATGTGGGACCACCAATATGTGTCTGCTTTGTGTCATCCACAGATGACGGAGCTGGGCCATCATCTGTTGCCGGCCATTCCACCCCAACCCCCCAACGGGATCCTGAGGATGAGCCCCTGGGTGCTGAAGACACCGAGGTGGAGGAGAGTGCCCACACCACTTCTGCAGAGATGGTTGAGGAGGAGCCTGTTCCTCAGCAGGAGTTTATTTTGGTTTTATCAGAGTCCTCCCCTTCTGCAGGCCCCTCTGTCATCCCCTCACCCATCCTCGGTAGCCCCTCAAGGGCGACTCCATCCCCACGGGGACAACCTTCTCCTGGCCCCAGGAAGGCGACCCGTAAGACCAGGGGGGTGTCTGATCTGGTCCAGGACCAGGTGGCGATGGACCACGCCCGGCAAACCCAGCAGATGGGGGAGATTGCTGGCCACTTGGACCGGCTCGCTGACAGCCTGGGCTCCGTATCGCAGCTGCCCAGTGGTGTGCAGGACGTTGTGACCAGCCTGCGGGAGGTGCAGACTGATGTATGGCACCTCACAGCAGCCGTCCACGCCAACACAGCTGCCATCCGGGAAGAGGGGAGGCAGCGGCAGCGTGCCCAGCGGCATAATATCACCCGCCAGCTGAGAATGCAGGCCCAGACCAACCACTATCTGAGCCGGATTGCCGTGGCCTTGGAGGGCATGCAGCCAACAGCTGCCAGGAGTGGCCCACACGGGGATCAGCCTCCTCCAGATGCCCCCCCCCACCCACTCCCTCCAGACAGCTGAGGAGCCCGAGAGTGCCCACAAGGAGGAGCCCCCGTCATCCCAGATGAGGGATTTTTTTGGGGGGGTTAATTTTTATTTTTTTATTCTTGCTCAGGTTATGAGTTTATATTTTATTTTATTACTCAGGTTATGAGTTTATATTTTATTTTATTACTCAGGTTATGAGATATTTATTTTATTTTTAACTGCACACGGTCAGGACAGTGTGAATGGTGTGTGAATGTGAGGGGGTGGCACTCCTGCCAGTAAGGGGTGTCACCCTCGGCCGTGGTGGACAAGTTATCCCCACGGCTGTATGAATGACGTGTGAAAGGTGTATGAATGGACAGCGACATCATTGGGGCCTTGACGCTGGCGTTGCTGCTCCCAAGTCCTACATGCTGGACTTGGGCTAATCCAATGTGATGTGGATGTGGTGTGTGTGATCTAGGGACATCAGTGGTGTGCATGCATGGTCTGTGTGATTAATGTTTTGGTTTAGTGTCCAAAGATGCCTACGGTGAGGACCCTCCTGACTGCTCTTCCATCAGCAGACTGGTTCTCCTCTGGCAGGTGGGGACTGTGTGGGTCGGGGGTCAGGTCATCACGCATGTCAATCTGCAGGCCTTTTCTCATAGCAAAGTTGTGCAGAATGCAACATGCACCGATGATCTGACACATGAAGGTAGGGGAATAAAATAGGGTCCCCCCGGACTTATCCAGGCAGTGGAAACGGGACTTCAGGAGCCCAAATGTTTGCTCCACCACTGCACGGGTTTTGATGTGTGCTTCATTGTATTTTCTCTCTCCTCTGGTTTGGGGGTTCCGGAAAGGAGTCATTAGATGGGGTCCAGGTGCATATGCAGAGTCACCTGGAAGGGAAAAGACAGGAGGATGTTAGTCATGCATGTGGCCCTTGTGATGTGTGCATCATGGGAGGGGATAGTCATGCCTGCCACCCATGTCACTCACCAACCAGCCAGCTGTCACTATACATGTTCTGCTCGAATTCTGCTGGGATGGGGCTCTGACGGTATATGAAGCTGTCATGGCTGGATCCGGGGTGTTTGGCACGGACGTGCCATATGAGGCGTTGGGCATAGGCTATCACCTGTACGTTGATGGAATGCCAATGCTTCCGATTGCGGTATATGTGCTCCGTGGCACTGGGGGGCTGTAGGGCCACATGTGTGCAATAAATGGCCCCCACAGTGCGTGGGAATTTGGCAATGCTGTAGAAATCTGTCATTGTCTTCAGCCGCAGCTCCTCAGTGTTTGGTCTGATGAACTGGTTGGACATGCATCTGAGGATTGCGAGGACAACCTGGTGCACACATCTGCTCATGGTGGACTGTGACATCCCAGCCACCACTCCACTTGTACGCTGGAATGATCCACTGGTAAGGAAATGAAGTGTTGCCAGTACCTTCACCAGTGGCTGCACTGCTTGTGAGCGGTGTGTCTTGCTGGTGATGTCACCCTGCAGGGTTGTGGTTAGTTCAAGTATTGCATCAGGGCTGAATCTGAAGAGGCGATACACCTCCTCATCCCCCATGCCAAAGAGGCTCATGCGCGTGCGGTATATCCTCTCACGTGCCCGCCTCCTCCGTACCGGGGGACCCAGTACTAGTGCTAGGACCGCGACTGCCCCTGGCATGTTGGCACACAGAGGTGTTGTCCTTGCACATGTGGTTGTTCAGCTTGCTAGTTTTGTCGGTAACGCTGCTGCTGTAGCTGCTCTCCTTCTGACCTGTGGCCGTCTGGAGTAAAGATAAAGCAGCTATTTGTAGAAATAACTTTGCGCCGGACGGACGAGATACGCGCGGCGCATGTAGCCAGCGTATGGTGCTAATCCGTTCGCGAATTGGTAAATTTCCCTCATTTGCATATTTGCAGGGGAAATCAATAGGCGCAACTGATGCGCCAAGCGAAATTATGCTCTGACGAGACTCTGGCGTCGAAAAGTTAAGCCGGTCGGGGAAAGCCCGTTTTCTGTCGCATCTAGTTTGGTGGGTACGGCCACATAGATACGACGGCGCATCTTCACAGTTACGCGGCGCATATCGAAATACTCCAGTGCAAGTCTTGCTGAATCTGGCCCATAGAGTCTGACTCAATCTGTGCCCAAAAGTGATTTCCGTTACAAGAGGTAAGGAGGGAGTGTTACCTCCAAAAGAGGTTGTTACCTCCATATGAGGTAAGGGGGGGAGTGTTACCTCCAAAAGAGGTAAGGGGGAAGTGTTACCTTCAAAAGAGGTAAGGGTGGAGTGTTACCTCCAAAAGAGGTAAGGGGGAAGTGTTACCTTCAAAAGAGGAAATGGGGAGTGTTACCTCCAAAAGAGGTAAGGGGGGACTGTTACCTCCAAAAGAGGTAAGGGGGTAGTGTTACCTCCAAAAGAGGTAAGGGGGGAGTGTTACCTCCAAAAGAGGTAAGGGGGGAGTGTTACCTCCAAAAGAGGTAAGGGGGGAGTGTTACCTCCAAAAGAGGTAAGGGGGAGTGTTACCTTTAAAAGAGGTAAGGGGGGACTGTTACCTCCAAAAGAGGTAAGGGGGGACTGTGTAACATCCCTGCTGTTACACTGTGCAGAACGAGCGCAGCTGTAACCTATTCTAGCAGCTGCGCTCCGTTCTGCAAGTGGTCCGCGTCACTTCCGGTGCGCGGATCTCTGCGCTCCACGCTGGAACGCAGAAGTGCGTCCCAGCGTTCTCCTCTGATTCCCTGCGAATCCGCGGCTATTTAAACACCATGCAGATGACGGCAGGGTGTTCCGTTATTCTGTTGAATGCCTGCCGTCACCTGGGAACGCCACTGCACTGCATTGCCTTCACCAACACGGACCACCCTGCGATTCTCTGCATCTCCACCTTCCAGCACCCTGGGTTCTCCGCACACCATCTCTGCTTGTATCTCATCCAAAGTACTACCAGTCCCAGCAGAACCGCAAGTATTATAGGAGACATACTGTAGTCATTGTTATCCATACCCTGCTGCACCCTATAGGGGAAATACCAGGTCTGTGTCACTGTAAGGAGATCTATTCTCATATGGACTAAATCTATATGTGTCTTGGAATTAGAGCATAACAAGTACTCTCTATTTGTGTTCAGCCCAGAAATACTATAACTCCTGTATCACATTGCACTTATCCGTATTACCGTGTACAGTAGAGACTTTACTTTATCTTCATCAGTAGCGGTAGCTTAAGTTGGATTAGGCTTCGCTATACTTTATGTTGTCTACCATTTAGAGGCTGTGATGAGTTAAACCCCAAACTTTCTTATTGATTAGAGAGTGAACTGGTGGTTACGCCTGAGAAGCCTCTGCAGCTGAGATCCTATTCAACTAAACATATTCACGTAGCAGAGTCGTTACAGACTGTTACCTCCAAAAGAGGTTGTTGCCTCCATATAAGGTAAGGGGGGAGTGTTACCTTCAAAAGAGGTAAGGTGGAGTGTTACCTCCAAAAGAGGTAAGGGGGGACTGTTACCTCCAAAAGACATAAGGGGGTAGTGTTACCTCCAAAATAGGTAAGGGGGAGTGTTACTTTCAAAAGAGGTAAGGGGGAGTTACCTTCAAAAGAGGAAAGGGGGAGTGTTACCTCCAAAAGAGGTAAGGGGGGACTGTTACCTCCAAAAGAGGTAAGGGGTAGTGTTACCTCCAAAAGAGGTAAGGGGGGAGTGTTACCTCCAAAAGAGGTAAGGGGGGAGTGTTACCTTCAAAAGAGGTAAGGGGGAGTGTTACCTCCAAAAGAGGTAAGAGGGAGTGTTACCTTCAAAAGAGGTAAGGGGGGAGTGTTACCTCCAAAAGAGGTAAGGGGGGACTGTTACCTCCAAAAGAGGTAAGGGGGTAGTGTTACCTTCAAAAGAGGTAAGGGGGAGTGTTACCTCCAAAAGAGGTAAGGGGGGACTGTTACCTCCAAAAGACGTAAGGGGGTAGTGTTACCTCCAAAATAGGTAAGGTGGGAATGTTACCTTCAAAAGAGGTAAGGGGGGAGTGTTTCCTCCAAAAGAGGTAAGGGGGGAGTGTTACCTTCAAAAGAGGTAAGGGGGGAGTGTTACCTCCAAAAGAGTTTGTTATCTCCAAAACAGGTAAGGGGGGAGTTTTACCTCCAAAAGAGGTAAGGGGGGAGTGTTACCTCCAAAAGAGGTAAGTTGGGAGTGTTACCTCCAAAAGAGGTTGTTACTAGGGATGAGCGTTCGGCTCGCATCAAAACGTTCGAACAGACCGCGGGTTCGTGCGAACATTTAGAACCCCATTGAAGTCTATGGGACTCGAACGTTCGAATTAAAAAACGATCATTTTAAAGACCAATATTCAATTCAATGTTGGAAAACGTTGTTCAGAACCCGGGTCTTGCCCCAGGGAACATAGAATTTTTTTTTTTAAATGGCCGTTTTTTTCAGAGCAGCCATTTTAATGATGCTTAAAGTGAAAAATAAAAAATTCCTTTAAATATCACACCTGCTGGATGTCTATAGTAGTGACACGTGTTTAGAAATGTCCCTGCACAACATGAGAGGACTATAAAAAGAAAGTAAATAATACTGCTTGCCCACGTGCTGTGTGGCAACAATATGTCGAATATTTTAGCGGTGGTGGGGGGCCATTATTGTTTTGTGAAAAAAAAATTTAGAAAAAAGGACACCCCTCAAACATACTGTAATTGGAGCGCAACAAGGAGCCATGTGCAAAGTATTGCATCAAAAATTGTTATTAGGCGCCCTTGTTTAACAGGGGCAGAAAAATTGTGCCTTGGGCACAACACAACACTGCAACCCCTCCCAATAACTCCAATTGGAGCGCAACAAGGAGCCACGTGCAAAGTATTGCATCAAAAATTGTTATTAGGCGCCCCTGTAAAACAGGGGCAGAAAAATTGTGCCCTAGGCACTGGTGGCGGAGCCCAGAAATACAACATACTAGCTATCAGTAGGGATGAGCTGCGCGTTCGAATCGAACGTATGTTTGGCTCGAACATCGGCCGTTCGATCGTTCGCCCAAATACGAACAAACGGGTCGTTCGCGCCAAATTCGTGTGACGCAAAATGACCCATAATTCACTGCGGCGATGCGCGCTGATGATTGGTCAAGCATGCACCATGACCCTGCCTGCTTGACCAATTACAAGGGCCAAAAAACGAGGAACAATAATTGGCCAAAGCCAAGCTGGCTTTGGCCAATTATGGCTCAGGGGGGTTTAGCACACGCCCCACACTATAAAAGGCAGCCTGCAAGGCGGCCTCGTGTAGTGTGTTCTGGCTTTGTTATAGAGAGGAGCAGTGAGACAGTTAGAGAGAGAGAGAGATAGATAGAGACACAGGGGTAGATTCATGTAGCACTTATGTAAAAAAATGTGTGTAAAAATTTCGCGCCACGGAAAAATTGTTATAACATGTAGCACTTACTCCGGCGTTTTTAGAGATGCGCGGCGTAACTGTTACTGTGCGCCGTCGAATCCATGCGCTGTACCTACTATACCAGATCCGCCTTCAAATAGGCTACTTCTTACCGGCGTAACTTTTCCACGCTGGCGTGGCTTTGGCGCATCTTTACGCGGGACAGATCAACCGTTCCCATGAATTATGTATTCAAATATGCAAATGAGGCAGAACCGCCGATTCAGAAACGTACGTTTGTCCGGCGCCGGCGTTCCCCGGTGCGCGTAACTGCAATTTCCTGCGGAAAGTCACCCCTCATAAAGCAGGGGTAACTTTGCACAGGAGTTAAACAGATCAGCTGGAGAGCAGCTAAAGCAACACTGTTACAGACAAATTGAGCTAAAACACTTGCTGGACAACACATCTGTCTGCCAACATGCCAGGGGCAGCCTTGCTCATAGCCCTACAGCGTCGACGTGCACGTAGGAGGGCACGGGAGAGGATATTCCGCACGCGTATTGACGTGTTTGGCATGAGTGATTTGGAGGTGTTTCGCCTATTCAGATTCAGCCCTGAAGCCATCCTGGAATTAGCCACAACCCTGCAGGATGACATCACCAGCCAGACACGCCGCTCACAAGCAGTGCAGCCACTGGTGAAGGTCCTGGCAACACTCCATTTCCTTGCCAGTGGATCTTTTCAAAGAACAAGTGGATTGGTGGCTGGGATGTCACAGTCCACCATGAGCAGATGCGTGCACCAGGTTATCCCAGCAATCCTCAGACACATGGCCAACCAAATAATCAAACCCACCACTGAGGAGCTGCGGCTGAAGGCAATGACAGATTTCTACAGAATTGCCCAAATCCCACGGACCGTGGGGGCCATTGATTGCCCCATGACTCCATTCCGGGAACCCCAAACCAGAGGAGAGGAAAGATACAATGAAGCACACATAAAAACCCGTGCAGTGGTGGAGCGCACATTTGGCCTCCTGAAGTCCCGTTTCCGATGCCTGGATAAGTCTGGGGGTACCCTGTTGTATTCCTCAAACTTCGTGTGCCAGATCATTGGGGCATGTTGCATGCTGCACAACTTTGCAGTGAGAAAGGGCCTGGAGATTGACTTGCGTGATGACCTGACCCCCGAACCACACAGTCCTCCCCTGCCCGAGGGTCCCCCGTCTGCTGAGGGAAGAGCAGTCAGGAGGGTCCTTGTGGTAGGCTACTTTTCACGTTAAACACACACATTAATCATGGCACAATGAGAATGCATGCATGCACACCACTGTGATCCCTAGCACACACACCCCACATCCACATCAAATTGAATTAGACCAAAGTACACCACATGGGACTTGGGAGCAGCAACGCCACGCCACGGCTCCAATTATGTTGCTGTACATTCATACACCTTTCACACGTGTCGTGGGGATAATTTCTCCCCAACGACTGAGGGTTACACCCCTTAATGGCAGGAGTGTCACCCCCACACATTCTCACAACATTCACACTGTAGCGCATGAGCGCATGAGGACTGCTCTCCAGGGCTTGGACTGGGAGGGAATATTGGCACCGATGAACACAGAACAGAAATGGGAATTCTTCAAAAAGACTCTTTGGAACCTCACTGCAAAGTATATTCCCATGGGCAATAAGTTTAAAAGGCTACAGATAAAACCACCGATGTGGCTCACGTTAAAGTTAAAAAAGCTATAAACAATAAGAAATAGCTTTTAAAAATATAAAAATGAAGGAACACTAGTGTCGTTTAAATGTACAAAGAATATAATAGAATATGTAAAAAGGAATCAAGGATGCAAAAATTCAAAATGAACGACAGATTGCAAAAGATAGTAGGACAAACCCCAAAAAATTCTTTAAATATATTAATAGTAAAAAGGTCAAGTCTGAGCATGTAGGCCCTTTACAAAATAATCTAGAGTGGGTGACTGAGGACATAGAGAAGGCAAATTTATTAAATGCTTTCTTCAGCTCTGTGTATACAATGGAGAATGGGGAGCTCATGTCGATATAGGGGGTGGGAGTGACACAGCCCCAAATCCACAATGGCTCAAAAGTGATATGGTCCAGAAATATTTAGACAGAATAAAGGTGGATAAAGCACCTGGACCAGATGGCATCCACCCACGGATCCTAAAAAGAATTGAGCTCTGAAATTTCAAAGCCAATGTATCTAATATTTAGGGACTCATTAATGACAGAGATTAGTACCACACTGGATTGGCATAAAGCCAATGTGGTGCCCATATTTAAAAAGGGAACAAAGTCTCCTTTCCTAGTAACTATAGACCTGTTAGTTTAACTTCTATAGTTGGAAAGATACTGGAACGTTTAATAAAAGACCACATGGATGAGTTCTTGCTGAAACAAACTATTTAAGCAGCAGACAGCATGGATTCATGAAGGACAGAAGTTGTCAGACAAACCTGATTTCCTTTTATGAAGAGGTAAGTAAAACCCTGGACAGAGGAGCTGGCAGTGGACGTGTAATACTTGGATTTTGCAAAAGCGTTCGATACAGTTCCCCCACACACGGCTCATGTGTAAGGTAAGGTCTACAGGATTAGATATATCAGTTTGTAAATGGATAGAAAACTACTGGCTGAAAGACAGAATTCAGAGAGTTGTGGTTAATGATTCTTACTCTGAATGGTCCAAGGTTATCAGCGGTGTACCCCAAGGTTCAGTGTTGGGTCCCTTACTTTTCAATATATTTATAAATGATAATGGTGGGGTCTGAGATCAAAAGTAACATTTCTGTTTTTGCAGATGACACCAAGCTATGCAGTGGAATAACGTCCTTGCAGGATGTCTCCAATTTACAAGCCGACCTCAATGCTCTGTCTAATTGGGCGACTAAGTGGCAGATGAGGTTTAATGTTGATACAATGTAAAGTTATGCACTTGGGGCTAAGAATATTCATGCATCATACATGCTAGGGGGAGTACAACTGGGGGATCTGTAGTGGAGAAGGATCTGGGGATTTTAGTTGATCATAAGCTCAATAATGGCATGCAATGCCAAGCTGCGGTTTCCAAAGCGAGCAAAGTCCTTTCTTTGTATTAAGAGAGGTATGGACTCCCAGAGATAGAGATATCATTTTGCCCCTGTACAAATCATTAGTAAGACCTCATCTGGAATATGCAGTCCAGTTTTGGGCACCAGTTCTCAAAAAGATATCGGAGAACTGGAGAAAGTGCAGAGAAGGCAACCAAACTGATAAGAGGCATGGAGGAGCTCAGCTATGAGAAAGATTAGAGGAACTGAATTTATTCACTCTTGAGAAGAGGAAAATAAGGGGGGATATGATCAACATGTACAAATACATAAGAGGTCCATATAGTGAACTTGGTGTTGAGTTATTCACTTTAAGGTCAACACTGAGGACAAGGGGGCACTCTTTACGTCTGGAGAAAAGAGATTTCACCTCCAAATACGGAAAGGTTTCTTCACAGTAAGAGCTGTGAAAATGTGGAACAGACTCCTCCAGAGGTGGTTCTGGCCAGCTCAGTAGATTGCTTTAAGAGAGGCCTGGATTCTTTCCTAAATGCACATAATATAACTGAGTACTAAGTTTTGTAGGTAAAGTTGATCCGGTTAAAATCCGATTGCCTTTCGGGGATCAGGAAGGAATTTTTTTCCCCTCAGCGTAGCAAATTGAGATCATCGATCTGCTGGTTTTTTGCTTCCTGGGGTTTTTCTCTTCTGGTATGAGGTATGGGGGTATATGGGAGGATGTTACTGTGTTTTACTTTGTTTTATTTTATTTTTTTATGGTTGAACTGGATGGACTTGTGTCTTTTTTCAGCCTAACTAACTATGTAACTATGTAACTATGTAGCCTGCACTCCTTACCGTGTGCAGGGAGATAAAAATAAATAAAACTCATAATCTGAGTATCAAACATAAATCAACGGCCCTGTCGTGGGCTCATTCTTGTCCCTAGGCTCCTGGGGCGCAGTTGCCTGGGGCGAGCCACAGGTGGGGGGGCTGGGGGGGCTGGTGGTTGAACCTCCCCCAGTCTCTCCCTGGCTGCCTGGCTGCCCTCCATTGCCACGGCTAGCCGGTGGAGGTAGGTATTGGTGGCAGCCTGCATCCGCAGCCGGCGGGTGGTATTGCTGCGCTGTTGTCGCCGTGTCTGCCTCCCCTCCTCACGGACAGCAGCTGCCAGGCTCCGGACCTCAGAGACCAGGCCAGATGTTGTGGTCTGCAGGTCCACCAGGCAGGACAGAAGGGCTGCCCTGTTCGCAACAACATCCTGCAGACTTTCATTGATATTTGTATTCTGCCCAGCCTGCTGGGTGATGGCTTCCTGCACTGCCACAGTGCAAGCAGCCTGGCTCTCGGCCGAGGACGCCAGGCTATCTGCGACCCGATGCAGATCACCCGCAAGACACCCAATATGGCGGGTCTGCCTTGTCTGGTCCCTTGCCAGATGGTCCTCAAACTCGTCAGGGACTCCTCGTGATTTTTTGGTTGCCTTACTAGAGGCCTGAGAGGCTGGAGGATGGCTGTAGGGGAGGTCACTTGAGGGGGTATCCCTGGAGGGGATGGTGTCCCTTGATGGGGAATCTAGCAGGGGGGAGGTTTGGGAGGGCCCAGGTATGGGGTCTCATCCAGCAGATACAGAGCATCCTCTTCTACCCCGACGTGCTCCTCCTCAACCTCCTCAAGCAATGAGGTAGGCGCGATCTCCACCATGAATGGGGTGGATCGCCCTGCAACCAATGACAGCCCAGCTCCATCCTGCACATCTGTGGATGACACAAAACAATCACATGTTGGAGTACCCACACACTTGTCACATGTAACCCCCCCACCCACCCACGCAACACACCAGAAAGCAGATAAAACACACTTACCTGACGTCAAAGGCTGATCCCCTGATTCGAAGCCCGGCAGACCCTCCACAAGCTTCCTATCCAGCAACCTGGCCACGACCATGTCCTCTGGCGTCAGGGTGATTCTTGTGGCTGGTCCTCCACCTGTGCCACTGGCATGCTTCCTGATTGCCACTAGCTTATCTTTTACCAGTCTCCGCATGTCGTTGATCTTCTTGCAGATGTGCTTGGGCTCCCTGTCCGCCACACCGACAGCATTGACCCGCCTGGTTAGCTCTGCATAAATGTGGGTTTTCTCTGATTTCCCAGTGTTGGCACTCTGTGGCCCATAGAGGCGGGCACCATGTTGGGAGAGCCCATCTGTGATCACAGCCTTCTCCTCTGGGCTAAAATTCAACATTCTCCAGTCAGCGGGAGTCTCTGGTGCAGCTATAATAAATGCAAAAAGCAGGATGCAAAAGCCCTAGCAATTCAAAAAAAAGCTGGTCGCGTTTTGCAAGTGAGTGGCGCTTCTGTGTGCGTATTTATGCACTGGAGTAGGAAGTGGTGCGGCGGATCTTGATGGTGACATCGGCGCCGTACTGCGCATGCGCAGAGGAGGCAGACAGCCAGATGACATCATTGCGCATGCGCCGTTTAAGATACACCGTACGGATCTCTCTGCGCCACCGTCAGACCATCATTTGCATGTGGTGACGCCCACTTACAGTTCCGCCGCCTTACGCTGTCGAAAAACCGCTGCGCAGGTCAGTGAAAAATTGATGAATAAAGTACATGCCTCTCCGCGCTGGTACGGCGTAGCGAAAAAAGATGCGCCACGCCGGAGCAACGCTGCGCCATTGTACATGAATCTACCCCAGAGTGTCTTTCTTGATAGATAGATAGATAGATAGATAGATAGATAGATACTAGAGCAGCGAGGCTAGTCAGTATAGTTAAATTTACAGTTTGTAGAGAATATATTCACATCCCTGGGAGTTTGTCAATGTCATGGACCATGAAATACTGAAGTGTTTCTACGTGAAATCCTAATTCATGTATTACAGAATATTTTATTCTGAACCCCAGCCAGGTCAATAGACTCAGAAGAGATACTCATTGTCCCTTGTGTGATAACCCTATCTAAAAGCCTTTTGATTATCAGGTGTAAATGTTTTCTGCCCTGTCTCAACTCTCCAGACGGTTTTATTGTTCTGTGGGTGGCTATTGTGTACATTGATTGCATCCCTGGGGCTTTTGTCTGAATACACATAGCAGTCTTTCTATTCAAAGCTTTCTGACCAATCTCTGCTGAGCCATTTTCAAGTCCTCATTTGCATGGTTTAGGAGGAGCTGATGGGGAACTGCCTGGACTTTGAAAGGGACCAATAGGAAAGCAGTTGTTGGGGGCGGGATGTTCCAAATCCTGTATAAAAGTGTGCTGTGTACTTTCAATAAAGTGTGTGTCCTGTTTACATCCAGCATTAAGCCTTGGCTCATGTGTGGATTATTCGGCGATTCCAGGGATATTCCTACTCGTGGAATATTGGGTGATTTTCTTTTAAACCAGAAGAAGGGAATGGATGACGGGGATATGTTCTACTACCGTCACAGTCAATATATTTATAAACTGTATAGCTTAGCTAGATCTGCTATTAGTATCTGTCAGGCAGGAGATTGTGCTTGATGCAGTGCTCTAACATGTTGAATTGCCTGCATTAGGGTTTACCTTAAACATAGTTCTCCGTGTTAGTCAACGTGTGCTAGTTAATTGCACATAGACGCATTAACTGTTACTGCAAGTGTGCTATTTATTTGCACAGAAACGCAGTTGCTGTTAATGCAAGTGGGCTATTGACTTGCACAGAAACGCAGTCGCTCTGACTGTGCGTGTGCTGTTTAATACCACCTAAAAGCATTTAGTGTCACTGCCCGTGTGTTGTTACATACCACCTGAGCGCATTTGGTGTCACTGCACGTGTGCTGTTACATACCACCTGAGCGCATTTGGTGTCACTGCACGTGTGCTGTTACATACCACCTGAGCGCATTTGGTGTCACTGCACATGTGCTGTTACATACCACCTGAACGAAGTTGGTGTCACTGCGCTTGTGCTGTTACATAGCACCTGAGCGCAGTTGGTGTCACTGCAGGTTTGCTGTTACATACCACCTGAACGCAGCTGGTGTCACTGCGCTTGTGCTGTTACATAGCACCTGAGCGCAGTTGGTGTTACTGCGCTTGTGCTGTTACATAGCACCTGAGCGCAATTGGTGTCACTGCACGTTTGCTGTTACATACCACCTGAGCGCATTTGTTGTCACTGCACGTTTGCTGTTACATACCAACTGAGCGCATTTGGTGTCACTGCATGTGTGCTGTTACATACCACCTGAGCGCATTTGGTGTCACTGCATGTGTGCTGTTACATACCACCTGAACGCAGTTGGTGTCACTGCACTTGTGCTGTTAAATAGCAACTGAGCGCAGTTGGTGTCACTGCACGTTTGCTGTTACATACCACCTGAGCGCATTTGGTGTCACTGCACATGTGCTGTTACATACCACCTGAACGCAGTTGGTGTCACTGCACTTGTGCTGCTACATACCACCTGAGCGCATTTGGTGTCATTGCACATGTGCCGTTACATACCACCTGAACGCAGTTGGTGTCACTGCACTTGTGCTGCTACATACCACCTGAGCGCATTTGGTGTCATTGCACATGTGCTGTTACATACCACCTGAGCGCATTTGGTGTCACTGCATGTGTGCTGTTACATACCACCTGAACGCAGTTGGTGTCACTGCACTTGTGCTGCTACATACCACCTGAGCGCATTTGGTGTCATTGCACATGTGCTGTTACATACCACCTGAGCGCATTTGGTGTCACTGCACGTGTGCTGTTACATACCACCTGAACGCAGCTGGTGTCACTGCGCTTGTGCTGTTACATAGCACCTGAGTGCAATTGGTGTCACTGCATGTTTGCTGTTACATACCACCTGAACGCATTTGGTGTCACTGCACGTTTGCTGTAACATACCACCTAAACACAGTTGGTGTCACTGTGCTTGTGCTGTTACATAGCACCTGAGCGCATTTGTTGTCACTGCAGGTTTGCTGTTATATACCACCTGAGCGCATTTGGTGTCACTGCATGTGTGCTGTTACATACCACCTGAGCGCATTTGGTGTCACTGCATGTGTGCTGTTACATACAACCTGAACGCAGTTGGTGTCACTGCACTTGTGCTGTTAAATAGCAACTGAGCGCAGTTGGTGTCACTGCATGTTTGCTGTTACATACCACCTGAGCGCATTTGGTGTCACTGCACATGTGCTGTTACATACCACCTGAACGCAGTTGGTGTCACTGCACGTTTGCTGTTACATACCACCTGAGCGCATTTGGTGTCACTGCACGTGTGCGGTTACATACCACCTGAGCGCATTTGGTGTCACTGCACGTGTGCTGTTACATACCACCTAAACACAGTTGGTGTCACTGCGCTTGTGCTGTTACATAGCACCTGAGCGCATTTGTTGTCACTGCAGGTTTGCTGTTATATACCACCTGAGCGCATTTGGTGTCACTGCATGTGTGCTGTTACATACAACCTGAACGCAGTTGGTGTCACTGCACTTGTGCTGTTAAATAGCAACTGAGCGCAATTGGTGTCACTGCACGTTTGCTGTTACATACCACCTGAGCGCATTTGGTGTCACTGCACATGTGCTGTTACATACCACATGAAAGCAGTTGGTGTCACTGTGCTTGTGCTGTTACATAGCACCTGAGCGCAGTTGGTGTCGCTGCATGTTTGCTGTTACATACCACCTGAACGCAGTTGGTGTCACTGCAAGTTTGCTGTTACATACAATCTGAGCGCATTTGGTGTCACTGCACGTGTGCGGTTACTTACCACCTGAGCGCATTTGGTGTCACTGCACGTGTGCTGTTACATAGCACCTGAGCGCAGTTGGTGTCACTGCACATTTGCTGTTACATACCACCTGAGCGCATTTGGGTCACTGCGTGTGTGCTGTTACATACCACCTGAGCGCATTTGGTGTCACTGCATGTGTGCTGTTACATACCACCTGAACGCAGTTGGTGTCACTGCACTTGTGCTGCTACATAGCACCTGAGCACAGTTGGTGTCACTGCACGTTTGCTGTTACATACCACCTGACCGCATTTGGTGTCACTGCACGTGTGCTGTTACATACCACCTGACCGCATTTGGTGTCACTGCACGTGTGCTGTTACATAGCACCTGAGCGCAGTTGGTGTCACTGCACGTTTGCTGTTACATACCACCTGAGCGCATTTGGTGTCACTGCACGTGTGCTGTTACATAGCACCTGAGCGCAGTTGGTGTTACTGCACGTGTGCTGTTACATACCACCTGAGCGCAGTTGGTGTCACTGCACGTGTGCTGTTACATAGCACCTGAGCGCAGTTGGTGTTACTGCACGTGTGCTGTTACATACCACCTGAGCGCAGTTGGTGTCACTGCACGTGTGCTGTTACATACCACCTGAGCGCATTTTGTGTCACTGCACGTGTGCTGTTACATAGCACCTGAGCGCATTTGGTGTCACTGCACGTGTGCTGTTACATTCCACCTAAGCGCATTTGGTGTCACTGCACATGTGCTGCTTCATAGCACCTGAGCGCAGTTGGTGTCACTGCACGTTTGCTGTTACATATCACCTGAGCGCAGTTGGTGTCACTGCACGTTTGCTGTTACATACCACCTGAGCGCATTTGGTGTCACTGCATATGTGCGGTTACATACGACCTGAGCGCATTTGGTGTCACTGCACGTGTGCTGTTACATACCACCTGAACGCAGTTGGTGTCACTGCGCTCGTGCTGTTACATAGCACCTGAGCGCAGTAGGTGTCACTGCATGTGTGCTGTTACATACCACCTGAGCGCATTTGGTGTCACTGCATGTGTGCTGTTACATACCACCTGAGCGCATTTGGTGTCACTGCACTTGTGCTGTTACATACCACCTGAATGCAGTTGGTGTCACTGTGCTTGTGCTGTTACATAGCACCTGAGCGCAGTTGGTGTCACTGCACGTTTGCCGTTACATACCACCTGATCGCATTTTGTGTCACTGCACGTGCGCTGTTACATACCACCTGAACGCAGTTGGTGTCACTGCTCTTGTGCTGTTACATAGCACCTGAGTGCAGTTGGTGTCACTGCACGTTTGCTGTTACATACCATCTGAACGCAGTTGGTGTCACTGCACTTGTGCTGTTACATAGCACCTGAGCGCAGTTGGTGTCACTGCACGTTTCCTGTTACATACCACCTGAACGCAGTTGGTGTCACTGCACGTTTCCTGTTACATACCACCTGAATGCAGTAGGTGTCACTGTGCTTGTGCTGTTACATAGCACCTGAGTGCAGTTGGTGTCACTGCACGTTTGCCGTTACATACCACCTGAGCGCATTTGGTGTCACTCCACGTGTGCTGTTACATACCACCTGATCGCATTTTGTGTCACTGCACGTGTGCTGCTACATACCACCTGAACGCAGTTGGTGTCACTGCTCTTGTGCTGTTACATAGCACCTGAGTGCAGTTGGTGTCACTGCACGTTTGCTGTTACATACCACCTGAAGGCATTTGGTGTCACTGCACATTTGCTGTTACATACCACCTGAGCACATTTGGTGTCACTGCACGTGTGCTGTTACATACCACCTGAACGCAGTTGGTGTCACTGCGCTTGTGCTGTTACATACCACCTGAGCGCAGTTGGTGTCACTGCACGTTTGCTGTTACATACCACCTGATCACATTTGTTGTCACTGCACGTGTGCGGTTACATACCACCTGAGCGCATTTGGTGTCACTGCACGTCTGCTGTTACATACCACCTGAACGCAGTTGGTGTCACTTGGCTCGTGCTGTTACATAGCACCTGAGCGCAGTTGGTGTCACTGCATGTGTGCTGTTACATACCACCTGAGCGTATTTGGTGTCACTGCATGTGTGCTGTTACATACCACCTGAGCGCATTTGGTGTCACTGCACTTGTGCTGTTACATACCACCTGAATGCAGTTGGTGTCACTGTGCTTGTGCTGTTACATAGCACCTGAGCGCAGTTGGTGTCACTGCACGTTTGCCGTTACATACCACCTGATCGCATTTTGTGTCACTGCACGTGCGCTGTTACATACCACCTGAACGCAGTTGGTGTCACTGCTCTTTTGCTGTTACATAGCACCTGAGTGCAGTTGGTGTCACTGCACGTTTGCTGTTACATACCATCTGAACGCAGTTGGTGTCACTGCACTTGTGCTGTTACATAGCACCTGAGCGCAGTTGGTGTCACTGCACGTTTCCTGTTACATACCACCTGAACGCAGTTGGTGTCACTGCACGTTTCCTGTTACATACCACCTGAATGCAGTAGGTGTCACTGTGCTTGTGCTGTTACATAGCACCTGAGTGCAGTTGGTGTCACTGCACGTTTGCCGTTACATACCACCTGAGCGCATTTGGTGTCACTCCACGTGTGCTGTTACATACCACCTGATCGCATTTTGTGTCACTGCACGTGTGCTGCTACATACCACCTGAACGCAGTTGGTGTCACTGCGCTTGTGCTGTTACATTCCACCTGAGCACAGTTGGTGTCACTGCACGTTTGCTGTTACATACCACCTGAAGGCATTTGGTGTCACTGCACATTTGCCGTTACATACCACCTGAGCACATTTGGTGTCACTGCACGTGTGCTGTTACATACCACCTGAACGCAGTTGGTGTCACTGCGCTTGTGCTGTTACATACCACCTGAGCGCAGTTGGTGTCACTGCGCGTTTGCTGTTACATACCACCTGATCGCATTTGTTACTGCACGTGTGCGGTTACATACCACCTGAGCGCATTTGGTGTCACTGCACGTCTGCTGTTACATACCACCTGAACGCAGTTGGTGTCACTGCATGTGTGCTGTTACATACCACCTGAGCGCAGTTGGTGTCACTGCATGTGTGCTGTTACATACCACCTGAGCGCATTTGGTGTCACTGCATGTGTGCTGTTACATACCACCTGAGCGCATTTGGTGTCACTGCACTTGTGCTGTTACATACCACCTGAATGCAGTTGGTGTCACTGTGCTTGTGCTGTTACATAGCACCTGAGCGCAGTTGGTGTCACTGCACGTTTGCTGTTACATACCACCTGAACGCATTTGGTGTCACTGCACATTTGCTGTTACATACCACCTGAGCGCATTTGGTGTCACTGCACGTGTGCTGTTACATACCACCTGAACACAGTTGGTGTCACTGCGCTTGTGCTGTTACATTCCACCTGAGCACAGTTGGTGTCACTGCACGTTTGCTGTTACATACCACCTGAGCGCATTTGTTGTCACTGCACGTGTGCGGTTACATACCACTTAAGCGCATTTGGTGTCACTGCACGTCTGCTGTTACATACCACCTGAACGCAGTTGGTGTCACTGCACTTGTGCTGTTACATTCCACCTGAGCACAGTTGGTGTCACTGCACGTTTGCTGTTACATACCACCTGAGCGCATTTGTTGTCACTGCACGTGTGCGGTTACATACCACCTGAGCGCATTTGGTGTCACTGCACGTCTGCTGTTACATACCACCTGAACGCAGTTGGTGTCACTGCACTTGTGCTGTTACATACCACCTGAGCGCAGTTGGTGTCACTGCACGTTTGCTGTTACATACCACCTGAACGCAGTTAGTGTCAATGTGCTTGTGCTGTTACATAGCACCTGAGCGCAGTTGGTGTCACTGCACGTTTGCCGTTACATACCACCTGAGCGCATTTGGTGTCACTGCACGTGTGCTGTTACATACCACCTGATCGCATTTTGTGTCACTGCACGTGCGCGGTTACATACCCCCTGAACGCAGTTGGTGTCACTGCTCTTGTGCTGTTACATAGCACCTGAGTGCAGTTGGTGTCACTGCACGTTTGCTGTTACATACCACCTGAACGCAGTTGGTGTCACTGCACTTGTGCTGTTACATAGCACCTGAGCGCAGTTGGTGTCATTGCACATTTGCTGTTACATACCACCTGAACGCAGTTGGTGTCACTGCGCTTGTGCTGTTACATAGCACCTGAGCGCAGTTTGTGTCACTGCACGTTTGCTGTTACATACCACCTGAACGCATTTGGTGTCACTGCACATTTGCTGTTACATACCAACTGAGCGCATTTGGTGTCACTGCACGTGTGCTGTTACATACCACCTGAGCGCAGTTGGTGTCACTGCATGTTTGCTGTTACATACCACCTGAGCTCATTTGTTGTCACTGCACGTGTGCGGTTACATACCACCTGAGCGCATTTGGTGTCACTGCACGTCTGCTGTTACATACCACCTGAATGCAGTTGGTGTCACTGTGCTTGTGCTGTTACATAGCACCTGAGCGCAGTTGGTGTCACTGCATGTGTGCTGTTACATACCACCTGAGCGCATTTGGTGTGTCACTGCACACGTCGCTCTGTTACATACCACCTGAACGCAGTTGGTGTCACTGCTCTTATGCTGTTACATAGCACCAGAGTGCAGTTGGTGTCACTGAACGTTTTCTGTTACATACCACCTGAGCGCATTTGGTGTCACTGCACGTGTGCTGTTACATACCACCTGAATGCAGTTGGTGTCACTGCGCTTGTGCTGTTACATAGCACCTGAACGCAGTTGGTGTCACTGCGCGTGTGCTGTTACATAGCACCTGAGCGCAGTTGGTGTCACTGCACGTTTGCTGTTACATACCACCTGAACGCAGTTGGTGTCACTGCGCTTGTGCTGTTACATACCACCTGAGCGCAGTTGGTGTCACTGCACGTTTGCTGTTACATACCACCTGAGCGCATTTGTTGTCACTGCACGTGTGCGGTTACATACCACCTGAGCGCATTTGTTGTCACTGCACGTGTGCGGTTACATACCACTTGAGCGCATTTGGTGTCACTGCACGTCTGCTGTTACATACCACCTGAATGCAGTTAATGTCACTGCGCTTGTGCTGTTACATAGCACCTGAGAGGCAGTTGGTGTCACTGCACGTGTGCGGTTACATACCCCTCAGAGCGCATTTGTTGTCACTGCACGTGTGCGGTTACATACCACCTGAGCGCATTTGGTGTCACTGCACGTCTGCTGTTACATACCACCTGAACACAATTGGTGTCACTGCGCTTGTGCTGTTACATAGCACCTGAGCGCAGTTGGTGTCACTGCACGTTTGCTGTGACATACCACTTGAGCTCATTTGTTGTCACTGCACGTGTGCGGGTTACATACCAACCTGAGCGCATTTGGTGTCACTGCACGTCTGCTGTTACATACCACCTGAACGCAGTTGGTGTCACTGCGCTTGTGCTGTTACATAGCACCTGAGCGCAGTTGGTGTCACTGCATGTGTGCTGTTACATACCACCTGAGCGCATTTGGTGTCACTGCATGTGTGCTGTTACATACCACCTGAGCGCATTTTGGTGTCACTGCACTTGTGCTGTTACATACCACCTGAATGCAGTTGGTGTCACTGTGCTTGTGCTGTTACATACCACCTGAGCGCAGTTGGTGTCACTGCACGTGTGCTGTTACAGTACATACACCACCTGATCGCATTTTGTGTCACTGCACGTGCGCTGTTACATACCACCTGAACGCAGTTGGTGTCACTGCTCTTGTGCTGTTTACATAGCACCTGAGCGCAGTTCGGTGTCATTGCACGTTTGCTGTTACATACAAACCTGAACGCAGTTGGTGTCACTGCCGCTTGTGCTGTTTACATAGCACCTGAGCGCAGTTTGTGTCACTGCAGTTTGCTGTTACATACCACCTGAACGCATTTGGTGTCACTGCACATTTGCTGTTACATACCAACTGAGCGCATTTGGTTGTCACTGCACGTGTGCTGTTACATACCACCTGAGCGCATTGGTGTCACTGCATGTTTGCTGTTACATACCACCTGAGCTCATTTATTGTCACTGCACGTGTGCGGTTACATACCACCTGAGCGCATTTGGTGTCACTGCACATCTGCTGTTACATACCACCTGAATGCAGTTGGTGTCACTGCGCTGTGCTGTTACATAGCACCTGAGGCAGTTGGTGTCACTGCATGTGTGCTGTTACATACCACCTGAGCGCATTTGGTGTCAACTGCACGTGTGCTTGTTACATACCACCTGATCGCATTTTGTGTCACTGCACGTGCGCTGTTACATACCAACTGAACGCAGTTGGTGTCACTGCTCTTATGCTGTTACATAGCACCTGGTGCAGTTGGTGTCACTGAACGTTTTCTGTTACATACCACCTGAGCGCATTTGCTGTCACTGCACTGCACGTGTGCTGTTACATACCACCTGAATGCAGTTGTTGTCACTGCGCTTGTGCTGTTACATAGCACCTGAACGCAGTTGGTGTCACTGCGCTTGTGCTGTTACATAGCACCTGAGCGCCACAGTTGGTGTCACTGCACGTTTGCTGTTACATACCACCTGAACGCAGTTGGTGTCACTGCGCTTGTGCTGTTACATACCACCTGAGCGCAGTTGGTGTCACTGCACGTTTGCTGTTACATACCACTGAGCGCATTTGTTGTCACTGCACGTGTGCGGTTACATACCACCTGAGCGCGCATTTGTTGTCACTGCACGCGGGCTGCGGTTACATACCACTTGAGCGCATTTGGTGTCACTGCACACGTGCTGCTGTTACATACCACCTGAATGCAGTTAATGTCACTGCGCTTGTGCTGTTACATAGCACCTGAGCGCAGTTGGTGTCACTGCACGTGTGCGGTTACATACCACCTGAGCGCATTTGTTGTCACTGCACGTGTGCGGTTACATACCACCTGAGCGCATTTGGTGTCACTGCACGTCTGCTGTTACATACCACCTGAACACAATTGGTGTCACTGCGCTTGTGCTGTTACATAGCACCTGAGCGCAGTTGGTGTCACTGCACGTTTGCTGTGACATACCACTTGAGCTCATTTGTTGTCACTGCACGTGTGCGCTGTTACATACCACCTGAGCGCATTTGGTGTCACTGCACGTCTGCTGTTACATACCACCTGAAGCAGTTGGTGTCACTGCCTTGTGCTGTTACATAGCACCTGAGCGCAGTTGGTGTCACTGCATGTGTGCTGTTACATACCACCTGAGCGCATTTGGTGTCACTGCATGTGTGCTGTTACATACACCTGCGCATTTGGTCACTGCACTTGTGCTGTTACATACCACCTGAATGCAGTTGGTGTCACTGTGCTTGTGCTGTTACATACCACCTGAGCGCAGTTGGTGTCACTGCACGTGTGCTGTTACAGTACATACCACCTGATCGCATTTTGTGTCACTGCATGTGCGCTGTTACATACCACCTGAACGCAGTTGGTGTCACTGCTCTTGTGCTGTTACATAGCACCTGAGTGCAGTTTGTGTCACTGAACGTTTTCAGTTACATACCACCTGAGCGCATTTGGTGTCACTGCACGTGTGCTGTTACATACCACCTGAATGCAGTTGGTGTCACTGCGCTTGTGCTGTTGCATACCACCTGAGCGCAGTTGGTGTCACTGCACGTTTGCTGTTACATACCACCTGAGCGCATTTGTTGTCACTGCACGTGTGCGGTTACATACCACCTGAGCGCATTTGTTGTCACTGCACGTGTGCGGTTACATACCACTTGAGCGCATTTGGTGTCACTGCACGTCTGCTGTTACATACCACCTGAATGCAGTTAATGTCACTGCGCTTGTGCTGTTACATAGCACCTGAGCGCAGTTGGTGTCACTGCACGTGTGCGGTTACATACCACCTGAGTGCATTTGTTGTCACTGCACGTGTGCGGTTACATACCACCTGAGCACATTTGGTGTCACTGCACGTCTGCTGTTACATACCACCTGAACACAGTTGGTGTCACTGCACGTGTGCTGTTACATACCACCTGAGCGCAGTTGGTGTCACTGCACGTTTGCTGTTACATACCACCTGAGCTCATTTGTTGTCACTGCACATGTGCGGTTACATACCACCTGAGCACATTTGGTGTCACTGCACGTCTGCTGTTACATAGCACCTGAGCGCAGTTGGTGTCACTGCACGTGTGCTGTTACATACCACCTGAGCGCAGTTGGTGTCACTGCACGTTTGCTGTTACATACCACCTGAGCTCATTTGTTGTCACTGCACGTGTGCGGTTACATACCACCTGAGCGCAATTGGTGTCACTGCACGTCTGCTGTTACATACCACCTGAATGCAGTTGGTGTCACTGCGCTTGTGCTGTTACATAGCACCTGAGCGCATTTGGTGTCACTGCACGTGTGCTGTTACATACCACCTGATCGCATTTTGTGTCACTGCACGTGCGCTGTTACATACAACCTGAACGCAGTTGGTGTCACTGCTCTTATGCTGTTACATAGCACCTGAGTGCAGTTGGTGTCACTGAACGTTTTCTGTTACATACCACCTGAGCGCATTTGGTGTCACTGCACGTGTGCTGTTACATACCACCTGAATGCAGTTGGTGTCACTGCGCTTGTGCTGTTACATAGCACCTGAACGCAGTTGGTCTCACTGCGCTTGTGCTGTTACATAGCACCTGAGCGCAGTTGGTGTCACTGCACGTTTGCTGTTACATACCACCTGAACGCAGTTGGTGTCACTGCGCTTGTGCTGTTACATACCACCTGAGCGCAGTTGGTGTCACTGCACGTTTGCTGTTACATACCACCTGAGCGCATTTGTTGTCACTGCACGTGTGCGGTTACATACCACCTAAGCGCATTTGTTGTCACTGCACACGTGTGTGCGGTTACATACCACTTGAGCGCATTTGGTGTCACTGCACGTCTGCTGTTACATGTTACATACCACCTGAATGCAGTTTAATGTCACTGCGCTTGTGCTGTTACATAGCACCTGAGCGCAGTTGGTGTCACTGCACGTGTGTGCGTTACATACCACCTGAGCGCATTTGTTGTCACTGCACGTGTGCGGTTACATACCACCTGAGCGCATTTGGTGTCACTGCACGTCTGCTGTTACATACCACCTGAACACAGTTGGTGTCACTGCGCTTGTGCTGTTACATAGCACCTGAGCGCAGTTGGTGTCACTGCACGTTTGCTGTGACATACCACTTGAGCTCATTTGTTGTCACTGCACGTATGCGGTTACTTACCACCTGAGCGCATTTGGTGTCACTGCACGTCTGCTGTTACATACCACCTGAACGCAGTTGGTGTCAC
This sequence comes from Rana kukunoris, assembly GCA_029574335.1. Lineage (NCBI taxonomy): Eukaryota > Metazoa > Chordata > Amphibia > Anura > Ranidae > Rana > Rana kukunoris. The sequence goes on from CM056057.1 coordinate 182,942,438, forward strand.
TGCGCTTGTGCTGTTACATAGCACCTGAGCGCAGTTGGTGTCACTGCATGTGTGCTGTTACATACCACCTGAGCGCATTTGGTGTCACTGCATGTGTGCTGTTACATACCACCTGAGCGCATTTGGTGTCACTGCACTTGTGCTGTTACATACCACCTGAGCGCAGTTGGTGTCACTGCACGTGTGCTGTTACAGTACATACCACCTGATCGCATTTTGTGTCATTGCACGTTTGCTGTTACATACCACCTGAACGCAGTAGGTGTCACTGCGCTTGTGCTGTTACATAGCACCTGAGCGCAGTTTGTGTCACTGCACGTTTGCTGTTACATACCACCTGAACGCATTTGGTGTCACTGCACATTTGCTGTTACATACCAACTGAGCGCATTTGGTGTCACTGCACGTGTGCTGTTACATACCACCTGAGCGCAGTTGGTGTCACTGCATGTTTGCTGTTACATACCACCTGAGCTCATTTGTTGTCACTGCACGTGTGCGGTTACATACCACCTGAGCGCATTTGGTGTCACTGCACGTCTGCTGTTACATACCACCTGAATGCAGTTGGTGTCACTGCGCTTGTGCTGTTACATAGCACCTGAGCGCAGTTGGTGTCACTGCATGTGTGCTGTTACATACCACCTGAGCGCATTTGGTGTCACTGCACGTGCGCTGTTACATACCACCTGAACGCAGTTGGTGTCACTGCTCTTATGCTGTTACATAGCACCTGAGTGCAGTTGGTGTCACTGAACGTTTTCTGTTACATACCACCTGAGCGCATTTGGTGTCACTGCACGTGTGCTGTTACATACCACCTGAATGCAGTTGGTGTCACTGCGCTTGTGCTGTTACATAGCACCTGAACGCAGTTGGTGTCACTGCACTTGTGCTGTTACATAGCACCTGAGCGCAGTTGGTGTCACTGCACGTTTGCTGTTACATACCACCTGAACGCAGTTGGTGTCACTGCGCTTGTGCTGTTACATACCACCTGAGCGCAGTTGGTGTCACTGCACGTTTGCTGTTACATACCACCTGAGCGCATTTGTTGTCACTGCACGTGTGCGGTTACATACCACCTGAGCGCATTTGTTGTCACTGCACGTCTGCTGTTACATACCACCTGAATGCAGTTAATGTCACTGCGCTTGTGCTGTTACATAGCACCTGAGCGCATTTGTTGTCACTGCACGTGTGCGGTTACATACCACCTGAGCGCATTTGGTGTCACTGCACGTCTGCTGTTACATACCACCTGAACACAGTTGGTGTCACTGCGCTTGTGCTGTTACATAGCACCTGAGCGCAGTTGGTGTCACTGCACGTTTGCTGTGACATACCACTTGAGCTCATTTGTTGTCACTGCACGTGTGCGGTTACATACCACCTGAGCGCATTTGGTGTCACTGCACGTCTGCTGTTACATACCACCTGAACGCAGTTGGTGTCACTGCGCTTGTGCTGTTACATAGCACCTGAGCGCAGTTGGTGTCACTGCATGTGTGCTGTTACATACCACCTGAGCGCATTTGGTGTCACTGCATGTGTGCTGTTACATACCACCTGAGCGCATTTGGTGTCACTGCACTTGTGCTGTTACATACTACCTGAATGCAGTTGGTGTCACTGTGCTTGTGCTGTTACATACCACCTGAGCGCAGTTGGTGTCACTGCACGTGTGCTGTTACAGTACATACCACCTGATCGCATTTTGTGTCACTGCACGTGCGCTGTTACATACCACCTGAACGCAGTTGGTGTCACTGCTCTTGTGCTGTTACATAGCACCTGAATGCAGTTTGTGTCACTGAACGTTTTCAGTTACATACCACCTGAGCGCATTTGGTGTCACTGCACGTGTGCTGTTACATACCACCTGAATGCAGTTGGTGTCACTGCGCTTGTGCTGTTACATACCACCTGAGCGCAGTTGGTGTCACTGCACGTTTGCTGTTACATACCACCTGAGCGCATTTGTTGTCACTGCACGTGTGCGGTTACATACCACCTGAGCGCATTTGTTGTCACTGCACGTGTGCGGTTACATACCACTTGAGCGCATTTGGTGTCACTGCACGTCTGCTGTTACATACCACCTGAATGCAGTTAATGTCACTGCGCTTGTGCTGTTACATAGCACCTGAGCGCAGTTGGTGTCACTGCACACGTGTGCGGTTACATACCACCTGAGCGCCATTTGTTGTCTGCACGTGTGCGGTTACATACCACCTGAGCGCATTTGGTGTCACTGCACGTCTGCTGTTACATACCACCTGAACTCAGTTGGTGTCACTGCACGTGTGCTGTTACATACCACCTGAGCGCAGTTGGTGTCACTGCACGTTTGCTGTTACATACCACCTGAGCTCATTTGTTGTCACTGCACATGTGCGGTTACATACCACCTGAGCACATTTGGTGTCACTGCACGTCTGCTGTTACATAGCACCTGAGCGCAGTTGGTGTCACTGCACGTGTGCTGTTACATACCACCTGAGCGCAGTTGGTGTCACTGCACGTTTGCTGTTACATACCACCTGAGCTCATTTGTTGTCACTGCACGTGTGCGGTTACATACCACCTGAGCGCATTTGGTGTCACTGCACGTCTGCTGTTACATACCACCTGAATGCAGTTGGTGTCACTGCGCTTGTGCTGTTACATAGCACCTGAGCGCAGTTGGTGTCACTGCATGTGTGCTGTTACATACCACCTGAGCGCATTTGGTGTCACTGCACGTGTGCTGTTACATACCACCTGATCGCATTTTGTGTCACTGCACGTGCGCTGTTACATACCACCTGAACGCAGTTGGTGTCACTGCTCTTATGCTGTTACATAGCACCTGAGGGCAGTTGGTGTCACTGAACGTTTTCTGTTACATACCACCTGAGCGCATTTGGTGTCACTGCACGTGTGCTGTTACATACCACCTGAATGCAGTTGGTGTCACTGCACGTTTGCTGTTACATACCACCTGAGCGCATTTGTTGTCACTGCACATGTGCGGTTACAAACCACCTGAGCGCATTTGTTGTCACTGCACGTGTGCGGTTACATACCACCTGAGCGCATTTGGTGTCACTGCACGTCTGCTGTTACATAGCACCTGAGCGCATTTGGTGTCACTGCACTTGTGCTGTTACAGTACATACCACCTGATTGCAGTTGGTGTCACTGTGCTTGTGCTGTTACATACCACCTGAGCGCAGTTGGTGTCACTGCACGTTTTCAGTTACATACCACCTGAGCGCATTTGGTGTCACTGCACGTGTGCTGTTACACACCACCTGAATGCAGTTGGTGTCACTGCGCTTGTGCTTTTACATAGCACCTGAGTGCAGTTGGTGTCACTGAACGTTTTCTGTTACATACCACCTGAGCGCATTTGGTGTCACTGCACGTGTGCTGTTACATACCACCTGAATGCAGTTGGTGTCACTGCGCTTGTGCTGTTACATACCACCTGAACGCAGTTGGTGTCACTGCGCTTGTGCTGTTACATACCACCTGAGCGCAGTTGGTGTCACTGCACGTTTGCTGTTACATACCACCTGAGCGCATTTGTTGTCACTGCACGTGTGCGGTTACATACCACCTGAGCGCATTTGTTGTCACTGCACGTGTGCGGTTACATACCACTTGAGCGCATTTGGTGTCACTGCACGTCTGCTGTTACATACCACCTGAATGCAGTTAATGTCACTGCGCTTGTGCTGTTACATAGCACCTGAGCGCAGTTGGTGTCACTGCACGTGTGCGGTTACATACCACCTGAGCGCATTTGTTGTCACTGCACGTGTGCGGTTACATACCACCTGAGCGCATTTGGTGTCACTGCACGTCTGCTGTTACATACCACCTGAACACAGTTGGTGTCACTGCGCTTGTGCTGTTACATAGCACCTGAGCGCAGTTGGTGTCACTGCATGTTTGCTGTGACATACCACTTGAGCTCATTTGTTGTCACTGCACGTGTGCGGTTACATACCACCTGAGCGCATTTGGTGTCACTGCACGTCTGCTGTTACATACCACCTGAACGCAGTTGGTGTCACTGCGCTTGTGCTGTTACATAGCACCTGAGCGCAGTTGGTGTCACTGCATGTGTGCTGTTACATACCACCTGAGCGCATTTGGTGTCACTGCATGTGTGCTGTTACATACCACCTGAGCGCATTTGGTGTCACTGCACTTGTGCTGTTACATACCACCTGAATGCAGTTGGTGTCACTGTGCTTGTGCTGTTACATACCACCTGAGCGCAGTTGGTGTCACTGCACGTGTGCTGTTACAGTACATACCACCTGATCGCATTTTGTGTCACTGCACGTGCGCTGTTACATACCACCTGAACGCAGTTGGTGTCACTGCTCTTGTGCTGTTACATAGCACCTGAGTGCAGTTGGTGTCATTGCACGTTTGCTGTTACATACCACCTGAACGCAGTTGGTGTCACTGCGCTTGTGCTGTTACATAGCACCTGAGCGCAGTTTGTGTCACTGCACGTTTGCTGTTACATACCACCTGAACGCATTTGGTGTCACTGCACATTTGCTGTTACATACCAACTGAGCGCATTTGGTGTCACTGCACGTGTGCTGTTACATACCACCTGAGCGCAGTTGGTGTCACTGCATGTTTGCTGTTACATACCACCTGAGCTCATTTGTTGTCACTGCACGTGTGCGGTTACATACCACCTGAGCGCATTTGGTGTCACTGCACGTCTGCTGTTACATACCACCTGAATGCAGTTGGTGTCACTGCGCTTGTGCTGTTACATAGCACCTGAGCGCAGTTGGTGTCACTGCGCTTGTGCTGTGACATACCACTTGAGCTCATTTGTTGTCACTGCACGTGTGCGGTTACATACCACCTGAGCGCATTTGGTGTCACTGCACGTCTGCTGTTACATACCACCTGAACGCAGTTGGTGTCACTGCGCTTGTGCTGTTACATAGCACCTGAGCGCAGTTGGTGTCACTGCATGTGTGCTGTTACATACCACCTGAGCGCATTTGGTGTCACTGCATGTGTGCTGTTACATACCACCTGAGCGCATTTGGTGTCACTGCACTTGTGCTGTTACATACTACCTGAATGCAGTTGGTGTCACTGTGCTTGTGCTGTTACATACCACCTGAGCGCAGTTGGTGTCACTGCACGTGTGCTGTTACAGTACATACCACCTGATCGCATTTTGTGTCACTGCACGTGCGCTGTTACATACCACCTGAACGCAGTTGGTGTCACTGCTCTTGTGCTGTTACATAGCACCTGAATGCAGTTTGTGTCACTGAACGTTTTCAGTTACATACCACCTGAGCGCATTTGGTGTCACTGCACGTGTGCTGTTACATACCACCTGAATGCAGTTGGTGTCACTGCGCTTGTGCTGTTACATACCACCTGAGCGCAGTTGGTGTCACTGCACGTTTGCTGTTACATACCACCTGAGCGCATTTGTTGTCACTGCACGTGTGCGGTTACATACCACCTGAGCGCATTTTTGTCACTGCACGTGTGCGGTTACATACCACTTGAGCGCATTTGGTGTCACTGCACGTCTGCTGTTACATACCACCTGAATGCAGTTAATGTCACTGCGCTTGTGCTGTTACATAGCACCTGAGCGCAGTTGGTGTCACTGCACGTGTGCGGTTACATACCACCTGAGCGCATTTGTTGTCACTGCACATGTGCGGTTACATACCACCTGAGCGCATTTGGTGTCACTGCACGTCTGCTGTTACATACCACCTGAACACAGTTGGTGTCACTGCACGTGTGCTGTTACATACCACCTGAGCGCAGTTTGTGTCACTGCACGTTTGCTGTTACATACCACCTGAGCTCATTTGTTGTCACTGCACATGTGCGGTTACATACCACCTGAGCACATTTGGTGTCACTGCACGTCTGCTGTTACATAGCACCTGAGCGCAGTTGGTGTCACTGCACGTGTGCTGTTACATACCACCTGAGCGCAGTTGGTGTCACTGCACGTTTGCTGTTACATACCACCTGAGCTCATTTGTTGTCACTGCACGTGTGCGGTTACATACCACCTGAATGCAGTTGGTGTCACTGCGCTTGTGCTGTTACATAGCACCTGAGCGCAGTTGGTGTCACTGCATGTGTGCTGTTACATACCACCTGAGCGCATTTGGTGTCACTGCACGTGTGCTGTTACATACCACCTGATTGCATTTTGTGTCACTGCACGTGCGCTGTTACATACCACCTGAACGCAGTTGGTGTCACTGCTCTTATGCTGTTACATAGCACCTGAGTGCAGTTGGTGTCACTGAACGTTTTCTGTTACATACCACCTGAGCGCATTTGGTGTCACTGCACGTGTGCTGTTACATACCACCTGAATGCAGTTGGTGTCACTGCACGTTTGCTGTTACATACCACCTGAGCGCATTTGTTGTCACTGCACATGTGCGGTTACAAACCACCTGAGCGCATTTGTTGTCACTGCACGTGTGCGGTTACATACCACCTGAGCGCATTTGGTGTCACTGCACGTCTGCTGTTACATACCACCTGAACACAGTTGGTGTCACTGCGCTTGTGCTGTTACATAGCACCTGAGCGCATTTGGTGTCACTGCACTTGTGCTGTTACATACCACCTGAATGCAGTTGGTGTCACTGTGCTTGTGCTGTTACATACCACCTGAGCGCAGTTGGTGTCACTGCACGTTTTCAGTTACATACCACCTAAGCGCATTTGGTGTCACTGCACGTGTGCTGTTACATACCACATGAATGCAGTTGGTGTCACTGCGCTTGTGCTGTTACATAGCACCTGAACGCAGTTGGTGTCACTGCGCTTGTGCTGTTACATAGCACCTGAGCGCAGTTGGTGTCACTGCACGTTTGCTGTTACATACCACCTGAATGCAGTTGGTGTCACTGCGCTTGTGCTCTTACATAGCACCTGAGCGCAGTTGGTGTCACTGCACGTTTGCTGTTACATACCACCTGAACGCATTTGGTGTCACTGCACATTTGCTGTTACATACCACCTGAGCGCATTTGGTGTCACTGCACGTGTGCTGTTACATACCACCTGAACGCAGTTGGTGTCACTGCGCTTGTGCTGTTACATACCACCTGAGCGCAGTTGGTGTCACTGCACGTTTGCTGTTACATACCACCTGAACGCAGTTGGTGTCACTGCGCTTGTGCTGTTACATAGCACCTGAGCGCAGTTGGTGTCACTGCACGTTTGCTGTTACATACCACCTGAGCGCATTTGGTGTCACTGCACGTGTGCTGTTACATACTACCCGAGCGCATTTGGTGTCACTGCACGTGTGCTGTTACATACCACCTGAATGCAGTTGGTGTCAATGCGCTTGTGCTGTTACATACCACCTGAGCGCATTTGGTGTCACTGCACGTGTGCTGTTACATACCACCTGAACGCAGTTGGTGTCACTGCACGTGTGCTGTTACATACCACCTGAACGCAGTTGGTGTCACTGCACGTTTGCTGTTACATACCACCTGAGCGCATTTGGTGTCACTGCACGTCTGCTGTTACATACCACCTGAATGCAGTTAGTGTCAATGTGCTTGTGCTGTTACATAGCACCTGAGCGCAGTTGGTGTCACTGCACGTTTGCTGTTACATACCACCTGAGCGCATTTGGTGTCACTGCACGTGTGCTGTTACATACCACCTGATCGCATTTTGTGTCACTGCACGTGCGCTGTTACATACCACCTGAACGCAGTTGGTGTCACTGCACGTGTGCGGTTACATACCACCTGAGCGCATTTGGTGTCACTGCACGTCTGCTGTTACATACCACCTGAATGCAGTTGGTGTCACTGCGCTTGTGCTGTTACATAGCACCTGAGCGCAGTTGGTGTCACCGCATGTGTGCTGTTACATACCACCTGAGCGCATTTGGTGTCACTGCACGTGCGCTGTTACATACCACCTGAACGCAGTTGGTGTCACTGCTCTTATGCCGTTACATAGCACCTGAGTGCAGTTGGTGTCACTGAACGTTTTCTGTTACATACCACCTGAGCGCATTTGTTGTCACTGCACGTGTGCGGTTACATAGCACCTGAGCGCAGTTGGTGTCACTGCACGTTTGCTGTTACATACCACCTGAGCGCATTTGGTGTCACTGCACGTGTGCTGTTACATACCACCTGATCGCATTTTGTGTCACTGCACGTGCGCTGTTACATACCACCTGAACGCAGTTGGTGTCACTGCACGTGTGCGGTTACATACCACCTGAACGCAGTTGGTGTCACTGCACGTCTGCTGTTACATACCACCTGAATGCAGTTGGTGTCACTGCGCTTGTGCTGTTACATAGCACCTGAGCGCAGTTGGTGTCACCGCATGTGTGCTGTTACATACCACCTGAGCGCATTTGGTGTCACTGCACGTGCGCTGTTACATACCACCTGAACGCAGTTGGTGTCACTGCTCTTATGCCGTTACATAGCACCTGAGTGCAGTTGGTGTCACTGAACGTTTTCTGTTACATACCACCTGAGCGCATTTGGTGTCACTGCACGTGTGCTGTTACATAGCACCTGAACGCAGTTGGTGTCACTGCGCTTGTGCTGTTACATAGCACCTGAGCGCAGTTGGTGTCACTGCACGTTTGCTGTTACATACCACCTGAACGCAGTTGGTGTCACTGCGCTTGTGCTGTTACATACCACCTGAGCGCAGTTGGTGTCACTGCGCTTGTGCTGTTACATAGCACCTGAGCGCAGTTGGTGTCACTGCACGTTTGCTGTGACATACCACTTGAACTCATTTGTTGTCACTGCACGTGTGCGGTTACATACCACCTGAGCGCATTTGGTGTCACTGCACGTCTGCTGTTACATACCACCTGAACGCAGTTGGTGTCACTGCGCTTGTGCTGTTACATAGCACCTGAGCGCAGTTGGTGTCACTGCATGTGTGCTGTTACATACCACCTGAGCGCATTTGGTGTCACTGCATGTGTGCTGTTACATACCACCTGAGCGCATTTGGTGTCACTGCACTTGTGCTGTTACATACCACCTGAATGCAGTTGGTGTCACTGTGCTTGTGCTGTTACATAGCACCTGAGCGCAGTTGGTGTCACTGCACGTTTGCCGTTACATACCACCTGAGCGCATTTGGTGTCACTGCACGTGTGCTGTTACAGTACATACCACCTGATCGCATTTTGTGTCACTGCACGTGCGCTGTTACATACCACCTGAACGCAGTTGGTGTCACTGCTCTTGTGCTGTTACATAGCACCTGAGTGCAGTTGGTGTCACTGAACGTTTTCAGTTACATACCACCTGAGCACATTTGGTGTCACTGCACGTGTGCTGTTACATACCACCTGAATGCAGTTGGTGTCACTGCGCTTGTGCTGTTACATAGCACCTGAACGCAGTTGGTGTCACTGCGCTTGTGCTGTTGTGCTGGACTATAATGTCCAGCATAAAGATATAAACAAAGTCATCCAGCGACATTGGCATGTACTATTAGGGGATAAAGATCTGAAACCTATACTCCCTTCCAAACCCAGAATTATTTACATAAGAGCTCCCACTCTAAGAGACCTACTGGTCAAATCGGTCATTGCTCCACCCCCAAAACCTATGTTCTCCTTTTTCAATGGTAAGGGGTTCTATCCCTGCAGGAACTGTTTTGCCTGCAGGCATGCTAAATTATTCCAAGGCAAAAGGCTAGACTTTGTCAGCAGCAACACAGGCCATACCCACCAAATTAATGAATTTATTGGATGTCACACTGAAGGTGTCATATATGTGCTACAGTGTGACTGCAAATTGCAATATGTGGGTAGGACAAAAAGAAAGCTCAAATTGAGAATAGAAGAACACATACGGAACATATCCAATGGATACACTAAACACAGTGTGTCACGACACTTTCTAAAAGTACACAATGAAGATCCCTCCTCACTACAATTTTGGGGCATTGAAAAATTCAAACCATCTTGGAGAGGTAGCCACAAAATACGAGTCATCAGTCAGAAAGAATCACGTTGGATTTATACCCTCAATACTTTGACACCAGGGGGCCTGAATGTTGACTTCGATTTAAACTGCTTTCTCAATAATTTCTAACCTCTAATCTACATATATAACGCTAATAGTCCATTTTTGGATTTGATTCCAATGGGAACGTATAGTGATAATTTAATATTTCATCATTCCACTTGGCTGATCACCCTGTGTATCTAGGCTAAAAGAAGGATCTCATAGGACTATCCTATGCAGTACTTAGATATTGTAGGAGCATCATCACATCATGTACTGTAATTCATGTATTGTAGTCCATATATTGTAATTTAGTCTGATGGCTTCGGACCTGCGAGGGTGTTAGGGATTATATATGTACAAAACATTCCCCCACCCCATGCTCATTGTCTCACCTATACCAAATTGGAATATATACACATGAGCCTCTTTTTTGCACGCTAGTCCAAGATCTAATAGATGTGTTTGCCTAATAACCCGTGAATGGTGTCCTTAGTACACCATTAGGCCACCAAGATCTAAATACATACATATATGTAGCTATTTACTTCATGCATTTTTAATTCATAAAATGGGTGGACCCAGTAAAGGATGACAACATTGCCATCTCCTACTATGGGACGTATTAGAAACACACCCAGTATTCATCATCTATTTTTAAGCTTGATTTGCATTTAATAATTTTACCTTTTATATCGATCCAAGGGAATACGTAAAATATGTGGGAAACCACATCATAGCTTCCATAATACCCCATGCGAAGTTATCATCACCAATAAGGATGGTCTGGAAGCTCTGTGATGTTCCAGCAGTGTGTATACCAGTTCGCCCTTTACATTTATTTTCATTTTTTAACCTTTTTTCCTTTGTTATCCAATCATGGCCCCAACATAGCCCGCATCCGTCCCATAAACGGGACTTCAAGAAAATGGCGGCTTGTTTACTTCCGGCCAATAGTGAATATAAGCTGTGATCCGTCAACCAAAGGGAATCCCCTGATGAAGTCACGAGGTACGTGACGTAACGACGTAGGGATACTGAGATCACGTGACACCCGCACAAGCCGGAAGCCAACAGACTTAGCGGTAGTGGTATTACGATCGCTCCGCTTCGTCTCTTTTTTATTTTAATTTTTATTTTAATTTTATCCAATTGATTTTGCATCTAGTCCAATTTATTTTGGACTCAACATTGTCATCCGTCAGCTATTTTTAATAAATACCCCCTTTCTTGGCATCGATGTACTTCACCATTTGAGGCATTTTTTTCTCTCTTTCACTCCACATTCCATCCATGGAGTACTGAACCCGGACCATCCCAAATAGAAGGAAACAGGAAGAGGGAACCACACTGAGAGACCGAGGCCACGAATGTAGCAGGATACAGCACTATATGCCCATATATAGCCACCTTAAGGTAAGGGGACTACAATACTCCTTAAGGATTTAAAAGATTCTGCACAGCATCTTAAGTGAAGACTCCGATTACATCCCACCCAGTCCATTCCTCTATCACTTCACACAGACTGTCTATTAGTGTCCTACTTGACACTTAGTGCTACTTCCATTGGTCAATGAATAGGTCATTTATTGACACACATATGCACCAGTTACATGGGACTGTTTGTTTGATTATTTAACACTATCAACACTGTGGTCTTGACCATTTTAAGCTTAATAGAGGCTTTTTATGGTTTGTTATCAGTTTTTTATCATTTGGTGTTTGCACATTTTCTGTTTTTGAAGCGCTTATCACTATTTCATTTTAATTTATACACCTGTGTTTTGTGGACACTCCAGATTGAGCCGCTACAGATTAGTTTATGTGATTCTAGTTCACTTTTGTTTACTCCCAGTAGCGCATCAGTCTTTTCCTATATATAAATAGGTTAACAAAAAAAAAAGCGGGTCCATTGAATTCTATTATACGCCAAATGCTGCTTTTTGCGGGGGGAAAAAAAGTCCCGACCCTTTCCAAAAACGCAAAGGCACAAAACATTGATGTGAACATGTTCCATAGGAAACAATGTTAACAAATGTCGCTGCATTTCTAAAAAATGACATAAAAAAAGGCATTAGTGTGAATGGAGCCTAACTACTAATCCCATGAGTCCCAGATAATGCGGATGAATAAGAGCAGACATAGTGGAAGCCCAGGCTGGGTTACAACCATGGATCCTTCCATTGATACAGTGGGGAAGTTAATGCAGCCACCTAGTGACAGGTGCAAATAACACAAGAGGGTATATGCAGGACTACTAGGTGAAAATAAAAGGACAAAAAAAAAAACGCAGCCACACGTAACTTTAAAAAGCTGATGTCAGACGGGCGACTCTCCTGCTGGAAATCTTTATACATCACTGCCAGCAGCAGGGTCACTAAAAAGGCAGCTTGTCTGTCCCTATGGAATGGCTCCCTCTGCTGCCATGGGGGGGCGCTCCCATCACTAGTGATTAAGAATCAGCAACGTTCAGGCCAGCTACAGAGTGAAATCTTGATACATCTGGCTATAGGGGGCGCTATTCCATACAGACAGATCAGAAGCCTCTTTAGGGGGGCCACTTCACACCAGATGCAGTTCAGTACGCATTTTCTCTGTACTAAGGCCTGGTTCACACTTGTGCGATGTGAGAACACTTTGAATCCACTG